>CM070558.1:43435567-43873959 GCA_036346405.1 Phyllostachys edulis
TTTCAAACTCGTGGGCCAAACTTGCTGATATGTTTTTGTGGAAGCTTGTGGCTATATATAGAAGGACCCCACTTGATGAGGACATCACTTCTACTGATATGAACATTCCTCTTGCTGCTGCCATGAATGATGTGCAAGGTCCAATTACTCGGGCACGTACTCATCAACTCAATTATCAGGTAAATTTGTTTCGAGTGCTAAGTGTATTATTTAAGAACTCTATGATGCTGCCTAATGGAGATGATTTGCTTGTGCTTAGGAATCTAGGAATGGACAACAAGGAGTTGATGTGCATCAAGGAAGGAGAAGACAATAATAATGGCCACAATTCCAGCGAGGACTGCAGGACTTTAAAGCAACCCAAAAGGAGATGAAGAATTTGTGGCCTCCAACTCAAAGAGTTTTGGCCACCCTCTACTTGGTGCTGCACCACCTTTCCCTAGCCTACAAGGCTTGTATCCGAATCCCCTTAAGGGTTAGTTTGAGTCAAACTTTGCAATGGCTTTATTTGGCCCATGTAGCCCATATGGCCGGTCTCCTAGGGTTTGGGGTACTGTTCATGTGGCACTATTCACACATGAACAATGCTGCCGCCCCTCCCTTTTCCTCCTTTACATAGTGGCCGCCATCCCTTAGTTTCGGTGAGTCTTTTTTAGATTATTCTACATAGCAGTTTCACCGCACATCCGGTTTGAGAAACCCCAACTTTGTGAGCTTAATCATTAATCGCAATACAATTTCAAATTGCATCTTCTACTCTCTTGCTTTTGTTCTCGATTCGCTTGCAGGAGATAGCCTTCTTGGCGAGGTCAACCGCGTTCTGCACGGTTGATAACCATCGGAGCAGTGGTGTAGTGATTGCGAGGGGCTTGATCCGTTTTGGTCAGAGCCTTTGGATCATCAACGTCGTATTCTCCACAATCGACATATCACTACCTTTCGGAAGATCGGGCCGTAGTCTCATTAGGTGGTATCAGAGCAAAGGTTGCCCGTTAGGTAATCACAATTCTTTCCCCTTTTAGAATAGTTGCTATTCATCATCCTAAAAACTCCAGAAAATTAGCCCCACAAAAATATTTTGTTCGTCGTGTACTTCCGCTATCCCATCACCCTTTGTGTCTTTGCAATTTCCGTTCTTCGATTCGCGTTGTTGAATTTGTGTCCTTTGTCTAAGTCGTGTTGCTGGTTTAGAGTGGTGTTTTTGGTCTTTAGTCGTCACCCTCCATTGCCACGCCGACACCAAATGCCTGCCGCGCCAACCAAATTGCCCCGCCGCTCATCCCTGCCACGCCCACCAATTTGCTCGGCCACCACCGCCACGGCACTCCAGCACCTTACCACCACGGCACTCCAGCACCTTGCCGCCGCTACACCTCGTGATGCCGTGACAGCCAAAGTCTCTGCCGCAGCAAATCCTTACCAAGATTGGTTTCGGTTTGTGACAGAAAAAGAAAAAGAAAGAAAAAGAAAAAGAAAAGAAAAGAGGTTGTTTTCGTGCTACCAGAAGGATTCATCTGATTTTGGCAACACGATAAAAAAAATCAAAGTTTATAGAGAGAGAGAGAGTATCTTTTAATTACCTTTATACCCCTGCCTTTTACAAAAAGTTTGTGACCCATATACCTCTCTAGACCCGGAAGAGGAATTTGAAGAGATTTGAGTCGGGTGCACATTCACAAAAAAAAGGAAAAAAAAGAAAAGAGAAGAGAAGCAATCAGGTTTGCTGCCTTTGTGTTTGGTCCCTTATTTCAGTCGGTGTTGTGCTAGGGCTAGGGACACTCCTTAGGCCTGCAACCGTGATAAGTACTTTGGACCCTTATTCAGCTTTGCTAATTGAGTTACGGTTTTTGCTAATCCTTGCTACATATTTTGCCTTCCGAGCTCCACCTACTCTTGATCAGAACAGGTCCCCGCTTGCAATCATACCCACGCTCGACATGGTATCACGAACCAACCACCGGCTGTACCACCTACTGTATTGGTAAGAACACTTGTAAGAGTGTGGTAAGACGCTTGAGAGTGTGTGATGATTCCACCTTCCATCACCTAGCAATTGATAGGGATAATACCTTTGTGTTGTCTTTTGCTTTCTACTAACCATAACAGGTGACTCGTCTAATGAGAAAGAGTGTGTTTTAAAGGGAAAGCTCATGACACCTTTGCATGAACAACGCAATACCATTAATGAGGACATCGACAGAAAGCTTCAAGCTACTACGACGACATTGCTGCGCTCAATCAACGATAGTATTGCATCGCTCACCATACACCTTGAAAGAATGGTGAATCGACCACCTAACAATGGACGCGAGTATGATCATGATGCAACCCAAGATTTTGAGGTGGGAGATAATAATGAGAGGAGAAGCCGCGATGCCAATGTTACTTTTGCTGACCAAGATGCACGTCAACGACATCGCCTACATCACAACTATCACGGTATGGGAGCTAATAATTTTCAACACCACAATGCTCGTGTTAATGATGGCCCATTTGCTAAAGTTAAATTTACCATACCATCTTTTGCGGGTGTTTGTGATGCAAAAATTTATCTAGATTGGGAGATGACAGTTGAACAAAAAATTAATGCCCATCTAGTTCCCGAACTGCATAGAGTTAGACAAGCTACTAGTGAATTTAAAGATTTTGCTATAATTTGGTGGAATCAAGTAGTTAATTCTGGCTTAACACCTGATACATGGGATAGATTGAAGATAGCTATGCGTGCTAGATTTGTTCCTCCTGCTTTTAAACGTGATATGCGTAAGAAATTACAGTGCTTAGACCAAGGTAATAGATCTGTCGAGGAATATTATCAAGAACTACAAATGGGCATGTTATGTTGTAATGTTGTTGAGGATGAGGAAGATAAGATGGCTCGCTTTTATGGGGGCTTAAGGCGTGAAATTCAGTACATAGTTGATTACAAAGAGTATAATGATATCAATAGGTTGTTCCAGCCTACTTGTTTGGTAGAAAAGGAATTGCAGGGTAACCAACAAAGGACAAGGACCAACTTTGGAAGTACGTTTATATGGAGTTCGACGTCGGGGCAAGCCAAGACAGCCCCGCCTCCTATTTTTTGGTCTACTGCCCCCTTCGTGAGTAGGGCGCGTTCAACAGCACCACCCCCACCGTCACGTGCACCCAAGACGAGCAAATCTACTAGTGTGCAGGCACCAGCGCAGAGCTCTTCATCGATTGCTTCCACGGGTCGTACGACGGGGATTGTGTGCCACCGTTGCAAATGGATGGGCCATGTCATGATAGATTGCCAAAGTCAGCAAGCGTACATTGCGATAGAAGACGGTGGTTATGTAAGTGCCAGTAATGTTGAGGATGAATATGCTCTTGCAGCTAACCTTGCAGGTAACGATGATGATCATGAGGCAGATAGCGATGGTGAGGAAATTGTAGGTGTCGCTGCTACGGAGAATTACAGGACCAAAATTGTGCAGCGAGTATTGAGCACTCAAAGGGAGCAAGCGGAGAAGCTACAGCGCCATAATTTGTTTAAGATGTTCCTCATCATCAAGGACTGTCGCGTTCGTGTCATAATTGATGGTGGGAGTTGTAATAACTTTGTGAATTCAGGTTTGGTCAAGAAGCTTGGCTTGACCATACGTGCGCATCCTCACTCGTACCACATTCAGTGGTTCAACAATAGTGGTAAGGTGAAGGTAACACAATCTGCGAGAGTGCATTTTTCCATTGGTTCCTATCATGATGTTGCTGATTTCGACGTAGCGCCTATGCAAGCCTGCTCACTTTTATTAGGTCGTCTATGGGAATTTGATACCGATGCAACTCATCATGGTAGAAGTAATAAGTACTCTCTTATGCACAACGAAAAGAAAATAATTTTGCTACCTTTGACACCTGCTGAAATTGTGAAATGTGATAAAGAGATAGCTGAAAATGAGAGGAAAGAACGTGAACATGAATCTGAAAATCAGCAAGTAGTGAAGAACGTTTTCCCACCTAAGAAAGAGAAGTTGGCACCTAGTTCTAGGACTGAGGGAATTAAATTAAAGGGTTGTGTCATGCTTACAACAAAATCTGATCTTGCTGAAATTTTTGATAATGATATGCTAATGAACCACAAAGATCCTGTTCTGGCCCGATCTTTCGATGAGAAGGTAAGTTCGGTAGTAGTCGCTCAACTCTTACAATCCTGGCTACGAACTCGCAAGGCTCGAAAGCACGCAATCGCTGAATTGCTAGACAAGTCGTTATCAACCGTGCACGAATACTCGGATGACCTGATCACGAAGACCAATTCCTGCATACACCGGAGAAGTACGCAAGAACAAGGTAGATAAGCAATCTGAAATTGTGAATAGGAATTGAAATTGTATTGATAAGTGGGGTTCCGAAGAACAATGTCGCTGTTGATCTCGCCGAACAAGAGGACAAAGTATAAAGTAGCAAAGCTAAACTTCAATCAACAAAACCTGAATTTTGCTAAAGGGCAGCGGCTCCTATTAAGGAGGACAGCCAAGAGGTGGGAACCCTAGGGCCAGTGGTACTATTCATGGGCACTGTTCACGTGAACAGTACGAGTTCCCTAGGGTGGCCAACCAGCATATGGGCCTTATGGACCATGTTGGCCCATATATTACATAGTCAGCGGGCTAATAATTGGTGACATAGCACCATGGCATGTAGATGTAGCACCATGGCATATAGGCGTAGCTCGGCTCGTAGGAGTAGAAGTAGCTCGGTCCAATTGGTGAATATGGCATTGCAGTTGCCGAAAGTCCAATTGGAGAAGATGTAGTTGAACTAGAGGATGCAGTGCCGCGGGTCGAAGTAGTGGTTGCATCCTTAGGGTCAATGTCCTCATCATCCTTCTTTTCTTGAATTTGAGTCGTCCTCGACTCAATCGTTTTTTCCAAGTCATCACTCTCCTGCAAAAGGTTAGTAGCAACAGGAGGACACGAAGATTCTTTGCAAATCATAGGATACTATTCAGATTCATGTTTTTCCATGTCAATGCAATTAGATTTTGTAGCTAACATAACAGGAGCTTTAAATTTAATTTCACTTGGAGCTATAATCTTATGATCAACTCTTGTCTTCTCCTTACTTGTTCTCTCAGTTCTTTCTAATTCATCCTTTAATATGGCAACAGGAGACATTGGAAGCAAAGTGATTTTCTTTTCTTTATATGTGAAAGTATCATGATTAGATCTACCATGTTGTTCAGTATATCTATCATATTGCCAAGGTCTACTTAACAATAATGAACATGCTTACATAGGTACGACATCGCAATCAACATAGTCATGATATGATCCAATAGAAAAATGTACGCGCACGAGTTTAGTCACCTTCAACTTACCACAAGAATTTAGCCATTGAATGTAGTAAGGATGAGGGTGTTGAGTTGTGGTCAAGCCAAGCTTTTCAACTATGTCTGTGCTAGCAAGGTTGTTACAACTTCCGCCATCGATGATGACTCTACATGCATGTTCCTTGATGACGAACTTTGATTGAAACAAAGTGTAGCGTTGATTTTGTTCAGCAAGCTCCATTTGAGCACTTAGCACATGCTGGAAAACTAGGCTTTGGTACTTATCAGATGTCTCATGGCCTAATTGTTCTTCCTCAGTTTCATCACCTACATTGTTAGTTGCAACCAAAACATGTTCTTCCTCAATATCGCTAGTTGAAGTGTACTCACCATTGTCCTTGATAAGCAAAGCTCACTGACTTGGACAATCGCGCATCAAGTGCCCAAATCCTTTGCAACGGTGACATTGTTCTTTGGATCGTCTTGTAGAAGCAAAAAAAGAAGCACTTTTGTGGGAACTTGTACCTTTGCTGATTTGTTCGCTGCAGGGACATGTGCCAGAGTGGAAGGAGAAGCAGGGGGTGCACGGCTTGAGGAGGGTTGCTGCATTGGCCGACCTGCAAAATATCCTCCAATATTGCCCCTAAAGCAAGATTGTCGACCCTGCACTTCTCTTTCAGCTTTGCAAGCAAGATGGAACAAATGGGTGATAGAATTATATTCTCTATAATCAAGTATGTCCTGAATTTCACAGTTTAATCCTCCCAAAAATCTAGCCATCTTAGCATTTTCAGTTTCTTCTAAACCGCAACGCAACAAACTAGTTTGCAATTCTTGATAATAGTCCTCTACAGAACTACTACTTTGTCTTAAGCGCTGCAATTTATTAAGAAAATCACGTGAATAATATGAAGGTACAAACCTATGTCTCATTGCTCTCTTCAAAGCATCCCATGTTCTAGGTATGTCCTGATGAGTACGATCATGTTTACTCTACCAAATAGATGCAAAATCAAAAAAACTCACTAGTAGCAGCCCTAACTTTCTTATCTTCAGGGAATTCATGACAAGCAAATTTTTGTTCTACGGTTAGCTCCCATATGAGATAAGCATCAGGATCATATTTTTCAGCAAAAGAAGGTATAGTGAATTTAATTTTACCAAATGCATTATTATGGTCACGTACCTTACGTTGATTTCTTCCCATACCTTGACGATTATGACGAAGCCGACAATGGTTATGATCATTGTGCACATTGACTCCATCTGTTTCCGTATCAGTAGTGTAGTTGTTCACATCTTCTTCTTCCACCACATCTGCCCAAGAGCGGGCAGCAGGTGGTGTGCGGCGAGCAGAAGGGTCCTCCACTCTTGGCTCATGATCATGGGTCCTGGTTTTAGCAAGTGGCTGATGTTCGAGGAGCACAACGCGTGTGTGGAGCACCGCGAGGTTGTCATTGATCTTATCCAAGGCATCGCGAACACTCTCACTGAATGAGTGCTCAATATGCCGCATGAGCTCTCTCGTGCGAGGTGTGAGAGATCCCTCACCAGTATGCCCCAAAGACTGGTTGTTATTGTTTCCACCATGTGTAGATCCGTGTGACCCTGCCATCGTTAGTAGAAAACAAAAAACAAATCACAGTGTATATGTCCTTATGAACTGCTAGGTTTTGGCGTTTCAACAGTCACTCTCTCACAACGTCTTACCAAGTTCTTACAAGCTCTTACCAATGCAGCAAGGAGGTGGTACAACCAGTGACTGGTTCGTGATACTCTCACTTGTGAATAGCCCAACGATTGTGAGGAACGGTACCTACTAAGTTAGTAGGAAGTAGAGCTCGGAAGGCTTCAATATGGTAGTAAGAATTAGCAATAATTCAAATCAGTTAATGCAAGTTGAAAAATTATTTAAAGTACTAGTCAATGTTGCTGATCCTAGCCTAACCAAAGCCCTACTAAGAGATGTGTATGTACGCACACGCAAAGACAAATGTGACTTGATGTAAGAAATAGAAAATCTCACAACAAGTGCTAGGAGAGACGCTAACTAACTACTCAAACTTCTTTGTAGGGGCACAAGATTATTCACGTGATGTAGAGTACAAAAACGGAATAACGCGCAGCGTAAATAGCCCTCTAGTTCAAGTAGAAAACAACAGTTAGTCTCGAGAGATGAAAAGGCAAAGTTTTATATGTCTTATATATACTCGTTTGAAAGGTTTCGATGAGATATACAATTTTGCAGTTAAGACAAACCCCAAATTCTAAAGGGAAGACCGAAAGAATCACCAAAAATAGAAACCGAAATCTTACGGCACGAATTTGGGACCGAAGATGGCCGATTTTGGTGGTCCTAGATGGTGACAAGTGCAAGCAGGTCATTTTTAATGGATGTGTGTCATCGTTAGCTTTCTGAAAAGTCTAAAAATGTTGAATTCCGACACCGTATGCAAAAGTTATGCCCATTTTACTAAAGGTGTCTCAGAAACGGTTTCGAATTCGTTTCGGCCTCAAATTGAATCTACTATAACTTTTGATCCCGTGGGCCAAACGTGCTCAAATTTTTTGTGGATGTATGAAGAAGGTCTCCACCAATTTTCATGGATTTTCTGTTTTTCTTCTCTCTTTTTTTTTGTCTCTCTGCTTTTCTTCTTCTCTGGAATCCGAAACCCCTCTTTTTTTTCAATACCGAAACCAACCAGCTAGGACTTTTCCTTTTCTTGCAAACCAAATCCAACTCTTGGTTCTTGGTTAGGGTTTCCCTCGGTATGGCCGTAGCAAGGAGATGTGGCGGTGGCAGGAAGCGCTGGCTTGCCGCGGTAGGAGGATGGTGGCCACGGCAGGATGTGGCAAGGGATGGCAGCAGCTTTGGGGGTCACAACAGTGGCTCTGGTGGCTGCGATAGTGCAATGGCAGAGGCGGCAACGGCTCTGGTGGCGGTGGCAGTTGGAAGGCAGAGGAAGCAGCGGCTCTACCGAGCGCAGCAGGGGCTGACAGTGGATAGGTTTGCCGCGGCAGCGATCTGTGGAGGCAGGCAGCAGGGGATAGGGTTGTCATGGCACAGCTTGGTGGTAGCGAAAATTGCTGCGGCAAAGGATGATGGTGGAGCGGCAGGGAGCAATTAAACGCAAGATGCGAATTAGACAAAGATGAAGCTACGCAAAGGAACACGAGATGCGACTAGGCAACAACGTACTAGACTCTAACTAAACTAGAAATCAGTAACTAGACACGACGATGCAACCAATGATTCAACAAGCAAAATACCAACAAGAAAACTACAAAGGCTCAAAGGGCTCGGTATGGATGATAGATGTAAAAAAAAATTGGGCAATTTTCTAGACTCTAGGGTATGAAAAACGAATCTACTACTAGAAAACTGGAAATTCTCACGGATGAACTATAGCTCTAATACCACTTGATGAACCACGAAGGTCGTGTTCTGGCCCGATCTTTCGATGAGAAGGAAAGTTCAGTAGTAGTCGCTCAACTCTCACGATCCTGGCTACGAACTCATAAGGCTCGAAACCATGCAATCGCTGAACTGCTCGACAGGTCGTTATCAACCATGCACGAATACCCAGATGACCTGATCACGAAGATCAATTCCTGCATACGCTGAAGAAGCACGCAACAACAAGATAGATAAGCAATCTAAAATTACGAATAGGAATTGAAATTGTATTGATAAGTGGGGTTCCGAAGAACAATATCGCTGTTGATCTCGCCGAACAAGAGGACAAAGTATAAAGTAGCAAAGCTAAACTTCAATCAACAAGACCCGAATTTTGCTAAAGGGTGGCGCCTCCTATATGACGAGGACGGCCAGGAGGTGGGAACCCTAGGGCCTGTGGTACTGTTCATGGGCACTGTTCATGTGTTGACCATAATATCACAGACGGTTCTTAACAAGAACTGTCTGTGACAAAAACCGTCTGTGTTGACCATAATATCACAAACGGTTCTTAACAAGAACCGCTCGTGAAGTATCATGCATAATTTTTGAAGAACCGCTCGACGATATTTACCGTAGTATCACCAAGAATACGGATGGTCGAAACCAAAACCGTTTGTTTATCTTGAGAGAGACCAGAACCGTGAGTGATGGGTAATAAGGTTTTAGGTCAACGACGGACCATGTAATATGAACCGTCAGAAAATCGAACCTCGTGATATTACTTCCATTCATACCGATTGGTTTGGCGGTTGAAGAATTCCAAGTTGTTTTTCGAGTTCTCGTCTTCACGTATGGGCAGCACGACCGAGTGCGGTTGGAGTTTCGCCATTTTGGTGATTTGAGTTTTGGGCTAGTGTGTTCATGCATATGTGTTGCATATTGCACCAAAACCGTTGCAGGCGGCTTGAGACAAGGAGCTGAAGCTTCGGAAGGTCTGAAGAGGCTAATCTCAGGATTGGAGGGCTGCATGCCCTCTTGAGCACTTGGGTGGAATTAGGGTTTTAGAGTCAAAAGAGGCTTTGTGGGTGTTTCTCTTTTGCTCTTTAGTTGTTGAGAGTGGAGGTGTAGGCACGCTTTGCCCTTCTTGGTTTTGTGTTCATCTCCCCTCAAGAATGGATGAGTGTTTGTTCTTGAGTTGTGAGAGTGAGGAGATGGATTGAGCTTACATGTAATCATCCCTCTGGTTCTAATGGTCAATTTTTGGGGCTTTCTTCCGTTCTTCCTCTTGATCTTGCTTGCTGGGACATGTGGGAACCTATGTCATCTAGATCATCATCCACCCACGAGCAAGCTTTTGAACCCACCTTCGTTCAAATGCAAAAGGATGTTCCTAATATCCAGTTACGTTGATTTTCGTTTTGAAATAGCCATTTTTTTGTAGTATTTGTTGGATGATCTTCATAGCTCTCATAGCTATTGGAGTGATTTATAAGTTGAAGGTCAATAGATCTTAACGGTCTCAGCCGAATGGAGACATACATCCAGGCCGGGTATGCCATCTGGCGAAGGTCAAGGTTCGATTATTTGTTCTGCCGATGAGAACATCAATGCCGGAACATTAGGCGAATGCAAAGGCAAGGAACATCATGGCACATGAGTCCCTAGATGAGTGCTTCTTGACGTTTTCACAAGATCTCGCCAACGACCTTCAATTATGCTTCGAGTGTGGTGGCCCCAACCACATTGCAACCGCCCCAAGCCGAGAAGGGCAAGAACGACTACGGCGGTTAAAGCTCTTCCATCAAGCGTCCTCACCGCTTTCGACGACCTCGACCTCGGCGAGGTGGAGGGATGGAGCGACGATGACGGATTCGGGTGACCAAGAGCCCAAGCATGGCGGCGACGATTCTCGGATGTGCTTCATGGCCCTCGAGGGCGAACTCGGCTGACAATGTACAGATCAGACTTCGGACGAGGTAGGTTTTCATGCTAAAGCTAAGGCTCGAGTGTATTATTTAAGAACGCACTTCTTATGAGTCGAGATACGCGAAAGCCAGCGTCTCTCATTTTCGTGTGTTTGGTTGCAAGTGCTTTATCTTGAAGTCCGGGAACCTAGACAAGTTCGAGTCACGTTCTCGTGGCGGATCTTTCTAGGCTACTCGACTTCTTGGCGGGCTTATAGGGTGCAGAATCTGCGAGACTAGCAAAATGGTAGAGACGCGAGGTGACTTTGACGAGGCGGTCCGGGACTAGGCCAGATATCTCGTGTTCTTTAGAGCGATCCGAGACCATCTTTGTGGATGATGAGGACGATGGAGATGACGGTTGTCTACGATCCTGTTCCTCATCCACTCCTTGAGGTGCCGCTTCCACCGCACCTCGAGGTGATCGACACTGCCTTCGCTTCCTCTCCGAGCTAGTGGCTCTGCTCCTACCTCGTCGGCTCATGAGGTAGAGGCCACTTCTTCATCTCTCCCAGACCTCCTAGACACATCCGAGAAAGTTCATCCTTGAGAGAGATCATTGAGATCTTTTCGAGCGTGTTACCCGCTCAAAATCGCTTATCTCAATTCTGTCTCCATTCTCGCCTTCATTGCCTCTTTTGAGCCCAAAGATGTTTCTCATCTATGATGTCATGAGCACCGAGTTTGAGATGAGTATGATGGGTGAGTTGACATTCTTTCTTGGCTTCCAAATCAAGCAGACTCGGGAGGTACTTTTCTTCATCGAGGAAAGTACACTCGTGATCTCTGAGGCAACCGACATGAGTGATGGTAAGACTCTCCACCGCAGATGAGGATGGCGAGCGAGCTTGATATTTAGATGATTGGCTCCCTCTTGTACCTCACATGAGTGATGGTAACCGTGACAAATTTATCTTGACCCGATGAGGATGGCGAGCCGCTTGATCAAAAGGAGTTTCAGAAGATGATTGGCTCCCTCTTGTACCTCAACGCCGAGCGTATTACATTTTTTTCCTTGTGCGCCGCGTTTTTCACCGCCCGTGTGAAGCGCATCTTCGACCACTGCGAGCTACCATTGACTATGGTATCCGTACTCTTCCTCATCTGTCTTTCCTTGAGAGCCTTCTCGGATGCGCACTTACGGGTCAGAGGATAGATAGGAAGAGCACTTCTGCACCGCCAATTTCTTGGCACTTCTCTTGTTTCGGTCTTCAAGGAAGCGATGCAGTGTTACCTGATCCACCGCAGAGGCCGAGTATGCGGCCGCCTGTTTGTAGTCAAGTGCTCGATGGCTTCGACCTCGGGACTTTGGGTTAGTTATCGATGTTGTTCCACTCTTTTGTGATAACACTTCTGCGATTAACATTGCCAAGAACCAGTCAAGCATTCGGACCAAGCACATCGATATTCGCTTCCACTTCCTTAGAGACCATGTAGAGAAGGGCGATATAGTGCTCCAGCCAGGAGAGTGACCACCGGTTATCGACATTTTCACCAAGCCATTGGATAGTTCGAGGTTTTCACCGAGGGAGAGCTTGGGGTGGTTTGTCCTTATGGATTTGAGTGAGGGGAGCTTTGGGTTTTATCGCTTTACTATATTATTTATGCTCTTGCTCCTTTGTTGTTGCATTGCATTTTGGGTGCATTTGGGATTAGTCCTCCTAGCATAGATTAGAGTGCTTCTTTTGTCTAGTTGTTTAGATTTCTGCTCTTATCTTGTGATTCTAGGATGTCGCTTATTAGGTATTACTTATCTCACTAGGTTGAGCTCACTCACTTCTTGTAGGTTCTAGCGAGGTTGGGCCACCCTCGGGCAGACAGGTGTTTGCTCCTAGGTGTGTTAAGTGGGCGATTGATAGTCCTAGAGTCATATGGGGTAGATGAGAGTCGATCCGAGCCATAGTATTCTCTATATCTTATCTATGCTTTAAGGATCACTGCTTTATGTTTTTTTGCCGACTTCTCGATTTATTGTTTTGGTTCAAGGAGTTCATTTGGGAGCTTCGAGCTTAATATTGAGTTAACTCAACTTGAACTAAAAGTTGCATCTAATGTTGAGGGGAGCTGGATCTTACGTATTTCTAGCATTCTCGCATTGTAATATAACTACATTGAGCCTTGATTATTATCCCGCTGTGACATGTTTACAATGCTTTATACCTTGCCATGACTTGTGCTTATTTGCTAGATTTATCATGACTTCATATGTGTAGCCTAGCTTTTGCCATGATAAGTTAATTAAAATTGCTCAACTTAAACTAAAACTTGTCATGTTAGCACTCGAGATTAGTCTTTCTTGAGCTATCCTTTTATGATTCATGCCATGTCAAATAGGTCGGGTAGAGTGATGAATCTATATTGAGCCTTAGATTGAGCTGTTTTAGTCTCTTGATGTTAATGGAGATGATTTAGCACATGAACTTAGGGGAGTTTTTGACCTAGTCTCAATTTAAGGCTCTAGCACATTAGTTCAACAACCTTGAATTTCAAAGCATTTGTTAGCTTATTGTACTTAACCAATGTTTCAATCTTGAGCTTATAGCATCATCCTTGGATATCTCTCATCCTTGGATATCTCTAGCGAGACTTTGCTCATTGATGACTTGACTTGCTCACATAATGTACCTCATTTTCAGATTGTCATCTATGTGTTCTAGCTAGCTTATACATATCTTGTCATGATCTAGATAGCCTTTTTATTAAGTTATGGCTTGGTGTATTACATGTTGGTCATTATGGATAATTCTCATGGCTCAAAATGCTTAAATAAACAAACTTCACCATTTTCATCCTTTAACATGTCATATTCTCTATTGCATCTTGATGCGTTTATTGCCAAAAAGGGGAGAATAGAGAGGAAAAGTCTGTTGGGAACAGTTTAGAGCTTTGGAGATCAATTTGCTCTTTCAGCTTGTTGCTCTAGTGTTCTTCCATCGACATGGTCATTAGTTTCACTCTTGTTCTTTGGACCATGTTGATTTCACAAACTCAAACTCAACTTTGCTTTTTTTGAGTTTGTCAATATACTCATCAAGGGGAGATTGAGAGACCATGTGGAGGTCGTCCGTGTGAGTGATGGGTAATTGACAAAGGTTTTAGGTCGAACGAGTTTGGTTTGTGTGGTCTGACCATGTCGCTATGCGGTTCACGCTGCTGTGAAGTCATTCTGGGTCGTCAGAAAATCGAACGACCGGCGTAGTTATGGGCGGTACGACCATGCAGGCGGTTGTACCGATTGGTAAATGGCGGTTGAAGAATTCAGAGAAGTTGTTTTTCGAGTTCTGTCTTCATTGAAAATCGAACGATCGCAGTATTGGAGATGACGACCGAGCGCGTTGATCCGCCGGTAACATGGCGGTTAAATTGATTGTATTGTGAGTTTCGCCATTTTGGTGATTTGAGTTTTGGGATAGGTCATATCCAGTGTGTTCATGCATATGTGTTGCATATTGCATGTTTGAGCTAACGTTAGGTCAAGTTGTGAAGAACTTGTTCGGTTGCGTGTTTCTTGTCCGTGTGGTCGCAGGACGCCGAGTGGAGTTGTGGCGAGACACGGTGGATCGGACTAGGCGCAGTGGCGCCGAGGTCGAACGGTCGATGTGTCAAGACGACGTGGACTCGAGGTGGTTTGCAGGCGGCGAGACAAGGAGCGCTTGAAGCTTCGGGAAGGTGCATGGGCGATCGGAAATTCGCAAAGTCAGCACAAGCGGGAGCGGGCTCCGTTGGACTTAGCGGGCGAACGGGAGGAGACCCGTTAGCCAAGGCTATATAAAGGATTGGAGGGCTGCATGCCCTCTTGAGCACTTGGGTGGAATTAGGGTTTTAGAGTCAAAAGAGGCTTTGTGGGTGTTTCTCTTTGCTCTTTAGTTGTTGAGAGTGGAGGTGTAGGCAGGTGTGTCCTCGCTTGTGCCCTTCTTGGTTTTGTGTTCATCTCCCTCAAGAATGGATGAGTGTTTGTTCTTGAGTTGTGAGAGTGAGGAGATGGATTGAGCTTACATGTAATCATCCCTCTGGTTCTAATGTCCATGCGTATGGGGATGTATCTCATTGTATTTCGCTCTTGATTCAATGAATGGAAATCAAGTTTTCTTCTTTCGTGCTCTCTCGTTCTTCGCTCTTCCTTTTGTGATTTTTGGGGCTTTCTTCAATTCGGGAGTTTTTGCTTGGTTCTTCCTCTTGATCTTGCTTGTGGGACATGTGGGAACCTATCTAAGGTCATCTAGATCATCATCCACCCACGAGCAAGTCGTTAGATCAAGTTTTGCTTTTTGCCGGCTTTTGAACCCACCTTCGCTCAAATGCAAAAGGATAGGAACCTTGGCATGGATCTCTGAAATCGTTGCTTGGAATAGGTTCCTAATATCTTCAGAAGGTGTGGTTCAATTTTGGTCAAGTTTGGCGCCAGAGATCAAAAGTTACGTTGATTTTCGCTTTTGAAACCCGAGCGGATTTTGCTGTTCCAGACAATCGGATGAACCGGGCTTAACATCAAGGGTTAGACGGGATCGCGGTACAACCGGTCATTTGCTCGGTTGTCTTAGCCGATCAGCGGTACAACCGCCGCTTGTTCGCGGTTGTACCGATTGTCCCGATTTGTTCGGCTCTTCCTCGCTTTTTGTTTGTCGAGCTTTGGGGGTGAGGAGTGGATTCAACATAAGACTTCCTCTCTGCTTAATCATTGATCTTCATAGCTCTCATAGCTATTGGAGTGATTTATAAGTTGAATCCATTCTTTGCTAAAAAGATTTAGTGCTCCTATTCACCCCCCCCTCTAGTCGCCTTTCCGGTCCTTCAAATACGTGACGGTTTTGGTCAACCGTCTCATAATGAGGTGTCGAAGATAGCCTTTTTGTAGTAGTGGATGTGGAAGGTCCAATTACTTCTGCAATGCTCGCCAACTCAATTATGTAAATTGCTTAGGGTCGAGTGTATTATTTAAGAACTCTATGATGCTGCCTAATGGAGATGATTTGCTTGTGCTTAGGAATCTAGGAATGGACAGCAAGGAGTTGATGTGCATCAAGAAAGGAGAAGACAATAACAATGGCCACAATTCCAGCGAGGACTTCAGGATTTTAAAGCCACCTTAAAGGAGATGAAGAATTTGTGGCCTTCGACTCAAAGTGTTTCGGCCACCCTCTACTTGGTGCTGCGCCACCTTTTCGTAGCCTACAAGGCTTGTATCCGAATCCCCTTAAGGGTTAGTTTTAGTCAAACTTTGTAATGGGCTTATTTGGCCCACGTAGCCCATATGGCTGGTCACCTAGGGTTTGGGGGTACTGTTCATGTGGCACTATTCACATGCGAACAGTGCTGCCGCCCCTCCCTCTTCCTCCTTTACATAGATTATTCTGCATAGTAGTTTCGTCGCACGTTCAGTTTGAGGAACCCCAACTTTGTGAGCTTAATCATTATTCGCAATACAATTTCAGATTGCTTCTTCTACTCTCTTGCTTGTGTTCTCGATTCACTTACAGGAGATAGCCTTCTTGGCGAGGTCAACCGCGTTCAGCACGGTTGATAACCATCGGAGCAGTGGTGTAGTGATTGCGATGGGTTCGATTTGTTTTGGTCAGAGCCTTTGGATCATCAACGTTGTGTTCTCCACAATCGACATATCACTACCTTTCGGAACATCGGGCCATAGTCTCATTACCACCAATTTTTAGTGGTTTTTGGCATAAGATTTTTTTTCTTCTTCTACCGTGGCTTTTGTTCTGTGCGGCGACGTCTTTATCCTTCTATTATTTTTGCTGGCCCTAGTTTTTTTCGCAAGTCGCAAATAACAGCAAATGGTGGATGATGGACTCGGACACCAACTCTCCCAAAAGATCACAGTAATCCTCTCAGTTTCGTGATGAAATCAACTTGACTCCAACAATCAATTCAGATTAGATGAAGTGGTTACAACACGAATTTTCTATTTTTTTGGTGCGGATTAAAGGAGTTCTAACCCACGAATTTTCTGTTTTAGATGCAAAAACTAAGAACCCTAAAAGAACGATCAAGCAACGCGAAGGAAAACACGAGATGCAATCTAGACAACGACCAACTAGACAATAACTAGAACTAAAGATCAGCAACTAGACATGACGATGTAACCAATGATTCAACAGGCAAACTGAAAAGAAAAATTACAAGCACAGATTGGTTTGGACAGGATGAACTAATCCTATTTTGTTTTTATTTTTGCGGACTGTAGGTAAAGAAAAATTCTCACTAATGAACGAAAGCTCTGATACCACCTGATGCGACAATGGGTGTTTCGATCTTTCGATGAGAACGATAACTCGATTTTGGTGGAGACGACTCTCACGATTCGGCTACCAATCGCACACGACCAATATACCCGCAATCGCTGAACCAACTCCGTGATTGTTATCGACCTTGCTAGAAGCACGATCGACTTGACCACGAATGTCTATTCCTGCATGCAATCGAAGAACACGCAAGAACAAGATAATAAGCGATCTGAAATTGCAAATAGGATTGAAATATTTGATAAATTTGGGATTCCGAAGTGGTATTATACTTGGTCTAATCGGTACAAGTCAATACACGAAGTTGCAATGAAGTTAACTTTTAACTAAACAAAATCCAAGAAAACTAGAGGGGTACGACCACCTTAAATAGAGAAGGGGGGGCAACCGCACATAACTAGGATAGGGGGTGGTACTGTTCATACATGAATAGTAATCGGCCAACGAGGGGGCCTTCCCTTTGGGCCCAAGCATTACTAAGGCCTAATTTGGTCTAAACCAGTGATGCAGCATCTTTTTTGGATGATTGCGACGTGTAGACAGAAAATCTGAAGGTGGGGCTGGGTCCGTTGGAAAGAGAACGAGATAAGCTTTCCGTCAAGTACTTATGGACCTCCAACAGACTCCGTATGTGAAAGTTATGAACGTTTGAAGCCGATACTATCTTCGGAGGCCGAATTGGATTTCAGAACGTATCCCACTGTAACTCTTACTTGACTTGTAATGTGGTGACCTTCCTTGTACCATGACATGAAGTAGCGGTCGTATCCGGAGAGTTGATGTCCTCGTCAGCAAAGGTTTTGCTCTCTTTTTTATTTAAGTTTTGGGTACGGGCAAATTAGATATTTCCCATCCTTCTCTCTCTTACCTCCGCCGTCGAGGATTTAAATGTTGATTAAATAACGATCACGTTAATTAAATAAAATAATTATTTGTTTTTGTTGTTGTTAGGCATAAAATTGAAGTGTTTCTTCATGGTAAGGATCGTATCTCTGTGCCTATATTTGTATTTGTATTTGAGACTTGGGTACTCCTGACCACGCCTCGTAACCAGGGATTAAAAAATCATCCGATTATCGGTGATTAGCGTTTCTTTTGCCCCCCCACCCCTGTAGATATTCAAACTGGTTCCGAAATTTAAAGTTTGAATGAAATTTGTCCAAAAAAAAGCAAATTTGCTTGAATTTTGTTCACTTGATGAATGAGTGAAGTAATACAAGCCCATCTAAATCTTGCTACTATACTAACTAGCTCAGTTGATGATTTTTGTTCGAATTTGACTTTTTTTGAATTTAAAATCCGAAAAATTCAAAAAAAGTTTGAAATTTTCGGTCAAAATTGGCCGAAAATTTCCGATTATCGGCTGTATCGGCTGGGTCCGGTAAAAAAAAGGTCCGATCAAAAAAAACCCTACTCGTAACTTTATATTGTCTTCATTGTCCTTATCTAAGTGAGATTAGGAATTCTAATCTATTTAGAATTCGTGTAGGAATCTTAGGAGAACGTCTCTCTGAGTCCGAGCAGGATAACGATAGGAGTCATCTAATTACTCAACGGTATATGCTGCCATTATCCATCCGGATCACGCCAGACGAGAGTCGAAATCCGAGTCCGAGTCGTCGCCCGCTCGTGGCGCCCCCACCGACCCTCAACTCCATAAATGCAGCACACCATGCACGCCACCCCAACCACAGAAGCTCCCCTAGCTATCTAGAAGCGAACTAAAGGCTAGCAACGATGTACGACGTCGCAGACGGCCTGCGTTACTGCCCGGACTGCCACCGCGTGACCGCCGTGGTGCTGGACCACGCCTACGGCGACACCGTCTGCACCGAGTGCGCGCTCGTCTTGGGCGAGCGCTACGTCGACGAGTCCTCCGAGTGGCGCACCTTCGCGGACGACGGCGGCAGCGGCAAGGATCGCGACCGCAGCCGCGTCGGTGGCGCCGCCGACTCTTTCCTCACCGACGCCCAGCTCGGCACCACAATCACCTACTCTGCCCCGCTTAATATGCAGGCCAAGACCAGCGCCGACGCCGCCGCTGCCACCGCCTTCGTGCCGAGGATGCGGGGATCCGTCCCGGCCCACGACACGGCGCTTATCGATGCATTCCACGCCATCGCCGACATGGCGGACCGGCTCGGGCTCGTGGCGACCGTCAGGGACCGTGCCAAGGAGATGTTCAAGAAGCTGGAGGAGGCCAAGGCGTGCCCGAGGAGCGGCAGGGGCCAGAACCGGGACGCGCTGTACGCGGCCTGCCTCCACATCGCGTGCCGCGCCGAGGGCACGCCGCGGACGCTCAAGGAGCTGGCCTCGGTGACAGGCGACGGCGTGGCGGCGAAGACGAAGGACATCGGGAAGCTCTGCAACCACATCAAGAAGCACCTTGGGGAGGAGGCCGGGCGGGGGGTGGACATGGGCGTGGTGGTGGTGCGCGCGGGCGACTACCTACGCCGCTTCGGTTCGCTGCTCGGAATGGGCAACCAGGAGGTGCGCTCGGCGGAGGCGGCGGCACGTAGGCTGGACGACGGGCTCGACGTGAGGCGCAATCCTGAGTCCATCGCGGCCGCCGTCATTTACATGGCGGTGAAGCGTGCCGGCGCCAACAAGTCCCTGCGGGATGTGTCGATGACCACCGGCGTCAGCGAGGTAACCATCAAGGAGGCGTACAAGGAACTGTGCCCGCATGCCGAGCTGCTCTTCGGCTAATAAGGGACGTGCATGCATGTCCACGATGCGTTTCTTGACTCGTGGCATGCGTCCGGTGTTGTTGATTCCTGGCATGTGTTTGACATGCATGTCCGAATTCTTGGGAAGTATTTTATCTAGCTTTGAATGTCAAATATACGTTCAACTTCATTTTTTTTAGCACGGATTAGGTTCGTGAATATGTCATTGAATTGATTCCTTCGTTTGGAACTCACCAAACTATATATAGCTAGCTTGGATATGAAATTTCTGTTCAACTTCGTTTTTGAGCACGGACTAAGGAATTCATAAATATGTGATTGAATTGATTCCTTCGATCGGAACTCACTAACAAGATTGTTTTGAATGTACAAATCCAATTTTTGTAAAAAAAAAAAACAAATTTTCAATATCTATGAAATCCAAAAAAATTACAAAATTTGAATATATACGAAAATCCAAATCTGCACAAAATTTGAATGTGTACTAAATCCGAATATGTACACCATTTGAGTGGGTGGGGGGCGGGGGGTGGAGAATGTGTGTGCTGGGGCTGCGGCCAAATAGGTTTTTAGAAAAGATGGAAATGAGATGAAATACATTTGGGGATTTGCCTATTCGCAAGGTGGTTGAAAAAAATTTTAAGCAAAAGTTACATTTTTTTATCCATTACATCAAAATCCAATCATGTAGCATATCAATCTCTGTACTAATCTAACGGCCACAACAATTGACCTAAACTTAAGTAAATGGGTCTATCTATACAACATTCGATTGTTTTTTCAACTCAAAACAGTCAAATTTTAGTTCATTTACAACTCCATTATACATAAATTATAGTAAATTATTAATGTAATTTTTCTTTTTTGTCACTGTTATTATTCTCGAAAGTCTCAATAACTCATATTTCCATCACATAATTCAAAATCTGACATATACTTTGAGAAATTGAGCAAAAACAAAGACAAAAAAAATATGAAATTCTATACCAACAAAATACGGCAACGTGGTAAACCTGTTATGTTCGGAAAAAAAATCATAATAAATTCGAACTCAATTCATTAGATAAGAAAAAATACAAATATCAAAGCATATCGGACAGATGAAACTTCGACTATTTTGACAAAAGAAAATAGTTGATCGTTGTTTAGCAAAACCGAAAGAAAATTTCAGTCGACTTATAAATAGCAAATCCAATACATTTGAATACATGTGGGGGTATGTGTACACTAGACCTTACTCGAAAACGTCGCGTTGTTTCACGCTTGTCGTCGTTCCTTCTTGAGATCTCTTTCTTCTCATGTCCATCTCACGACAGGACTAGAGAGCAAGCACCGACGCCCATTATATGTCCATTCATTCATCCAACAGAGTCCCCATTGTGTGCTCACATTGCGCACTTGAGACATACGAACACAATGAATTTTTTTTTAATAATATTATTTTAAAACATAATTACAAAAATATATAGTCTCTCCAAAAAATTACAGAAATGTGTTCCTGTCGCCAGTTGAAATGGCGACAGGAACCTATCGCTATTTCAATCGGCGACAGGACCCTCTCCTCCTCGTCGCCGGTTCAGCCCACCTATCGCCAGCTGAAATGGCGATAGGTCCTCGCCGCCATTTCAATCATGGCATGTGAAGCAAAACCAAATTTGACCCTTCTCTAGCTAGGTTTGCCGCCTTTTGATTTTTATACGTTTTTAACGGTGCAAAATCTGTTAGACTCGCAATAACATTTTTTGATCGTTGTATGTTGTTCTAGTGCGATGAAGTTTTGAAGAATTTTACGAGAAAGATTGAGATATGAACGATTCGTAAGTAGAAAGGTAAGTGATATTGCGATGCGCCAGTGAATTAATACGCTTGCTCATGTACATGAATTGCATATTATGTAAGGAAACAAATGTGAACTTGTCATTACTATGAAAACTACGATAATTACATAACATTCAGCAAACATCATTCATAGCAAAACATCATAATACTTAATAGCACTGATATTACATAACATTCAAAGAAAACATGATAACACTTAATTAAAATGATAATTCGTAACATTGGCAATAACATGTTACTACCGTCTGCAATAACATAATTCGTAACATTGGTAATAACATTGGTGATAAATTTCAACGCCCCCTGTGGATCGCCTCGAGTTGGGTGACCAGATGAGGTCCTCACCGCGACGTCCGGAGTGGCGATGTCTCCTTCGCCTTGAGGATTTCTCGTGGGACATTTCTTGAAGGTGTGCCCAGACTCGCAAATAGAGCACTTCTTCGCACGACGCCCGCCGCTTCGCCCATGTCATTCCCTGATCGCGCCGCACTGCCGCCTTCCAACTTTTCCCTTGAGCCTATCAATGTCCGCAGCCCAAATTAGTTGTTCCTGTGTCGGATGGCCGATGAAATGGCCAACCACAACAGAACCATATATCTCCGCTGTTCAGTTTGCATCACCGCCTCCTTGGTGAAATAGACAGAGAGGTATCGACCGATGTCGCGCCACCGTCGAACATGCAATGGCTATGACATGGGAGCAGGCCTATGCGAAGAAGGGCTTGTTGCAAGTGCATGTGCAACTAGCGCGCGTAACGTGCACTCATGGGTAACCTCTCACGGTTCGTCTCCATGGCGCCCTTATCCTCAAGACATCACCCGGGTTAAGCTCCCTTGTGCCCATCTTGAATGTCCGGCATGCCTCACCCTTCTTGCTCTTCTCCTCCATGTACTTGGTGATCATGGCGAGTACAAGATTCTCATCATTTGCCATGGCGAGCGATGCGTTGTTGCTTCACAACAAAGTACTTCGTCAGCATCACGGAGTATTGCCGCCACAATACCCACCAAAGGGAGGCACCTTGCACCGCCAAGATGACCCAGCTTGTACACCTCGGCTAGATTAGTTGTCATGACACCATATCAAGCGCCACCTCGCCATGGAGCAATGACCACTTCTCCTTAAGCTCATGCTCAATCCACCGAGAAGCATCTCACCGCGCCCGCCCTCCTCGCCAATCCGGAGCATCTGTGGGTATCTCTGCAATGCTTTGGGGCTCGGTCGGCCGCTTGGGGCGACCTTCGCCGCCTCCCTTCGTGTGTGTTGGTCCGCCATCTAGAATCTTCCAGAGTGTTTCAACTTCCGCTGCTGGTTCTCGTTGCATGTACCACTTGAACATGTTCATCAAGTCTTTGTTATGAACTACTTGTAGAAGTTTGCACCCAAGTGCCTCATGCACCACCTACTCGCAGATCCGCCATGGAAGTGGTACGCCTTCCTTGTTGCAATTGGTTATTGCACGCAGCAGTTCGCATGCCGATCATGTATGAGGCACACGCTGGGACGGTCTTACACAATGTAAATCTCACGCTCTTCAGAACCACAACCACTATCCGTGTTCTCGCTTTCAACGAAAGCGTAATGCCACGGAAGAACTTGATTGTTCCCGTCGTCGCTATTGCAACAAGATTCCGCCCTTGTACCTCCCAAATAAAATGTGCTATCTACGATAAGATTGACGGCAGTGCTGTAATGCATTGATACATGGACCAAACGCAAAAATACTCACCGCAATACCTCTTATTGGTCCACTTCGGGTGCGTATGCCTTCAATATCGATATGGGTGCCGTGATTTTGCCTTGTATGACTCGGTTGTGCAGGAGGTTGTGGTAGGAATCTCTAACGCGCCCCACCTTAATTCCAAAGGTTTCTATTTTGCCCTCCAAGCCTTCGTGATAGCCGATTGTGTATTGAACCTTGCCTCAATCGCCGAATGATCCTCGCGATGCGCATATATGATCGCCATGATTTTGGTCCCCGGCCGCACTAACTCCCAATATGCTCTGCCAGTTGCTCCGTGGGGAAAGGCAACTCAATTTCAGATCGTACACATCACGGTCCACTTGGAATGTATGGAACAACCATCGCATCACAAATACCCCATGTACGCCGCTCGTCTTGCTAGGGTACGGTTGTCGATTGAAATAACGCAAATCAATCCCTCGACCTCTAGAATAGTCCCTTGACCATAGTAAATTTTGAAATTGACGATGTCTGAGTTTGACATATTTGACGACCGCACCATAAAGAACATTTCCACGATTAACCTAAAAGCATATCTAAAACTATACTACCCATCGAAAAGTATTATGTAAAACTATATCAGACACGAATCAGACATCTAAAACTATGTAATCCATTCGGTTAAAAAATTACCGGAGAGGTTGGCAATCTAATCTGACGCTAACCGCTAGCTTCTCTCCTCACCTCTACTCTTCTCTCCTTCTTTTTTCTCAATAAGAATGAATCTGCGCTAAATTTTGGGTTTTTATAGGATGGGTTTCGTCGCCATTTGAAATGGCGACAGGATCTATCACCATTTCAATCGGGCGATAGGTGGTCGGACCCATGTGAGGGGAGAGGTTCTCGCCGCCAGCTGAAATGGCGATAGGTCCTCGCCGCCATTCAACCGTGACAGAACACATTTGTAATTTTTGGAGAGACGATATATTTTTGTAATTATGTTTTAAAATAATATTATTTAAAAAAAATTCCGAACACAACTATGCCAAGCTCCACCGTCGTGCTGCTCCCGATGTGGGCAACCGGCCACTTCATAGCCGATGCTCGAAGAAGGCAAGCGGCTGCTCGACGGCGGCTTCTCCCTGCTCGTGCTCATCATGCAGCCGCCAATGGACTCGCTGGAGTCCGAGGTCACCACCCAAATAAGTTCCACCACGTCCCAGCTGTTGAGCACCCGACTGACCACCACATCGACCCATCTGACTATATTCAACTCTACGTGCAACACGTCAAGGTGACTTGCTTGCCACTAGAGGTGGCCAGATGAGCCGTGTCGGCCAGGCCAGCCTGAGGTACGGCCCAGACATAATACTGTTGGTTTGGCCTAGGCACAACACGGTTCAGATCTTTATTTAATCGGACCGCAGACGCAGACGATAGCTCTGGTCGTGCTTGGTTCACCTCGGCACGACGGCCACCAAGACAAAGACGCACACCGGATGTGGTGGATACGGAGGCAAAAGATAGAGGAGAGGAGGAGGCTGGCCCGAGCGCGACGTGGCGGTGACCAGATGGGAGGCCGAGCGACGGCAGAGAAGGGGGCGGCGGCGGCACGGGAAGGGTTACAAGGCGGCGTGGTGGCGACCAATGGTGTGGAGGCTAGCGCGGAAGGTGGCAATGGCCGATCAGCATCGCCTCGCTTGGACTTGGGCACTTACCGGTTTTATTGGGCCACCATCAGAAGCGGGTCGGCGGGCCGACATGGCACATAGTGCCAATGGGTTGTGCTTGGGCTGCCTCACCGGCATGTGGCTCAGCACGACATGACCCGTTTATCTCATGGGCCAGAATGGGTCGTGCCGGTCCAAGCCGTCCATGTGACCACAACTACTTGGCACGCAGGCCTGTTCCTGGGCATGGGTGAGGGGCCACCGTCCAGGGCCTGGACCCAGAGGAGCCCCATCATGTATATACTTAAGAATGACCTACTAATTGCAAAGGTCCAACATGTAGTTTTGTATTAGTAATAAGTCTAAGTTTTGTAGACAGTAGATAAAAGCAAGCATTTCTCACAAGCAGCAACATATATCTCTGTTTTTTCCCTAGTAGTTATCGTGGCCATGCATCAATTGAGGCCAATGTAGCTATAGTACCATTTTCAAACATGCTTAGTTGGTTTTCCATTAACCTTTTGTGTTACAGATTGTGTAGTCCGTGGAAATGCCAGTTCATGATGATTTTTTTTTGAGAGGGCTAGTTTATGATATATATGTACTACTAATTTGAATGACTTTGTTGGTGAAAATGTCTATTCCAGTTAAAAAGAAATAAATAATGTATATTTATTTATTAGTCATAGATTTTTTTTTGTAAATTTTCATACTAGTCATGGAAAGAACAAAGTATTTAATATCCGTAAGTCACATATCTCGGATGCGATCATCTTATTCAATTAAACTTTTAGTTTACTTAAGTTTTAAACTCGGGAATTGTGTGAGTTCTGAACACTACAAATATCGTTATGCTCGACCGTTTGGAATGCGGAAATTTCCCCTGATATCTGCGGGAAATTGAACTGTCTCATACAGATTTTCTGCGTTGCAACAGGTCCTTAATATATAGCATTTGTGGATGCGTAAGTTTGCAGCTAACTATCTATATTAAAAGTATATTTTCTAAAATAATATTGTATATGTTTAAAAAAAAATGACCTTTTATTTCTGTTTCGCCCTGGGCCATCAAATGTCAGGAACAGCCCTGTTGGCACGGCCCTGTTCGATGGCCGGCGTCATGCTTGCACTCATGCTGGTGCTCTACAAGGAGGTGACAACTAAGTTGGAGACGTGACAGGGATGCGCCGCCCGCCGTTGCCGGTGGCTTCCATGCCGTCGCCCCAGATGAACAGCTACGTACCGTGGAGGCCAAAGGAGTCATCATTAACACGGTAGCCGAGCTCGAGCCAGGTGTTCTTGCAACCATAGCTGATGGCCGGTGCACGGCGGGACACCGAACCCCGACGGTCTACCCGATCGGGCTGCTGCTCTCGTTTAAGCCTCTCGCTGAGGCTGAGCGGGCGGGTGGCCGCACGAGTGCGTGCGGTGGCTTGACTCTTAGCCGCCGGCGTCCGTGGTGTTCCTCTGCTTCGGGAGCAAGGGCTGGTTCGACGCGGCGGCGGCGGCGTAGGCACACGAGGTGGCCACCGGCCTAGAGCGCAGCGGGCATCGCTTGTGGGTGCTCCGTTGCCCCCCAGCCGCCGGGTAGTGGTTTCCGGTGGACGGAAGCCTTCATGACTGATTCTTTTTTAAGGAAAATAGTCAAGTGATAAATGGACGATTTATTTGGGCTTAGATTTGGTTTAGCCGGCCTAGGTTAGGTTGGGCTTGGATCGACCGTTTCATTTCGCTCAGGTTGAACACAGGATCAGATGGGCTACTTCCCATTAGCACCAGTACAATGTGCATGTCCTTGCCGACGTGTAATCTTAGCCCACCAGACAGTCAGACAAACTCTGGGCTGTGTTACTTCTCACCTCGAGAGATGACAATTGAACGATTGTTTAGTAAAGCCCATTGAATGATTTGTTTTGCGGCAGACCTATTGGGCTGTTATGCTAACATTCCAACTCTAGTTTCTATTATGCTTCAGACAGTATGATCGATATACCAAACTCTGTTCTGTAGTCAGCTCTCTTGCCTTGCTGCAACCCATACTTTTGTTTGAGACTCTTTTGGACTGAAGGAATTACCGATCAATGTTGCTACTGACTTAGAGAGACCATTCACATAGCATGAGATTCTGTCAGCAATCAATGAGATGCCGGCAGACAAAGCCCCAAGTCCGGATGGGTACACTGGATGTTTTTTCAGGACGAGCTAGGAAACCATTAAAGCGACAGTGCTATCTGTTTTCCAAAAGATACACACTATGAATGGTTTGCACCTAAACAAAATAAACATAGCTAACATTATACTGCTTCTGAAAAAGGACCAGGCAATGGAGATCGCTGAATTTCGGCCAATTAGCTTGATCCACAGCTTGGTCAAATTATTGTCCAAGATGCTCTCATTAAGGCTCTCCAAATACATGGATAATCTAATTTCCATAAGCAAGAGCGCGTTCATTAAAAGGCGGACTATACAAGATAACTTTCTGTATGTACAAAACATTGCCAGGAGTTACCACCGGTCCAAGACACCGATGATCCTACTAAAATTGGATATTGCAAAGGCTTTTAATTCCATCTCTTGGCCATATTTGCTAGACATGTTGCAACACAGAGGCT
This sequence comes from Phyllostachys edulis, assembly GCA_036346405.1. Taxonomy (NCBI): domain Eukaryota; kingdom Viridiplantae; phylum Streptophyta; class Magnoliopsida; order Poales; family Poaceae; genus Phyllostachys; species Phyllostachys edulis. Next base: position 43,462,983 of record CM070558.1, read on the forward strand.
TTGGCCACAGATAGAGGACCTGGATCGCAATGCTGCTGGCCACATCCAACTCAAGGATTGTGCTAAATGGCATTCAGGGGCCGAAGATTAGGCACCAGTGCGGGGTGCGACAAGGGGATTGCCTCTCACCATACCTTTTCATCTTGGCAATCGATGTCCTACATTATATTCTAGAATTGGCAGATCAAAATGGATGGTTGTCGCCACTTAGTGGAAAATTTGTGAAAGCAAGGTTGTCTATGTATGCTGATGATGCAATGATCTTCCTATCGCCTATCAAGGAAGATGTCGACAACATAAAAGAGATTCTGCGAGTTTTTGGAGAAGTAACAGGACTCAACATAAACATCTCCAAAAGTGTTGTCATACCAATTCAATGCCAGTCGATTCCTTTAGATGAAGTTTTGCAAAATTTTCCAAAGAACTCAATGCTGTTTGCTTTGTAAATATCTTGATTGCCACTCTCGCCAAGTAAAGTCAGAAGATTTTATTTCAGCCTCTACTTGAAAAGATTCAGGCAAGGTTAAGCGGGTGTCACAAGAACATGCTATCACGTGCAGGAGACTAGTGGCGCTTAATGCGGTCATCATATCCATACCGACGTACCACCAAATAGCTATGGAGTTACCGTCCTGGGTCATAAAACAAATAGACAAACGTCGAAGAGCTTGGCTCTGGACCGGGAAGGACATCTGCTCTGGAGGAAGTTGCCCTCCCCTCAGATCATGATCTCTCTCCAAGAAGCAGGCCTGAGGATGCTCCCCGCCGATCACACCCTACGACCCACATGGCGATGATGAGGATGCCTCCACCAATGAACGGGATCAACACTTTGATGAGTGTGGAAAAATTCTCGAAATGATCACACTCTATTAAGGCAAACTCAAGGATCAGATGTAGATGATCCTGAGACAACCCAAAGGAGAAGAATGACGGCTCAGAGAAATTTACCTGGGCTTGTTCAATGTCAGTCGAAGGAGGCTCGGGAACTCCAGCACATAAATGATCTACTCGAGAACCCAACTTAAGAACTCGCACGAGCGCTAGGGTACAACCTCTTTGCCGAAGATATCATGCGAAGGCTTTGAAGCATGATGGCAAGACTTGAGCATCCTCCCTGACGTCATTCTGGAAGTCGCAGTGGTACGACTCCGTTGACTACCAGTTGTTCGAACAACTTGCCTCATGGAGATCGGCGCGACAACAGGTTACATCGTTCCCCTAACCTTAACTCCAGTAGGAGAAGAGTTCTTCAAACATCTGATGATCGACAAGCTCCCAGAGGAGATGATCGTTCACCACTATGACCCAAAAATCTGCAACGGCAAATGGAATATGAGAAGTATTACCCTCGTAGAACTGAGACCTACCATACATTGGGTCCACCCATGACCGGGTATCGGTGTCTACGATCACCTGGTGATTTCAACCCTTCTTTTCTATAGAGAAGGCGGTATGATGTCATTACCGGATGTCAGACGTTCTCGCCTGATCTTCGAACTATTCGCTGGCCACCGTGGTTTTGACAAAAGAACATGGAGAAGTTTGATGGGTCACAGAATCCCATCGAATTCCTTTAAATCTATACGACCGTTGTCCGAGCAGCAGGAGGAGAAGAGCACATCATGGTGAATTACCTTCCAACTATGCAAGAAGGGTCTGCTCTATCGTGGTTGCTAAACCAACCACTCGAGTCAATCTATTCGTGGCAACACCTCTATGACCTTCTGCTAGCCAACTTCCAAGGCACTGACAATCGTCCTGGAAAGGAGGACGACCTGCACAGTATGAGACAAAACGACCACAAGATCTTACGCCAATTCATCAAGCATTTCAGTTAGGTCTGCAATTCGACTCCAGAGGTTTTTGACTCATTAGTTATCAGAGCCTTTAAGCAAGGAGTCCATAGCAGAAAGATTACGTAGGATATCGCTTTGAATCTCCTAACTACTGTCGCTGAGCTCTTCAATATGGCCGATCGATATGCGACTGTCACTAAAGCAGTCGAGTGGAACAAAACCATCGATTGGGATGACAAAGATCCTCAAGAGGTGGGCGAAAGCAGCAAGAAGAAGGATAAGAAGGTCAGCAAAACCAAGAACAAGGTGAAGGGTCAAAAGCCTCAAGTCAACAGTTCTAAAGAAGTCTTGGTCGTAAGCGATAAGGAGCCATGAAGTTCTAAGTTGTACTCAAAATGGGGCAAAGGTAAGGCGCCCTGAGCGGAAGAATGACATGCCCAGATGGTGTCCTTTCCATAAAAAGGAAGGACGTGATCTTCGCAACAGTCGATTTTTTCAAAGAAAACTCAAGGACCACTACACTGGCAAAGGACCACTCCCTTCACTCGAGGAGGTAGGACAAACGAGTGGTCGTAAGTAGTCGGACAACGACGAGGAGATATTGTTCCAAGATCCAAAGCATACCATTGACCACATCTTTGGGGGATCTAATCGCATGTTAGTTGATGGTTGCAGTTCATTAAATATTATATTTACGAGTGCCCTAGACGAGATGCAAGTACTTCGGATCAGAATAAAACATGTACGATACTCATTCCATGGGATCGTACCAGGGTCTTTGGCCAAACTCGTTGGCCAAGTTTCTCTTCCTATCATGTTTGGTTCTCCAAGCAATTTCAGGACAGAGAAAATCTCTTTTGATGTGGTCGATTTTGATACGTCGTATAATGCCATACACGGACAACGAACTTTGGCACGATTCTTAATCGCTGCTCACTACGGGTATCAGTGTCTTAAGATACTAGGTCACAAAGGAGTGATCATAGTATGTTGTGACAACAAGATGGCGCTTACATGCTACCACAAGTCCCTCGAGATGGTTAGCCAAATACTGACTCGAGAAGCAAGCAAGGGGCAGTCTTCGACCAAGTAGTCGAAGCCTAAAGCTACGCCAAAGCCGAACGATCAAGTCAAGGAAGTCCCTCTGAATCCAGAGGAGCCCTCGTAGACTGTTCGCATCGGGATTACTTCTGACCTCAAATAGGAAGACGCCATCGTCACTTTCCTCCGAGCTAACGCAGATGTCTTCGCGTGGCACGCATTCGACATGCCCGGAGTCCCTAGGGAAGTGATCGAGCACAAGCTAGCTCTACGGCCTGACAGGAAACCCGTAAAACAAAAATTACGGAGATTTGCACCTGATCGACGAGAAGCCATCAAATCAGAATTGGACAAGTTACTAAGAGCAGGCTTTATAAGAGAAGTCGACCACCTAGAGTGGTTGGCTAACCCTGTAATGGTTTGAAAGTCTAATGGTAAGTGGCGTATATGTGTAGACTTTATTGATCTCAATAAAGCTTGTCTAAAAGATGATTTTCTATTATCTCGTATCGATCGATTGGTTGATTCTACTGTTGGTTGTGAAGTATTAAGTTTTCTAGATGCATACTTTGGTTATCATCATATTAGTACGTGTTTAGATGATGAAAAAAAAGACCACATTTATTACACCATTTGGAATATTTTGCTATATCAAAATGCCATTTAGTCTAAAAAATATTAGCGCTTCTTTTCAATGCTTGATGCAAACGACTTTTTCACCTCAACTAAGCCGAAATTTGGAAGCCTGTGTTCATGATCTAGTCGTAAAAAGCATCAAGCGACTTAATCATATTTTCGACTTGCAAGAAACATTCAACAACCTCAGAAAACACCGTTTGAAACTCAATCCCGAAAAGTATGTGTTCATGGTCTCTTTAGAAAAATTGCTTGGATTCCTTGTCTCTACACGAGGAATTGAACCAAATCCTGGTAAGATAAAAATCCATTGAAACAATGACCACAAGGATAGAAGTCCAGAAACTCACAGGGAGCATGGCGGCTTTAAGTCGTTTCAACGCACAACTGGGAGAAAAAAGGTCTTCCTTTCTTCAAACTTCTAAGAAAATATGAGGGTTTTGAGTGGTCAGAAGAGGCAAACACAGCCTTTGAGGATGTCAAGAGATATCTTACGAGTGCTCCTATTTTGGTTTCTCAAAACCAGAAGAGACGCTCTTAATTTATCTAGTTGCCACGCCACAGGCAGTGAGCGCAGTATTGGTGGCATAACGTGAAAATGTCCAACAACTAGTTTACTATGTAAGTGAAGTTTTACACTGGCCTAAGGAGCGATACCCTTAGGTTCAAAAACTTCTATATGCCATCCTCATGTCTTCGAGGAAACTACGGCATTATTTTTAGGCGCACAAGATACTTGTGTCGTCTGAGTTTCCCTTAGGAGTGGTCCTCCAAAATAGGGAAGTAGCGGGACGCATGGCAAAATGATCAGTAGAACTTGGGGAGTTTGACCTCCATTTCGTGTCCCAAACGGCCATTAAATCCCAGATCTTGGCAGACTTTGTCGCCGAATGGACAAATCCTAAACCTATTTAGGATCCTCAGTACGATACCCACGACCAGTGGACGATGTACTTTGACGGGTCGCTTACGTTGAATGGCTTGGGGGCTAGGGTGATTCTGGAATCTCCTACCGGAGAGACCTTAAAGTATGCTATTCAATTACACTTTCCTACCACTAACAATGTGGAAGAATACGAAGGTTTGTTGGTTGGCATACGAGCAGCGAAAGTGCTCAGGATTCAACGACTACTTATGAGAGGATACTCTCAACTAGTCGTGAATCAGGTCAGAAAAGAGTACAAGTGCTCTAATCTGACCATGTCTCGGTACTTATCGGAAGTCCGAAGGCTTGAAAAGCATTTTGTTGGTTTTGAGTTGAAATATATCCCTCGAAAGGATAATTTTCTCACTTACCAGTTAGCTCTAATAGCATCTTCCCAATCTCAAGTACCACAAGGAGTTTTCTTGGAGCAGCTCCAGAAGCTGTCTCTGGTCGAAGCACTAGAAACACCTCCTATTGAGACAATCTCTGTAGAGTATGAGGATACCCTGATGAATCCCATCTACGAGTATCTTTAGAAGGGTACACTACCCGATGATGATCTCGAGGCAGATCATTTATCCCGGAAGGCCAAAATGCATACTTTGGTTGAAGGAGTCCTCTATAAAAGAGGTACTCAAGGGGTTCTCATGTGATGCATATCGCAGAAAGAATGATTAAATCTCTGTCACGGCATATATGGGGGCATCTGTGGAATTCATGCTTCTCATATAACGCTGGTCAGTAAAGCCTTCCGGCAAGGTTTTTATTGGCCAACGGCCCTCCATGATGCCAAAGAGTTGGTTCAAAAGTGTGTACAATGCCAGTTTCATAGAAGGTAAATACACCAACCGACTCAGGCATTGCAAACTATTCTCTTTCATGGCCTTTTGCGACCTAGGGTCTCGATATCCTAGGGTTGTTCCCAAAAGTACCAGGGGGCTTTGAGTACCTTTTTGTGGCTATTAATACGTTCACAAAATGGATCGAAGCCGAACCTGTGACTAGGATAACAACGGAAGCTACAAAAAGGTTCAAGATGAGAAGCGTGATTACTCGATTTGGTGTTCCTAGTCGAATAATTACAAATAATGGTAAACAATTTTTGAGCTCAAAATTTCAAGAATTTTGCGACAAGTTGGGTACCAAGTTATGTTATTCTTCTGTTGCCCACCCACAAAGTAATGGGGCAGTCGAAAGAGCGAATGGCCAAATAATGTAGGGCATAAAAACCCGAGTGTTCGATCAGTTTGTCATCAGCTTGTCAAGCGCTCGGGGGCTTGGGTAGAAGAATTACCTCAAGATATATGGGCGATTCGCACGACCGTAAGCCTGCCACAGTGAAACATATTTTTTCCTAGTTTTTGGGGCTGAAGCCATGCTTCCACCAGAACTAAAGATTCGGTCGACAAGGGTCGAAACCTTCAGCGACTCTACCCAGGAACAACTTCAAGCGGATGATATGAATCTACTTGAAGAGAAGAGGAATCAAGCCCTAATCTATTCAGTGGTTTACCAACAAGCCTTGCGCAAATACTATGATCGTAAGGTCCAACCTCGCAGCCTTGCTGTATGTGACTTGATATAGAAGAACATTCAATACCAGTATAATTAGAATAAGCTTTCCCCCAAGTGGGAAGGTCCTTACACAGTGGTCGAAGTTACGCAACCAGGTTCGGTACGACTAGCAATGGAAGACGGTTGGGTTCCCTCCAATTCTTGGAACATCGACCAGTTATGCAAATTTTATGTGTAACTCCTTACTATATCAATAAAGTTCTAGGTTTATTAACAATTTATTGTCTTACTTTTGAGTAGTGCTTGGATAGTCTTTCGATCATTTTTATACACTCAGTTTTTCTTTACACTGGTCGAAGAAGGGTAACATCACCTAGTCGAAGTCTTTCCTCTCTACACGTGGTCCTGCCCACTAGATGAAACTTCCTAGTGTCGCCTTGTTCCTAACTTTTTCTACCAATACAAAGAGACTAGGTTTAACAAAACTGGTCGAAACATTCTCAAAGCTAACTCTTTTTAACCTTAGTTTATTTCTTCACTACTTTTGAAAATTCTCTAAGTGGAAGTATACTTTTATAGTTTTTTTTACTCCTTTTAGTAACCTCAAATGTGTTTAAACTAGTCGTAACATCCCAAAGTTCTCATACTAAAATAAAATTTAATAAAGTTATTATTTTATTGGATTTTCTAAAATTTAAAAGAGTTTTATTGCTTTTCTTGAATTTCTTAAATTTTTAAAAATAAAAATAAAATTTATTGAGTTTTATGGGCTTTCATTGATTTAAAGTTAAAAAGGAAACTTTAATTAATTTCTAGAATTTTCTCGAATTTTAAAAACTTTTCCCTAATTATTTTAAAGCCAAAATAAATTATGTGCAAAAACTATTAACAATTATAAGTTGGAAATATTTTTATTAAGTCCAAAATAATTAAAGGAATTTATGTGAATTTTTCTAGAATTTTTGGATTTTATTTGCTATTTTCTAAAGCCAAAATGATTTAACTCAATTTCTAAAATTTGAAAACCATTTAAAATCCCGGTTAAACCTTTGGGCCGAAACCTACTGGGCCCATTCCTATTTCTCCGCATCCCAGCCCAATTTTTGGCCCATCTCAGCCCGCACGCACCTCCCTCTCTCCGCCTCACTTCCAGGTGGGCCCCACCCCATCCATGTCACCCTTCTTCCCCCACCTCCTCTCTTCCTCCTCGAGCCGAACCGCACACGGCCGCCATTACCGCGTGTGTGGAGCTTCGTCTCTGTCGTGATTCCCTCCCCATCTCTTCCCCCAATCAAGCACATTCATTTCCTTGTCTCGCGCCTCCCCCAAATCCAACCATCCCCCTCCTTCTCGTGTATGCGTTCATCGTAACGAGCATCACTGCCGAGATCCCCTCCGCACTAATTTCCTCCTCCCGTCCTCCCCTTGCTCTATAAATAGGAGCACGAGGTGTGCCCCCTGTAACATCCAAATTTTCTGAGCTTAAAAAAATCTTTTAATAGTTAGTAGGACAAAATTCACCATTTGGTTTTATTTGAATTTAATTCAAAAGCTTAAACATGGACTTTGTACATCAAAACAATTTAATATGATTAAAGTCAACATCAACAATGGTCAAAACTATTTTATTTGAATTCTTTGTGCTTGGATATATTTTCTAGATTTTTCTAGAAGTTTTCCAAGCTCATTTGCTATTTTCTATTGCTTATTTGAATTTCTGGTATTTTCTTAAAAAGAAAACCTATTAAAATCTCAGAATTTGGTCTCAGGCCGAATCCTTTCCTCAGCTCGTTCCTATTTTCTCTGAAGCCCACCTTCCTTTGGCCCACTTCATCTCCGTTCCTTGGCCCGCCTTTGGTTTTTCTCAGCGCTGGCCCGTTTTTCTTTTTCTCCACGCGATCGAGCCAACCCAGCTCGGCCTTTTCCTTGTGAAAGCCCGAGCTAGCTTTCCTTTCCGCTCGTCTCTCTGCGTGTGGGCCCGTTGATCACCACGTACGCATCGTCTTCCTCCCGGACTCTGGAGTCCGGAGGTTTCACGCGAGCGCCGCCGTTTCCGTTTTGGAATCCCCATCTCCAGAGCCTATTTAAGGATCGCTACCGCGTAGTTTTCTTCGCCCGAAGCTCCTCTCTCAAAACCCTAAGGCGCCACCACCGATTCGTTCCTCGTTGCGCCGAATTTCACCGAAGCACAGAGCCACCACCACAAGCTTCTTCACCGGATTACTTCGTCGCCCATCGATCTCTAGCCACCCGAAGCAGCTCTCGGTGATCCTCATGCCTTTGCCAACCCGGTGCTCACCTCCGTGTGCCTCGGACGGCTTTGGTTCGTCTTTGCCACCATGCCCATGCACATCACCGCCGCTCAAGTCACTACCACCGGTGAGTCATTGTCGTCTATGCCGAAGCGTCACCTCCCAGAGCATCAGCAAGCTCTTGGCGTCCCGTTTTGCCCCTCGAACGGACTCCTCTCGCCACCAGTCGCCGTCGATGCCGTGGTTCCTGCCGTCGGCCATGGCTGCCACTTGCTCGTTTCGATCTGGTTTGAATCATCCTTCCAAATAAGACACCACACCACACTTTGATTCTACGTGGCGTCCTAATCACCTCCCTGTCATCTGCCATGTGGCACACCATCACCCTTCACCAGATCTGATCGTCCCTAAACCTAGTCCTTGTGAGCCATGTCTATGACAGTGGGACCCACATCCATTTGATTTTCCTTTAATTTGTTTTCAGCCGGAAAATTCTTGATGATGTCAGCTTACGTCATATATCCTTTTTCCTTCAGAGAGATAAATCGGTAAATCCATGAATTATGAATTTCATTATTTCATGTGATTTCAAATTTTCCAAGTCCATATCTTTTGCATCCGAACTCTGTTTGAGCCCATTCAAATTTCTAAATTCATCTAAATTCGAGATCTATTTATCTGAGATTTTTATTTAATTTTTGGAGTTTGTTTTGACTCTATTATTTATTTGTTTCGTTTATTTACTTTCGTTTGCGAGTAGACGTTGATACTTGGGGAAGATTTGAAGAAGAAGAAACACCTCAAGAGCAAGATCAGTACTTAGACCTATTTCAAAGCAAGTTATACCTTTGATCATATTGAACCTAGTTTTCAAAATATTTTGATTCAAATTATTGCATTTATTTTAATTATTTATTTCAATGTTTTTGGGATTAGTAATCTCTAATTTGTTATGACCTCCTTGTCTAATTGTATACCATAATCTTTTGTCACCCTAGGTTGGTTCATTTAGTTGGTGCTATTGTATTACCAACGTGGGTTGGTTAGATACGATTAGTTTTCTTAGCCATTCTGCGAGTCATCATTCCATGTGAGTCGCAATAATAAACTTGACTAAGTGACTATGGAACTATTTGATAAAATTGTGTGTACTATGTGCTATTACTCGTTGATGGCATATGTTGCACTTAACCAACAGGGTGGGAAAGGATTTAGAATGGGGCAAGTGGTCTGGTATACTTTTATGGTTGATCTATATTGGCGGGAATGATGGGTTAGAATTTGGAAGTCTTGCCTCGGTCAATTAAGGACTTAACCTTGTGTGCCATTGAACTGGGTCTTTCGTACAACCACATGCTATGTATAGGACAGGCCTAACTTAGAAAGTTATGGAGTCTTGACATTGATTACTTAGGTTGTAGATTAGCTGTATCGGATTGGGTGGAGGTGTGTACTACCAAGTAGTCGATCGCAGGGCGGTTTGCCGTTTCCCTGTCCAACGGTGTGCGTCTATGGCGGCTAAGCATACCGGGAGTGTCAATGTCGAGATGAAGTTTCTGAACTGTTTTGTTACGGCTAGTGCTAGCTACACTAGTTGTATCTTGTGGGTAAAGTGTACAACCTCTGCAGAGTGTTAAACAAATCTATATTTAATAGCGCGTCATGATTATGGACATGCTCGGGGATTTCACACGAGGGGTAGATTTTCATAAAAACCTTAGGAAGGGAGCTGTGTGACTTAAGTCATATGGCTATCTGAATAACTTGATTAGGTTATGTGTCTTTGTGAAATAAAAATGTTAAATTATTATTGTCTATTTGTTTTGAATTATGCTTTCAATCTATTACTTGTATTCAAACTGCAAATGTTGCATTTCTGCAAAAGAACCACAGAAGCCATTCCTTTAGAATAAGCCTGCATCTGTAATTTGTATTCTGTGGTATGACTTGCAAGTACGGTTGTGTACTCATGCTTGCTTTAATAAATCAAGTAAAGGTGAAGGAATCGTCAGTCAACAATGTCTACTTTAAGGATCGTGGAGAACTAAGTCGCGCACCCCAGCCGATTGCCTGTGGGCATATGGATGGGCATCACTGAAGATATTATGTTTCGTTCCGCTGTAGCTTCATTGAGCTATTTGCCCTCTGAAGTATTAATTGTAAGCTTTGACCTTAAGGTCTCTACTCTGATGTTTATTGTTATTTGCCTATTTATTAGCTATCTTTGTATATGGAAATGATATTTCACTGATGTTGCCACTATGTGCACTAGCGTGATCCTGGACTAGTGCAATATACACAGAGGGTCCAGAATTGCATATTTTGGGTCCTGACACCCCCTTTCCCCCTCATCCTTTCCCCCTCAATCACCCCTCCTCCCTCGCTCTCACCTCATCGGAATCCGCGTTTCTTCATCACCGACCGAGCTTCTCTCCACCGCCTCTAGCGCCGCCTCCATTGGATCTCCACCGCCCTCATCACCACCACCAGCTTTGCATGGTCGCGGCCTACACAGTGCTTCCACCGCCCTCACTAGAGCGTGGCCGGAACCGCCGCACCGCCTCGGACCCGCAAACGCCACCGCCTCTCTCCTCACCGCCGGTGAGCCGTGTGAGCCCTAGCACCACCGTGGTAAGCACCATGACCCTTGCGCACCACTCTTCCTTTTGAGCCCCTCGCCGGAGCTCGCCGCGGCGCGTAGCGCCGGCGAGCTCAACGCTGAGCGCCGCCGCCGCCATGTTGACATGGCACCGCCACGTGGCCGCCACCTCATTGCTCTATGCCCATGTGGCTGCCCACGTCATGCTTACATGGCAATCGACGAGGCAAAGCCACGCAAGCCCATGCTCCTGGTCCACCATGGACCAAGGTGCGTTTCGTGGACCCGGTCCACAAGACCCGGGCCCACCTGTTAAAGACACAACCAATTTTCTTTAAGAAAATAAATTTGGCTAAAAATATAAATCCTATTGCTAGCGTCATGCCTATGTCATAAGTTGATTTTCCTTTAGAAAAATTAATCGGTAAAATCTAGAAAATCCTCTTTAGGGTTTTTCTTTATATTTAAACTTCCAGGAGCTCGCATTTCTTCATACGAACTCCAATTTTAACGATTCAAATTTATAAATTCATATAAATTCAAAAGCTAGCTAACTAAACCAAAATTTCTTAATTTGGAGTTTATTTGAATTTTGTTTGAATTTGGCTTATTTTCGCATATAGATTTCGACGACTTCGGAGAGTCAGATTTCAACACTGTTTGAGAACATCGAATAATCAAGAAAGGCAAGTTACATCTTTGATCATATATGATCCCATTATTTAAAATTATTTAAATTCTATTTTAGATTATTACTGCATGCGTATTTCTATTCAATGTAATTTAAATACCTGCTTTTAAATTATAGTTATGCCTAAATCCTTTGTATGGCCAATGTTGATATTTGAATTGAATATATTGTCACCCTAGATAAAACTTAGTTGGTGCGATAGTATGAACTAGGACCATTTGAAAATATTATGCCTAGCCATGCTTAGATAAAAAAATATTTGATTTGGGAACTTTCAGCCAAAAATCAAATGTTGTTTAAATTGTATCCATTGCATTGGTGTGCCATGGATGTTTGAAAAGGATTTAAAAAGTAAAATAAAATTGGTTTGGACTTGTGCAAAATAGATGGTTAGTGGGTGCAGGTTTATGCACAGGCTCAATCCGGGCAGGATTGAGACCCAGGGTTTTTACTAGAAGTCGCAAGCCAGTTAAGGATTGGTCTTCAAGCCGCATCTTGCTAAGCCACATCGTACTACCACATGTCCTGTGTGGGCAGGACCTGGCTAACTAATTTACAACGTTCCATCATGGTCATGACATCTGGTTGCATAGGTGTCTTTATGACCAACTTTCATGTATTCCCACCTAGCGCAAGAGGGGGCCTAAACCCGGCGGGTTTCTATCCAAAGGGGGTGAAACCTCAGCGAGGCGGGACAACGGTGGGATGACGCATTGTAAAAGTCTTGACACGTGCTCTAGACTGCTTACCTAAGGTAGTGAGCAGTGGTATCAACGGATGCCAAACAAACTCTAGAGAATTCATGTCTTGTGGGTAAAGTTGTACCACCTCTGTAGAGTGTTAAGAACTATTCAAATAGCCGTGTCCACGGTCATGGACATGCTGAGCAAAGCCACTCAAAGTTAGACTTTGATTTTATTTTAAAAAGGTTTTATAAAACAGTTTTTGACATGGATGGGTGTCCATGAGAAAAGTTATGGGTTGAAGCCCCGGGTTGGTGCCCGTGTTTAAGTTAGTGTTAGGTTGGTGCCTACACTATCTTTATTAATTCAAACTCAATTTTAGTTATTGTAAAATTTGGGCTTTTGAACTTAGTATTGTATTTAAAATGTCAAATATTGCTTTTGCACAAATAACCCTATAAGCCTTCCTTGCTAATATCCATGCATGCATTAACTCTGTTATTGGGTGTAACTTTTGCGAGCATGGAAGTTGTGCTCATCCTTACTTAATGCAAATAAATTTCAGAGGAGAAGGACTTTGCTACCGGTGTGGATTTCGACGACTAGGCCGCTACCCCCGTCGATTGCCTGTGGCAGATCAGCTAGACTCTACTACGTGTTCTTTGTCTTCCGTTGTGTTTGTTTATTGTTGGCTTGTAAGCCTTTCTTGTAATAAACTCTGTTGATTATTAATAAAGTTGTACGATTTATGGATGTCACCATATTTGTTTACTGTGTGAACTAGCTACTGATCATGGGACTAGTTCAGAAATACACAGAGGATTTGAGGTGTTACTCCTGGGTCCGACAGGTCGAAGAAAGACACAACACCTAGTCAAAATCTTTTCTCTCTGCATGTGGTCCTGCCCACTAGAAGGAACTTTCTAGCATCATACTATTTCCAACTCTTACTATTAGTGTCAAACAGATTGAGTTTACTAGAAACGGTTGAATAAATTTTTAAGGCACTCCGAAGAGTTTATCTCACTCATGTTGATGCTCTTGATTCGATTACTATGGCCGGAGAACGTAGCTTCACTAATCGAAGTCGTTCCTCTCTGCATGTGATCCTGCCCACTAGAATGAACTTCACAGTGTCTATCTATTACTAAACTCTTAAAACAAGAACATGACAATCAAGATCGACAACACAAGTAGGAAAAACTTATCTTTTTAAGAAAACCCTTATATACACTATTTACTTAGTTTATCTATATAAACTAAGAAAATAGTCTATATAAACTAAGAAAATAGTCGAATGCTAGGATAAAGCCATTAATATGACTTCAATTCTTAGTTTTGAATGCAATTTCCTTTTTCCATTCATTATCTTATGAGTTACTAACTACTCGACAAAATAATTTACAGTAAAAAACAAGTATATATATTCATAACCAAAAGACTTGTCTTTACAAGTTTTCCTATTACAATCTACTCTGATGAAGGAGATCCAATTTGTATCTCCTCCACAACCTTCTGGCTGATTGGCTTCACCTCTTCGATCAGACGAGTTGCTTTTGCTTCGGAGCAGTCGAAGTCGTCCTCGATTGGTTGAAGATCGAGATTATGATCGTGTGCCTTAAGTTTTGCCAAGGCATAACCTACTACACCTTCGACCACTTCTCTTATCGAGTCAGCCTAGTTTGCCTTCAGAGTAGTTATCAGCTCCCTTAAGGCTCTGACTTGCTATCCAACAATACTCGATTGAGCAGTTAGGGTGTCTTCAAGAGGAGTAACTTCCTCAGCATCAAGCTCACCGAGTACGTTGTTTAGAAGTGAGATGTTGTCTTGAAGGCTGATCTTCAACGACTTCGTCTCCTCCTGACTACGAGTCGAAGCTTCGTGGAGTCGCTTGATTTTGACTGCTTGCTCTGAAATAGAGTACGACCAGTCAGAAGCATATCCCTAAACAACTCATAAGCAACACTGGTCATGGGTAAAGAGTTACTTACCCGCCAGACGAGCATCAAGTTGCTTAATTTCATTGTCATGGGAGGCATCCTTCTTCATAGATAGCTCTGCCTATGACTTTATCACCTGGTCTTTTTCTTTGGTGGAACAGGATAGTTCGTGAAAAACCAAGGCCTTTTCGTTAACCTCGGTTTAGAGCCTATCCATGTTAACCTCTTTTTCTGAAAAGAAACAAGAGTTAGATAAAAAACAGGAGATCATTATCATAAGCAGTCTTAAGTTCAGAACTTACTGTTTATCTCACTCTACAGATCAAGAGATGCAGAGTTAGCCTCCTGAAGTTTCTTCATCAGGTCGAGATTTTCATTCCTTAGCCTCTCCGTCTCAACTTTCTCGTGGTCGAATGCGTCAGCTAGAGATTTTTCGTCACTCTTAAACCTGCAAAGGTTAAAGATAGACATGAGAACTACACAAGTAGTCAAGTAAAAAACAATTACGAATGGTAGTAGCTTACCATCTGTCTGCCTGCTCGCAGAGTTCTGCTTTTTGTTGTCGTAGCTGTATAAGTTGTCGGTTGTATTCACCAGCAGTGACAATTTGTTCCAAAGCTTTCTACATAAAGAAAGACAATAAGAAGCGAGAAACAAACCACATATGTAAATGTTTGGCATCAGATGCTTACATTTATGCTCATTCGAGCAAACATGGAGAATACCCTTGTGCGATTCTTCAATTCATCGATCTCCTTGACTCGGTTCCAGCACACCTTTTCGAGACGCTCATCATCAAAAATATTCCCCCTGTTAGGAATGTCCTTAGGGTGAGGAACTCGGTTACGAGACCTGAATGCGGAAGATCCCACAATGGAAGCAAGTCTAAAGAACTCAGAGAAGAAGTTAAGGTATTCTTCTTCTTCTTCTTCTTCAGTGATGACAGCGTCGGCAGTTTTTCCTTGGGAGCCTGAGGGAACATCCACAATGACTTCCTTTCCGGCATGATGATCGGAAGTTCCACCACCTTGCCCAGATGCTACCGCCGTATCATTCGCCGTCTTTGCCTCTGCCTCTGTAACCACTTCAGTGGTCATGGTTGCTTTGGCAGGAATGACCACCTCCACCGGAGGAACGACGGTCGATCCCACGACTACCTCTGTGGTCATAGCCGCTTGAGCAACAACGACTTCTTCCACCACAGAGACAGTGGTTGTAATCGTGGCCACTCCTACTGCCATGTCCTCGATCGTAGAAGAAAGGGCAGCGAGCTTCTCAACAAAAGCATCCTTGGGGCCTAGAGGGGCCGGGCTAAGATCACAGAAAGGAAAACATGTCAAATTTGTAGAAAGCAAAGGGTAAATATTGTTCTTGTACTTTTGTCTTTTTACCTACATTCGTTTCCTAGACTTGATCTTGAATCCAGAAGAAACCTTCCCTAAGGAAGAATTTTTTGACTTCTTCTCTTCGACCATGTTTGGTCGAAATTTGAGCTGAGGAATGGGGTCCGCCGTGACCACGTCTGGTCGTTGGTGTTGAGCGAGAACTGCCGCTCCTTGGCCCTCCTGACTCTCCTGATGGTTGAAACCTGTTTCGACCACCTCAGGAGCAGTACTTCCCTCGACCATAGGCTCTGCCGACGCAGCAATATCCTTCACAAAAGATACAAAGCTTTTCTAGTTCTCCTTTTCTAGTAGCTTAACAAAGCCGTGAGAAGCTGAGACTAAAAAATTCTTATCATCGTAGTAGAATGGTACCTTGGTCTTAAGGGCTTTGTGTTTAAGGGCTTCAATCGCTTCGATCACCTTTGTTTTCTCCGCAGCAACTATGTCTGTAAATAATTGCGCAAAGGGCCTGGTCGGATCAAAACTTGAGCCCGTCTCTTGCTTGTCAATGGCCTTTACAAGTCGACGTTTTTTGGCTATAGGAGCTTTCACTTGCTCTGCCTCCGTGCCAATAACCATCAGTCTGACCTCTTGGTCATTCTGACAGTCTTCCATGTCTACTTTCTGTAAAGGTCAGAAAGAGAAACATTATTTAGTGGACGTTTTCTGCAACTACGAGGGTCCAAAGAAGGAATCAATCCTTGGTTACTTTTAGGCGTTCCTTCTTCTCCTTTGCGGATACGATCGTTAGGATTCGAGGAGCCACCACATCATGTGGTGGACTTTTCTCGCAAACGAGTTTGACTCGGGTGTCAATCTCTGTTTGAGGGAGATCTGCGCAAGCGGATAAAACATTTAGCGGTTAGGCTTGAGATTAACCAAAAGAAAGAAAAGTTGAAAGATTACTTACCTTTCTCATAATCTCTAGTCGAATCCTTAGCCCCCGAGTACCTCCACATGGGATGTGCTCGTTTCTTCAAAGGGCTGATGAGACGCGTGATGAAATCCTTCACCACGTGCCATCCAGTGATCCCCTCTTCCTTCAAGTCTTTTATGGCTTGAATATAGGGGGTGATGCGGCCAAATCTTCTTGGCAGTCTTCCCTTCGAAGGAAAGGATGTCTTCACTGGTCATCTCCCAGTAGAACCACTTCTTCCACCCTGGCCATGACGACCGGGTGAACATCTGAATGTGCTCCTTAGTCTTTCCATCGTGGAGCATTAGACCACAGCTCCCGGCTATTCCAGATTATTTGCTCATTCCATAGTAGTATTGGAGGAGCTCTAGGTCTGGAAGGATCCCAAGGTAAGCTACGCACAAGTGCACGAACACACTTAACATTGTGATGGAATTGGGAATAAGGTTCACCAACTCCGCCCCAAAGTGCTCGAGTACGAGTGTAAGGAAGGGATGAGTAGGCAGTCGGAGGCCACACTCGTAGTACGCCTGAAAGACAGGGACCTGACCGATCTCCCCCAACAGCCAATGTTACCCGACAGCCTCAATCCTCTTCATGAATTCCCTCTTCGGTATTTTCTCGATAGCGACCAAAGCCTTTATCTTGGATGAATCCATCTCCAATTCTTCCCACTTAGAAGCGACTCCGACCATTTTCTCGAAGTGTGAGTGATTTGGGTTTGGAAGGATTTCAAGAGAGAGAACGATTTGGTTGGTGGCGGAGAGCACAAGAGCTTGACAAACAGTGCAAGCAAATGGGGAAAAGTAAAAAAAAACCCTAAGATGCACCTACGGTGCCTTCTTATAACCGCATGCTTGAGTTAAAAGATTGTGGGAACTCAACAGTTGCCACCTCTTCGGGAACCGCTCCAACGGACAGATTTGTAAGAGTCGATTGAGATTCTTTAATTCGCCTGTTCGAGAAAACCGAGTTTATCTTTACACCTCAAGTGAAATTATCTTCTTGACCAAAGTCTATTTCTGATCAAATGAAATACCAGTCAGAAAGGCTTTTACTTTTGACCATCATTCTACAATTACTTTGTGGTCGTAAGACCTTCTATGACTCCTTTTCTAAGTAAGTTACTTTCACTTGAAGCTGAGGGGCTAAATGACGAGGATCTAATAATGCTCATTTATTTATTTATCTGTAATTCTTATTATAGATATTGGCATCTCCATATTAGTCTTAAGTATACCCCTTAATATTTATAATGGAGAGCTCAAGCTGCCTGGTCGTAAACCACCTCATGGTCGTGAGTCTTCCTACGACCATGGTATAGTCGTAAGCCTTTATACCACTATCGGGCAGTCGTAAGATCTTCTATGACTCGGTTGGCTTCGACAACCCTGTAATTGATAAGGCTTGCTGACTTGTATGCCTAATTAGTTAGGGAATATTATGCGCCATGTTTAAGATATGGGATATTTAATATACGCTATTACTCTCTGTGAGTAACCGCATGAGTTACTTCTGTCTCTGACAACAACTGCCTAGCAACGTGGGGGTACCACGTCTCTAGCGGTGTCAAACCCGGGATTAATACTCCCAAATCCTCTATGCATTTCTAAACTAGTCCAATGATCAGTAGCTTGTTCACACAGTAAACAGATATGGTAACATCCATAAATCGTATAACTTTATTAATAATTAACAGAGTTTATTACAAAAGAGGCTTACAAGCCAACAATAAAGAACACAACGGAAGACGAAGAAGTAGTGAAGTCCAGTTAATCTACCACAGGCAATCAACTGGGGTAACGGCCTAACCGTCGAGATCCATACCGATAGCGAAGCCCTTCTCCTCTGAAATTTATTTGCATAAAGCAAGTATGAGCACAACTACCGTACTCGCAAGTTACACCCATCAAGTAACAGATTGAATGCATGCATATAAGGGTATCTCAAAGGAAGGCTTATTGGTTGAATTTGCATAAAGCAATGTTTTCTTTAAATACTTGTACTAAGTTCCAAAACGGTTATTTTATAACTAAAATTCATTTTATAAATTCTCAAGTTTTATAGTCGGATAACATTCACACAAGAATGGTGAAGGATACCCTCCTATCACATGGCTTCCCGCCCAATTCCCATTTGGATAGAAATCATTTTGAAATCAAAACCAAAGTCTAACTTCGAGTGGCTTTGCCAAGCATGTCTATGACCGTGAACACGGCTATTCGAATAGATTGACACTCTGCAGAGATTGTACAACTTTACCCACAAGAGATAATCAACTTGTAACGTCTGTCTGACAGACTTCCGAAGGTGTGCAAATAAGTGATTATCACAAGGCCTTTACAATGCGCCATTCCACCGCAGTTCCCTCTCGCTAAGGTTTCGCATCCCCCTTTGAATAGAAATCCACCAGGTTCGTAGAGCCCCCTCTTGCGCTAGGTGGGAATGTATAAAAGTAAGTCGTGAGAGACACCCACACATCCGGATGGAACAACCACGGTGGAACATTGCAAATTAGTCAGCCAGGTCCTGCCCATACAGGACATGTGGTAGTACGATTGTGGCTTAGCAAGATATGGCTCGAAGACCGGTCCTTAACTGACTTGGGTGACTTCCAATAAAAACCCTGGGCCTCAACCCTGACCAAGTTGAATCCGTGCATAAACCTGCACCCACCAACCATCCATTTCGCCCAAGTACAAACCAACTTTTGCTTTTTGCTTTTCAAAATCATTTACAAAATCTTCCATGACAAACCAATGCCATAGACTTTTAAATAACATTTGATTTTTGGCTGAAATTCATCAAATCAAATATTTTTGGTCTAAACATGGCTAAGCATCAATTTTTTTTCAAAGTGTTCTAGTTCATACTATTGTATGAACTAGATTTTCATCTAAGGTGACAAGGTAGGTTTATTTCAACGGCAAGATTGGCAGTACAAAGAATTTAGGCATAACTATAATTTAAAACAGAGATTTAAATTAGACTGTATAGAAATAAGCATGCAATAATAATTTAAAAACAGAATTTACATAATTTGAAATAATGGGATCAAATATGATCAAAGGTATAACTTTCCTTGCTTTATTGGTTGTTCTCAAACAGCGTCAAAATCTATACGCGAAAATAAGCCAAATTCAAACAAAATTCAAATAAAGATTCAAATGAACTCCAAATTAAATAATTTTAGTTTATTTAGCTTGATCTTGAATTTATATTAATTTATAAATTTGAATCGACAAAATCGGAGTTCGTATGAAGGAGAACGAACCCCAGGAAGTTTCAGAATCACATGAAATGATGAAATAGGATTTTCCCGAATTTCTTGATTTATTTTCCTAAAGGAAAAACTGATTTATGATGTCAGCGGTGACTGTGTGCAGGTGATGCTCAAGGGCTGACGTGGCCATGCCACGTAGGCGCTGACTCAGCAGAAAACGCGCACGTGGCGCTAAGGTGGCGTCGCGGTGGCGACCACGGTGGCGTGCCACGTTGGCCAGGGGCTGGCGGCGGCTCGGCGTTGAGCTTGCTGGCGCTACACACCGCGGCGAGCTCCGACGAGAGGCTCAATGTGAAGAGGGGGAGGCGGGAACGCGATGCTCACCAAAGGCGGCGGTTGCGAGGCAAGGCGATGGCCGTGGCGAGGTGAGAAGCGGCGGTATGGGCCGGCCTCCGGTGGCATGGCGGCTCGGCAAGGCGCCCGGAGGGAAGCGTGCGCACGATGACGGCAAGGAGGTGGTGGTACCGATGGTGTAGACGGCGACGGCGAGGAGGCAGTGTCGGTGCCGAAATCGAAGAAGAAATGGCTTGCGACGACACAACGGAAAACTCTAAATCACGGCGATAGAGAGGAGGGGGTGGAGGGGGACTTGGGGCGTTGGAGTGAGGGAGGAAGGGCGCACCCAGTGCTCCCTTTATAGGGGCCAGGGAGGGGTGTGGGGGAGATCATGGTGAGGCGTCCACGGCGGTTTCGGTGGTGAAGATGTGGATCCGGCGAAATCGTGCGCATTGAAGGGAGTAATGGCCCGAAATGAGAGGTGAAGATCGTGGGTTTGAATGTGCATAAATGCACATGAAGAGGGAGAGGGAAATGCAGCAGCAACAGAGCTTGGCGAGGCGGCAATGGTGGCGCGGGTGGGCGCAGAAGAAAGTGAGGGGGAGAAGAAAGATCTGACGCGCGGGCCCCACGTGTAGCGAGAGAGAGGAGAGAGGGGAGCAGCTGCGCATGTGGGTCGTTGGATGGAAATCCAACGGCCTGGAAGGAATGGGGGTTTGGCCGGGTGAGGCCGGTGCGGGCACGCTTGCTTCTTGGCCGTTGGATCTTGATCCAACGGTCGACAGCGGGCCGCTCGGCTGGGCCGAAGGCGCGGGGAGAGATGGGTTGCGTGTGCGTGAACAGGGATGGGCCGCTGTTTTGGGTTTCGGCCCAAAACAGTGGAAAGGATTTTTAAAGATTTAACATTTTAAATAATCCAAGTAATTCAATTAAGCTTTAGAAAATAGCAAATAAAATCCAAAATTTCTAGAAAAATTCACAAAAATTCCTAGAGTTATTTTGGATTTTTTTAAAAATACTTCCAATTTATAATTGGTAATAGATTTTGCAAATAAATTTATTTTGGCTTTAAAATAATTAGGGAAAAGTTTTTTTTTTAATTCCAGAAAATTCCAGAAATTAATTAAATTTTATTTTTCAACTTTAACTCAAATAAAACTTCAAAAACTTTAATAAATTTTACTTTTGACTTTTAAAACTTCAGAAATTCAAAAGAAGCAATAAAACTCTTTCAAATTTTAGGAAAACCAATAAAATAATAACTTTATTTAATTTTATTTGGTAACAGCACTTTGGGATGTTACAGGCGGCAACTTCCATCAAGTGGTTCATCAATTGGAATGTTGGGACGCCTCTTCGTCTGAAGGAACTATCACCTCTTCATACGCTATATAAGGTTGAAGTCAGAAGGCAAAATGGGACAAGCGCAATCTGAAGCACAAGCCCTAGTCTTTGTCTTGATTGTAATCAGCATATTCAATATAGCCACACAGGAGTAGGGTTGTTATTCTTTTCGGAGAAGGCCTGAACCTATATAAAATCCCCTCGTCATTCTCTATGTGATTCTTATCTAGGAGACCCCCGAATCAAACAATCATACGTAAGATTAGTTCTAGATCACCGACAGTTTGCGAGTAGACATTGATACTTTGGGAGCTTTTGAGGAATTAAGCTTGGTGAATTAAGACTGATAGTTGGTAGTAATTGATAGTCTTGCTTGGTGAATTAAGCACTTAACTTTGAGTGCCATTGAACTGAGCCACAATTGTACTACCACATGCCTGATGGGACGGACCTAACTTAGTAAGCTATGGAGTCTTGATATTGATTACTCAGGCAGATAGTTTAAGTTGTGTGCTAGGGAGGAGGTGTGTTTCTGTCTCTATGGCAATTCACATTTGTGAGCGGTTCACCATCTTCAGGTCCAATGGTGTGCGACGGGCTAACCACCTATATGGGAGTTGGTTCTGGCAGTAAGCACAACAGAAGTATCAATTGTTGAGATGAAGTATCAGAAAATTTTTGTTATAATTGGCGCTAGCTATACTGGTTATATCGTGTGGGTAAAGTGTACTACCTCTGCAGAGTATTAATCAATCTATTCGAATAGCCGCATCCGCAGTCATGGACATGCTCGAGGATTTCATACGAGGGGTAGATTTTCATAAAAACAATTGGAAAGGGACAACTATGTGGAAAAACTTATGCAGCTGTGTGAAAGAAATTGATTTGGTTATGGAAGCTTTGTGAAAATACTTGTTAAAATTATTATTGTTATTTGTTTCAAGTTACACTTTCAATCTATTATTTGTATTCAATTGCAAATGTTGTTTTATTGCACACCATCGTTAGGTTGGCGCTATTCACCCAAAACCCTAATTCGACATTGTATATCCATTTCAACCATTTCGAGCCCGTGAATCCAAATTTCAACTCCGATCAGCCAAATCAAACACCAAATAAATCTCCGCCATCCCACACCACCTTTCTTTATGATTCTTTCCAAAATTTTTTACTTACATGTTATTCTCAGCTCATTCCTTATCGAGCCGGATATTTTATTTGGTTTATTTTATTTTATTTCGCGTTAGGTCACGACTTCGACGACCAAGCTCCAAAAGACACCAGACAAGACGAGCTAATAGAGGACTTTGTGCAAGGAGGCAAGTTGCATTCCTTTGATCATTTTGGGCCTATATTTCATGTAATTATATTATTACTTTCATTACCGTATTTGTGCCAATTACTTTAGATAATGAAATAATACTTTTGAATGCCATGATAAATAGATAAATCCTATTACCCCACATACAAGCCCTCCTATTCTTCGTAAGCCATATTCACCTTGATAAGTTTTCGTCACATAAAATAATAGCTAGATATTCAGCATTGTCACACAATGTGTTTTCAAATTCTGGAAGAGAGTATTGGCCTTTCACCAATGGTTTTGGCGGCGAGAGTTGAGGGTTGAGACCAAGAGGATGGACGACCCAATAGACTTGTTAAAAAGTGAGTCAAAGGTGAGACCTAGAGGTGGACAACCACGTGTTGGTGTTGGTCCATCACCTCACCATAAGACAGGTAAGGACAAGAAGCTTGTAGTAAGTAACAGACACAAAAATTGTTCAACCACAAGTGTGGTCACTCCACCTTGGCTCAGTACACTGCTCTTCCGATTGAATATCTATAGGATGTCAACTACTCTTGTGTGATAGAGCAGCCGTAGAATTAGGGTGGGATAGGAGTGGGCCTGAAGGGGCACTCACTGGTCTACACAACGGTAGGCGCCTTCATCATCGGGCCACGAGATCCACTATTGGCCGGTGGTCTCCCGATGGCTGTATGGTCCAAGGTCCTACCGGGTAGAGGCTAGAAAGGTTGAGCAGTGAAAATGCTTTGTTATCTCAACTCAGTCGCACGCTAACGTGTTGCGTGTTTATGATCTGACAGTATGAGCTTGAGGTATCTTGTGGGTAAAGTTGGGCAACTCTACAGAGTATAATCAAAAGTATTCGAATACGCCGTATTCCGGTTAATGAAGCTGGATTCATGGGTGATTCCAATACATGAGGCATAAGTAGAGATTTTGATATGTTAAGATGATAATTGAAATTGTTGAGTAAACCCCTATTGTTATATTTATTATTGTTTTATTGTTTTAAAGGTAAACTGCTTTAAACTCAAAATGCATCCACATAAACCTGATATGGTAAACCCTAAACAATCCATTGAATTCCTAGCATGCAATTAATTAGCTTTTTCATGTGGCCTGTTGAGTACGGTTGTGTACTCATTATTGCAATATCAACTACAGAGGAAATCTGGGAAGATGCTGAGGTTCTTAATGAGCAAGATTATGATGGACCTCCATATGGCAGTGATTACTGTTACTAGGTCTCAACCGCACTCAAGCATGCCTGTGGTTTGGAATATCTTTTATCATGTAATATATTAACTTTGGGCTTGAATGCCTGTGTCAGTGTTAAAACAGGCTGATAAGCCTTAATCTTATGAAATAAAAGTTTGGTTTCTGTTGTAATCGAAAGTTTACTTGAGATATTTCTTACTTCACAACTGCACATCCTGGACAGTTGTGAAAGGTTTGACGGTCCCAAAAATAGAGCTATTATAGTAGTCAACCCAACGTATACTTGAATCTATATATTTTGATTCTAAAAGAAAATTTGTCGTCAACCCAACGATTTCTTTTTGAGGAATATTGATTTGAAACATTTATAGTTGTGTGGCAAGCAACCGACGGAACAAACCAAATATATAGTGGCAAACCAAATATCAATGGGTGTCCAGACAAAATATCCTAATGATTGTAATTTTGAATGTGCCGCCTTCTTGGTAGATAAATTCTAAGCTCACAGAATCCAAATATTACATGACCATTACCGTGCACCATTATCAGCATAACGTTGTGCAGACCAATCTACCATCCTAGATGGCCAAATCGCGCGACATGGTACACTATGTCGACTACATCACACCAAAACCATATAAGATCATATGATGCTAGTCTAAACAAGCAAATCACGCACCGAATCCAATCGTTGTAAGGCACATATTCGACCTAATCAATCTAGAAAGGTCTAGCACAAAACAACAGCATCAACACAAAACACCAACATCAGCACATCACACTAGAAGATGAGGAGAAAGGGGTGGGCTAGTAACCACAGAGGCCAGCGGGAGGTTGGGCTTGAGAGGAGAGGTAGGGGCACCGGGGGCGACGGCTCGGGTGAGCAGGGGCGGAGCCAGCACCGGCCTATGTCTCAGGCCGGCCCAATGCATTTCAGCCCAAAACCATTTTGAAGCTGTCAAAATATGTTTCTCAATATGATTTTTACCTGCTATTTTTTGCTGGGCCTCGGGCCATTGCCCAGAAGGCCCGAGGCCCAGCTCCGCCCCTACGGGTGAGGACAGGAGAGGCAGGGGCGCTGTGGTTTACTCGGCCTTGGCTAGGCCACAAGACTCAGGCGGTGCCACTGTGGGTTAAAAATTTACAAATATGCCTAGTGGAATTATCACTACTGTTATCTCTATGCCTCGAGCCGTTGCTCCACTAGCCCAAGACCCATCTCAACTAGCCCAAGACCCATCTCCGTCCCTAGCGGAAAGAGTTCGGAGCTGTATTGTACAGGTTCAGGTGTACTCGTTTTTCCTAGAACTCTGCGGGAAACATTTCCGTTGCTATTTTGGTTCCTTCCATTGTAACCAAGAATCAGGTAACTACAAGTTGTTATACTTCTCAGACAAAGTAACCTACTAGCATGAACTTTGTTTGCAGTTTGGATCGAATTCCTCTTTCCAATAGACGGACGAGCAAGAAAGGTACAAATTACGGACGATATCGCAACTCGCGCAATCCATAAGCTGATGCCTGCCTAACTGTGCCTGAAAATGAAGGGTTCTTCAGAATCAAAGCTCCTTGGCTAACGTCTGAACTTTGAACTGTTTGGATAACATATACTTGATGCAAAATAGATTACGGAAAAATGAACTTATGCCAAGATTTGGATACAATTATGTGCAAGAAGCACGCTGTAAACAAGACGTTATACTATACAGCTATATCAGAGTGCCTTCCATGACCCCAAAAAAAAACGCAGGAAGTTATGCATGCATGCACTGATCACTATTTACACCAAGTCCATTATTAATGTTGGATTATGCACATCTGGCATATCTTCTTTTGGAAATTGATTATCAAACAGTTTTACTCTTTGTGCACATGAAGTATAATCAAGATCATAACTGACGATCTCAGATGATACTTGCCTAGTTGGGGCAAACACTTACTAAAATACATGAAGATATTGAAGTACAAGTGGCAAGTTTCTGTTCTAGCAAATCATTATGCTTTGGGGGTAACTGTTTTCGTTCCATGAAATATCTACCTAAGATGTGAAGTTGCTTTCAGACGACTGCACAACACGGACATGTTGTTTCCAGGTGCCACATCGTCTTCCCCACATCCACACATGCATTTATGTAACTAATAAATCAGCTAATGTTCTTTGTCTGATATCTGGTCGGCAATTAGACCACGAAGAAGTAAAACTTCGGACAGTTGAGTATCCATCTGAAATTATGATTGATGTATATCAATTATCAAGTGTATCATGCTAACTGACACGTGGACTGTTGGATTAGAGATGGATGGAACACATTTAGTCCTGACTGTTCAAAGGTAGTATTAGGATAGAAATTTCCGCATCTCATGTGCATGGATATTTCCTTTCCTACAAAACTCCTACATAATTCCCACGTTCTAAACTAGGGTTAAATGGGTCTTTCAGAAGCCATGAGTCCACATTTGCTCGAATAAATAGCATATATTACCACAATTATCTCAACACAACAGCAATACACAGCCTGCATGAGTCTCAGTTGGGCACAGGCCACACAATTACACATCAGACACACACAATCACAAATGCTTAATTGCCATGTTACAATTAGCTTAGGTTGTGGCAGATATAGCCCATATACCCCCGGTGCATATATAGCAATACAGGTCATACTGCCAGTTAGTACACAGGATAGATAGGTAGGTAGATACATAGATATGTAGATGTAGCATGGCTGCATGACAGAAGAGAGGGAGCATGCTTAGAATTAGATAGGTTTATCTGATCTGGAAGTGGTTCAGGGGCGGGTTCCCCGGGTGGCTCCGGCCGTCGGGGTCGGCGTGGCGGCAGCCGTCGCCGTGCGCCTCCGCCGAGCTCTTCCGGCGGCGCTCGTTGTGGCCGGCCAGGCGCCGGCGGCAGCTGCGCTTGGTGTCATCGAACTCCGAAAGCTCATGGAACCTGCATACATACATGTCAAGAGCAGCAGCTTTCAGAGACAACATGCAATTGCAAACACATCAACCTGAACTCTTCACTGTTCACGAATAAGTAGCAACAGATGAAAACTGCATAGCACATGAAGCAGTAATTAGCATGCGTGTACTCTTGTCGATTCAGAGAGATGGAAGTGAGGTACTAGAATCGTGCATTTATAACGAATCACCGAAAGCTATTTGCTTGGCATCAAAGTAAAAGGAACAGCGGAGACAAGAGTTTTACTGCTGGAATCTGGTGCTATGCGCCGTGCACATGCATGTGCATGCAAAAGCAGAGACAACAAAAGCAAGCATGAGGCCGTATTTGTCATATTCCACTTCCCTGTCGACATCCGTATAAAGATCCCCCATCAAAAACAAACGCTGAAGACGCATCCTGCTTGCCAGGAATCTCCAAGTTTAACATTGCGATTTGCAACGTTGCATTGATTAGGATGAAACACCTGAAGAACAGAGCAAGTGTTCTCTTGTCTGGCTCTCAATTCTCATGGTCAAAACCTTACTCAGTTTTGCCATGTCGAATTGTTAAAGATGCATGGGGATGCTATGTCTTGTTTAGTTTTCCATTTATGTCAAACTCACATCTAATATGATAAGATCTGCCACTATAAAAGACTGCAACTCCATTGTAAGAAACATGCAGCTGAAAAGCTTGTAGAAACTTGTTCTTAGCAAGCACTTAGAAGTTAGAACCCTAAGATGTGCTCATGTGACCATGTCACCGACAGCAGATTGGGATAGAAACTATGATTCACACTAGAGGTCATGAAGAGCATGATCATCGTGTCTAGGGCATTTTAAATCGAAGGACCACGATTATTTTTGTTTGTTCCACTTAAATTCCCCATCTATGAGTGATCAAGAACTGCTGTAGCATGTCTTTATCAAAACCTTAAACAGCACTGGGACAGCATGAACAGGGCCAGCGACCAACTGCTCCGGAAAAGAGCTGATCCAGTACTACTACATTAACTTCAAACTAGCTTGTTAATTCCTTTCCTCATGTCTGAAATATTATAAAGACCACTAGAAGAGAATAAGCCTAACAGTAGAATGACTCATCTGATCTCGAAAATGCCAACATGACATCTATATATTGTAACATGCAATTGCAGTGTTAATCTATATATATATTCCAAAACAGCAAGATGGCACAAGAAACATAAAGCATCAGAGAACATCAACCAGACTAGTTTTGACCCACAGGTGTGCTAATCTAGGACTGACTACATTCCACGACATCAACACACCATTCATTAGAGGGTGCAGAAGCACTACCTTCCATCAAACATAGACATAGTAGTAAAGATATGAATGTTTGCAGTTTAGTTTCAAGAGAGAGAGAGAATGTGTGCAGCTAAATTGGGAAGCCAAGATCTGGCCATTGTTTTAGCAAAAGGCTGGCCAGTCAAGTTCTGATCTCCACCGACAATAGCTAAAGCTTCATGGCCCATAAAGAACACAGCGACTACCCTTTCCAAGCAAACAAAAAAGGACAATGATGTCCACTATGGTGCATGGTGCACTAGCAAAGCAAAGAATCCTCTGAATGAGATGAAAACCTAGTTGCCATATCCTACATTTCACCACCGTGCTGGATAAAATGCATACAGAGTTACATATACAGCACCCAAGAACAGTAACTTGCACTAATCCATTTTTTTAGTGCAACCATCTGTACGGCTAACCTGGCCTGATCTGACCTCTTAATCACAGGCTCACAGTATTAGACCATTGCGGTCACCAAGAGGCTATGAACTATACAGCTACATGTCTATAAAAATCCAGGAACAGCATCCAAGGACACTAACTATACTGCCCTAATTAGAATAAAATAACCTTATAATTTGCAATACAACTTCAGCAGTAGGCAAAGAATCGAACAAAGCATGGACTTAGAATTTGCGCAAGATTGCAAGAGTTTTTTTGCTGCAAATTAGCTAAGATGCCAAACAGCTCGTGATCCAAGAATGGTTCTTTAAACCTTGGCTAATTAATTCATGCACTTGGTATATACCACTAGAACGAACCAATCATATAGTTAGTCGTTCAAAAGATGTACTTTTGAGTACGCTAACTAGGCCAAATCGCGCCCATGTGCTGCGCGCGGCCCAAAGATTTTGGCGAGCATGGCCTTACCGGCTGCATTGCTGACAGAAGCGCTGGCGCAGGCCGGCGACGAGCACGACGGCAGCCTTGGAGTGCGTCTCGCACACCTTGTGCCTCCGGTGGTACCGCTTCGCCTCGCTGAGGTCGGCGCCGCACCTCTCCGCCTGGCAGCTCGGGCCCCCACCCCCTCCCGCCGCGACGGCTCCACCAGCAGCACCGCCCCTCCTCACCGCCATCGCCGCGGCCGAGGAGCTAGAGGCGCCAACGGAGGCCATTGGCACGGTCACCAGCTTCGGCTTCTTGTCCTCCTCCCCCGACGGCGGCAGCATCCCGTCTGCTCGGGCCACGTCCGCGCCGTCGCCGGCCGCGGCCGCGGCGGCGAGCGCGGCCATGGACGCCGCCGACGAGGACTCGCGGGGCTTGTCCTTGCGGTCCATGCCGCGTGGTGGCGATGAGGGAGCTAGTGCTCTTCTTGGGGGAGTGGAGAGGGGAGGTGGAGGCGCTGGAGCTGGAGCTAGCTCATGAGTGTGGAAGTGAAAGGAGAAGGAGAAGAGATGGAGGTGGAAAAGGTTGAAAGGGATATAAAGGCGGGTGCCGTGTGTGTGGAGGCATGGCGCGCATGTGGGCGTGGTACTATATAATACGGTCTGGTAAGACTAGTATACTGTATAGTACGTAGTACGTACGTGTATATATATGTGTTGTACACTTGTATATATTAGTAGTATTAATAGTGTATGGTAGTAGTATATATTAAACCTGATCATTGATTTGTTTAAATCAAAATAGATTCTTCTTTGTATTTTAAATTTTTGCATGAGCGTATTATACACTTTTCTAATTAATGTTAAATATATTACTCTTTTGTTATGCAATCCCCACATAGATAATTATAATTCTATATATCGAGATTTGACTACTTATACTGTCAGGTGTAGTATAACTGAATCACAACTAATCTGAAACATTAGATCCAAAAGAATGAACATCACGTATTGTATTGAGTGTACAGTAAAAGAGCTCTAATAATAACCTTGTACCGAGCAAACGTCAAATGGGTTTGCTATACAACACTAGTGTTTTTTTTTATATCAAAGCAGCTAATTAATTCTTCGTCAGTTTGACCCGTTTCTTGAATTGTGCTTCAGCTATCAACGTCGATGAGATCTTAAACTGTTAAACACCAATTAGGCTTCAGGGTTCACCGAGCCCATCATTATATATTTAAGGGGTGTAGCGGTGTCAAATCACGAATCAGGAGGAGAGTGGTGAGCAGCAAACGATGGATGGAACGGCGAGCAGTAGCTATGCACAGTGGCAGACGCAGAATTTTTAGGATGTTATTTGAACTTCAGAGCTAAGTTGTCCAGATATGTCGATATCGTAATATGCCATCCTCCCCCACCCCACCCTCCAAAAAAAACAACGATATCGACAATACGCGTATATATATAATAATATACAAAAAACAAATATAGAAATTAATGATTTCATATGAGGAAATGGGTGTTATAAGGCAAGCATAATGGTATGAATTAAACAGCAAATTATAGATATCAATGACAGTTGAGGAGGTGGAAACTAAGAATAGAGCTATTTTTGCTCTAGGCATCTTATTTTGCTGAGTTAAGTTATTGTTGCAGAGTGTGACCAAGACTTGTGCTTGGTACTTGGTCGTTGTTATTTTCTCTATTTTTTCTGTTCTGCCCTGTAGCAGCTATACCGCTAAATCGTATTTTCTTCCTCTAATAGTGATCAGTAGAGGTCATGTTTTCTTTTAAAAAAAACTTGTGCTTGATCTTAGTCGTTGTTGTTTTCTCTTTTTTTTTCTGTTCCAGGTTATAGCAGCCAGACTGCTAAAACTTATTTTCTTCATCTAATAGTGATCAGTAGAGCTCTTGACTCTTTTTTAAATTTTTTTTGACAGATGCATACCTTACTAATCTAGCTCTTTTTTTGCTCTTTTCCCATCAGCAAGAACCCCATCTAAGAATGTTTCTTCCATAGAGCAAAAATTAGCATATAAACATATGTAACAATAGCCCAACTATCTGTTCATTGCCCAAAGCAAAGACTGTATTTTTGTACAACATCCATTGGAAAGAACCAATAAACTAAAGGAAGAGGCTAGACTCCAGAAAGAAACGGAGCTGGAGCGGAGCAGAGCTAGGGAGAAGAAGTGGAGTACACGAAACACACTTAGATCTGGAGAGAGAATGATGACGGTGAGCTGGATATGCTGCTCCCTTCCTGCCGCCATTCTCCCTCTCAGCCATCGTGTTGCTCCCTTGGTGTCGCTTGCTCCATTCCTCCCTGTTTGTCGTGCTACCACCCACTTGCTCGCGTCGCATCTCTGTTCGTCCACGCAAGTGCGTTGCAGCACGCTCGCCCTGCGCTACCTCACGCCTGCTTGCCGTCGCGTTGTAGCACCGTGTCCACCGACCGTCGCTCGTCTTCGTAGCCCGCGCCTTCGCTCGTTCGCCACTTGAGGCCGGAGCCCCCCCCACACACACACACACCCACACACACAAACAACCACAGGATGAGAGAGAGAATAGAGGTTAGGATTTGGTGGGCTGAAGTAGGAAGGAAAATAGGCATAATGTGTTACATGGGTCACGCGCGAGGTGTGAAGAGTGCGAGCTGAATTCATTTGCGAACATAAATATATAATTTTCACCTAATTAATAACATATACATCTAATATAACTATTATATACCAGATATTTTGAAGAAAAAATGGGTGTTCAGTCATGGGTGTTTGGCTGAACACCCATGACCCCTTGAGGGTCCGCCCATGGCTACGCAACGTGTTGTTTCTTTTTTTTTCTTTTTTTCTTTTTTTTTTAAGAGGCAACGGAGGGTTCCCCTCCTGAATGACTCCATGTTAACTCAACTTTCGAAGTTTCAGAAGAACACTTGGACCTTTTTTGGCGCGGAATTGTCTCCGTTGAACTCTTGCGCAGAGGAACGCGATGTTTCTGAGGCGGTGCCATTCAGTAGGGAGTACAAGGAGGCGGTGGTTTGTAGCGGAGGATGAGGAAGTGAAACAGACGAGCCTAGATGGCACCATCAACTATGCTAGCTATGGTTAGGGTCTGGAGAAGGGGACAGTAGACATGAGGAGTTAGGGTAACGAGATTCGCCAGATCTTGATGCGAGGGCTCAAAATTTGAGCGCTTCTAAGAAAAAAGAAGGCCAAGTGTTCCTTCGATGCCGCCTAAAATAGATGACTCTTAACTCTCCCTCCGGTCAACCCTACGTACCCACCATCTGTTGGAATTAAGTTGAGTTTTGGCTCGCTCATTTATCAATAATTCCTAGAAAATCCTAAAAGTTCACTCATATATGATGGAATATGGGATACTTTAGTCCTATATTGCTAACTAAGGTGGAGAGATATCACCTTATAAAGTGGAGCATGCCTAGTCTTGGTAAAGCAAGAGAAAGGAGAAAAAAAAAGTAGGACTACGTGCGCACGCTCGCCTCGCCACGCCACGCGTCGTATTGCTTATTGTCTTAGTTCATCTTCTAGACATGTTTAATACTCATGCTATTTCTGTAATCATAATTTATTTAAAAATTATGCCAGAGTGCTAGCTAAATAATCTAACACCATCTACACCAGCTAACTCCTTGACTTACACCATCGTCTTACAAAATTTAGTGAGCTTGACTAGTAAACAAAAATTGTAACTCGCGCATGCTTATTAGGCCGCTCGCGGGCTCGTGCGCGCCTGGACAATTATACCCACCAGCTTTGTTTTTAGCCGAAGACCGTGGGAGCGAGTCTTTGCGTGGAGATCACCCTTAAACCGGTCACGCGCGTGGGCGGGGAAGGAATACATACACCCAACGTTATCAGGATCATGATCGGGTTATTTTTGGGTCTGACAGGATTGAATCATAAAATAATGATTATATCAGATTTTTAAAAGTTTATACGAAATTCCGATTCGCATACCTGTTCGTATCCTTTTACCTCTATACGATCAGAAGCTAGGCCGTTGGGTCCGGTGCATTTATGGCCGAAATCGTATGGAGATGATGTACGCCAGCGACCCGTACCACCACGCACCAAAGCTGACGCGCGCGGGTGGGGCCCACCACGTTGCCGGTGAGGCGAGGCCCCGTGCGGGACCATGCGTCCCATGCCAAGTTAGAGTTACTGCAGTAAATTTCAGGGGCTGGTATGTATGTGTATTGCTCTCCGTCTGGATCGTCGATCCGATTGCTTAAACGGCGGCGATATCTACACGGTTCCGCTGAATAGTATTAGGACCATTCTGTGCATTTTCGTTCCTAATGGGCAGAATACTAGCCAGTCAAGTCTTCAAAGGATGGTGTGTGTATAGCATACGAGTTCTTCATGTACACTTTTGTGCAAAATTAGCTGTTTCTGTGCTGAATATTCTGTATGTACTACTAGCACCCAACAGGATTTGGGTAACCAGTCTTAATTTTTTTTACTGGGGTCCAGTAGGACCGGTTTACCGACCGAAAACTTTGAATAAAAAATCGCTGAAAATCAGTTGAAAATATCTGCCAAAATTTTAAAAAATAAATTTTGGCAAAAACATATTCTAGATTTGACAAAATTCATGCGAAACAAATATTTTATGACCGGTTTGAACTTTTTTAGAAAAAAAATTTTGAACCGTGACACCCATTATGTTTGTTTACTGATTATTATTAGGTGGCTGTAATACAGCTATCAAGTTGCATATATACTTATTTATTTTTTTAGAAAAAAAGGAGATGTTCTTATCTTGTGATAACTTGGTAGAGAAGCTATCTTATCATGGTTATACATGCCTTGATTGGATATGAACTTGTATTTTTGGAGGGGAAATATGCTTTCCCATTTTCGGTAAAGATTGCATTGTGACGTGCTATGGGGAGCAAACATGTGCTTTTGCAGTTTTAGTCACAGAATGAGACCGGTGTAATTAACCATTCTTGCTTGTAAAAGTGGTGGCTTTTACCGCTTTATAGATTCTTCTTTCTTTCGTCATTGATTAATCCAAGATAAATTTGGGCTTAATTACAATATTGGAATCATGGTGCCACTACTATAAAAAAAAGCTAATACTGGAACGTCTCATCACATATGGTTGACCAAAATCGTCTGTATTACATGCAATCACATATAGTTTTGATTTAGAGACCGTCTGTGTTACTGGTTACGCTAAAAACCGTATGTGAAGAGGTAATATCATAGACGGTTCATAACTAAAACCGTCTATGAAGTATCACAGATGGTTCTTAACAATAACCGTCTGTGATAATTCTACATATGATAATTCTACATATCACAAACGGTTTTCCACAAACAACGATCTATGAAACTTCTGAGACGGTTCTTAACAATAACCGCTCGTGATATTACTACATATTACTGAGCGATTTTTGTTATAAGCAAATCTATGATAATATCTCTCTGACTCCCGATTCAAGCCCGATGAGTTTCTTCGTCGCCAATGCGTCTCTTCGTCGTATCAATGCCGCTTCGGCTCCCCAATGCATCTCTTCGTCTCTCGCTCCGAATTTATTCCTTGTTTTATAAAAAGGATCATTCGCCATCGAAAATGATCATCCCCGCATATAACTCTACTACTTATAAAAAAACAGTAATGGCTGTCTCTTCTGTTTCCTTGTCACCGGCATTGATGGCCTACAGTCGTCTTGTCTGAGCACCTCTCTCCAGACGTTGGCGGGTCTTCGCGAAGAACTCTTGTTTCAACAGTGTCTTCACTCCTCTGTCCGAGAATTTGTCGGAGCTGGTGACGGCCACCTTCCATCGTCTTGACATCCTCCTCCGTCGCGTCTTCCGAGTGATCTCCCACTTTCGGCGAATTTACCGCGTCATCGACGTGGTCCTCCACAACGACGTTGCACATCTCTAGGAGGCTTGCTGTTACTTCAACTGCTTAATCGAGACGGCAAGCGACCAAGTCGACCAGGCCAAGACCCCTCAAGCAAGGGAAGAGAGCCTATAGGCTCAATTCTTCTTGATTCAACAGTCCGAGGGTCTTCGGGAGACACTCAAACGAGCGCAGCAGCGGGTGGACGCATTTCAAGCTTCGTTCGATCACGAATCGTCCAATGCCGACGCCGCCGCCTACGAAGTATTAAAGACGGAGATAGCAGCCTACCTCCGCTACTAGAAAAACTTTGTTTATTTATAGGTTTCTACTTTTTTTAAATCTTTGTAAGAAGCGATCGCCAAATTGTTTGGCTATATGAAAATTCAAGATGAAAAAAAAATCTAATTTGGAGGTGAAGTTACTATATTAATTATATGTTGAATTATATATATATATATATATATATATATATATATATATATATATATATATATATATATATATATATATATATATATATATATATATATATATATTGGGAGTATTTACTCCATTTTCAATGTACCACTTAAATAAATATATTATACTTCTTTATCACTTTCGGTATACTTAGATACTAATTATAAAATACTCCAATGCGACTTGATTGAAAAAATTAATTGGAGGCCTTTGCTTTTCTATATACCTTTTTTCAAATATAAAAGAAGTATATACACAAATTTTGCTATAAAAAGTGAAATTTGATGAAATCTTTCATAGAACTCACTTTGGAGTATCTTATAATCATTATTGGAGTATACTCAAATTGATAAAGAGGTATCATCATACGATTTAAGTGGTATATGAGAGGTGGGAGTATGTACTCTCAGAAGTACCATACCATTTTCCTATATATATATCGTCGATAGGTAATTGGACTTGACATCAAGGAATGGTTGGTTACTGATACATGTCAAGTCCAATTACCTATCGACGACATCTAGGTAATTGTATGTCCACGCGCTTTCTTTGCAGCCGTACTTTTTGAACTTGCAGGCTGGATGAGAGGTTGCCCGTGGCAGCTGTGTCATCCTTCTCATGACCCCCCGAAAGTGGCTGAGGACTACTATCACAGACGGTTCTAGCCATGAACCAAATGCATGATAATCGATATCCTGAGCGGTTACGAGTTAATAACCGCCTGTGATGGCATGTCATCACTAGCCTATAAACTCAGACGGCTTCGGAAACCGTTTGTAATGACGTTTTTGAACCATCTGTAAAGACCTTTTCTGTAATAGTATGTTAAAATGGTAAAAGTTGTAGTTTTATTAAGGATTAACAACTGACCTTTCTGAATGGGTCTTGCCATACAATCATATATTAACTAGCCGATTTGCCGAGCAATTGCGTGGTGTAGTGTGTTACAGTATAACATATAAATTTATTTTGCGATCTCTCTGCCCCTACGTGAAAGAGAGGTTTGGGAGTTGGCCCGTCTCACAAATTTATGCATTATCAACATTTGAATTATACTGAGTTTATCTATCTCTCTTTTTAAATTCTTATATATCTTTAAGCTAACTATCAGTCTAAGCCTTTAAAATTATGGTACACCAAATTAAAGGCTAGATGGTTTTTTGAGAATTTTTTAGCTTATTTCTCTTTTTTTTTTTAGCGGCTATAAATCTCCTTTCACCAATTTTTATTATATAATAGATTATATCAGTCGCCCACTGGGGCCACGAATTTGGTAGTGGGGATCCAAGTGTTTGGTTTGGCTTTAAACCCTGGATCAAATAGAATAAAAAACAATCTCTTGAAGTTAATATAAGACCAAATATAATCCACCAAATTCTTCACACTTGTTCTACAATTCTAAAGCGAAAAATAGCTCAGTAGCACTATATATTCGTTCGATTTTAAAGAAAATAACATCCAATTCGCACTGCACTGCCAAATGGCAATACAAATGCATGAAATTTTGGAAAAATAGCATTCCCGAGTGTAAATGACGTTTTTGCCCTTGTATTGTACTATGATCGCCGGAGAATACTCTCAATGCACGCCCCAACCCTCCTCGCCACTACTAGCTTCCACGAGGGCTTGGGCTGTGCCACTGCCACTGTGGGTGCGAACGTTTAAGCGCAGGTTATTGACATTAATTGAGGTTACTATTCCACACCTTCAACCTCCCCACGGAAGTGCGCGCGCGAGTGGTGAGCGTGGGTTTTGCCGTGAAAATGGGGTGACTACTCGAGATGCGCCGCCATCGCTGCAAGCGGGAGATCGGGCTACGTCGCTACCATTGTGGATGAAAGCGGGTGAGCGCACATCTCCCGTACAGTAGCCGTTGTTTTATCCGACGACCACCAAAAATATGGCTGTTACACAAACTTCGGTTTGTCGCCGCCCTGTTGGTCTTGCGGGCTGGAGTTAGGGAGGAAAAGGCAGTTATGTCTTTTTGAAAAATATGTGATGAAATTACCCTTGATGGTGTCATTTTCTATAATTTCGTACGTGTGTTTGTGATGTCAAAGGGAAATCAAGTGCAAATTGGATGATATTTCTCTGAATATACGGGTGAAATTGAGTGTCGTGAACTAAATTAACCAATTCTAAATGCTTCACAACTAGTCTCTCTAAGGTCACGAGTCACGACAAGTATTCTATTAACAGTACTAGCTAGCCTTATAACAGTACTAGCTAGCCTTTGGGCATCTCTTAATTTCAACCCATCATGTCAGTTTTTTTTTACCTTTTGGGGAGAGCAACTGGTCGTGTGAAAGTGTCATTACCGCCGGCCATCATTCTCATTCGCCCATACGTACTGTAGAATAAAATTATGGCTGTGGATACAAAGAGTAGTGGAAAAGGGCTGGAATAAGTCCTTCCCGGCCGGATTGGACTTCACCTGTTCCAGCTAATAAGCCAGTCGTACACACGCAAATCCCTTGTGGCTATTCCATGCATTAACCGTACGTGACTACTCACCATTTCACTCCGGACTAGTGTACAAAAGAGCATGTACAATGTTATAGACAATTGTTATATATAGTATTTCTCTATGTCATCTATAAATAGTACTAAATACAACTTCTACAATGAATTATCTTTATATATATATCTCTATAGACAATTCCTCAATATATAATGTCTTATTTCTCGTATTACAGTCGATTACTATATAAGAGATTGTCCAATTTTCTATGCTCCCTCTCTCTCGTTAGCAACCTCTCGTGTTCTACATGATAAGTCTTACATAAACATCACACTATTATACATGCTCTAATATAGGATATGCTATAATATACGATGCATGAATCACTACAACAATCTGTCTAGAAACCTGTGTACTGTCTACTGTATGGGAACATATTCCGTGTGTCACACGTGGAAAACCACACGGGCTACGTACACGATCCAGTAAAATATTCGCTTCACCAATTGCTAAAAATTTTCCTCAGCAACTCGAGTACATAATTTTAAGAATTCATGCATATGGTCGAATTGTCTAAATGTTGCTCCACATGCGTGCTTGTACGTCATATCGCACGAGGCATCATCGCATACAAGAAGCTAGTGCCTGTCGTTTGCCTCAACATCTTTGGCAACGTTGAGCTAGCTAGCTAGCTGCCCTAATCGACGGCCCAAGTTTGATCGGCTGGATTCGCGATAGAGCTAGCGAATCGGTAGGAGTTGGCGACACATGTGATGGCATGGTGTCTAATAAAGAGCTCTTTTATGGCACACTCAATTTAATACGAAACTGTTTTTTTTTATTCAATGGTTTAGATTAGTTAGGATTTAGTTATACTATACCTGGTTAGAGGTGTTCATGGGTGATCCGGCCCGAGCTCGACCTAGTCCGGGCCGGGCCTAGGACTCTATTTTCGGCCCGATGACCTGGCTCGAAAGCTCGCAGGCCTGACAAAATAAATAAAAAAATATAAAAAAACCCTTTTTTATTTTTAAAATGAATTAAATATTACTGTTTATTCAAAAAAACATTAAAATAATACGTTTTTGCTAGAAAAGGCAGTTTTCGGGCCGTTCGGACCATCCGAACGTCCCACTCATTTCGATCGTCCAATCTTGATCTAACGGTCAAGATTTGTCCGCTCGTTAACACTGATCCAGCGTCCCTTCCTGTTTCGCTGACGCGTGGGCCCGAGGCATTTTGACCGGGTCTATGTGGCCTAGGACCACTTTGACCGTGGCCCCACTGATCAGTGTCCATGGTTAGAATAGGATGGGTATAAAAAGTATTTACTGCTATATATATATATTCCATAATGCTTTATTTGTATTCTGTTAATTTGTTTGAACTTCAAAAATGCATAAGTATTTCTCTGTAACTCCTTTTTGAACAAACTCAATTTTGTTGAAATCCTATGTTAGTGTAATTTATTGTAGAATAGGTTTTCAGCATGTTACTTCCTCTGAAAAATCTTGTTTTACATATGTCTTTGTGCACTACTTTCTTGATTTGAAAAATCATAAGAAATTCATTTTAGCCCCCAAATGAGGTGAATCAAATTCCATTGTTCATCTCATGTGGTGCTCTGTCTATCATAAAACTTTTATGTTCACCACCTCTCTAGAAATTTTCACCAAAAAATTAATTTCGGATAAACAGTACCCGATAGGTATTTTTCAGCATTTATTCAAAAGACTGATTTTGTTTTGGCTATAACTTTTGCATGCAAACTCCAAATATTTTGTTTTTTATTTCTAAATTTATTTAAAATCATGCTCTACCTTCTGTGATAATTTCATGATTTTTGGATGAATTTGAATTTTTGAGTATTCTCGGTGTTATCCGTTCTTATTGGTCTTCTCAAATTTTTCGATAGGTTCCGATGAATTTGCTGAGTTCGAGAGTGATCCTCTGCAGCAAGATTATCTCCAGCAAGGCAAGCAGCCCCCCTTTGATCATATTCATGATCCTATTACTTTCGTTACAAAATATCGTATTTGCAACTTGTATGTATGCATGCTCTACTTGAATGATTATTTTTCGTTAGAGGTAGTTATTCCTAGTAGATGCATGAGCTGTAGGTAAATGTTATCTTTTTCCACTAAACTTAGGTTAATATCCCCGCCGATGAATTAGAGCTCGGTGGATGAGTTATGGTCATAATATATTGTATATGAGTTGTGTCGCTTAGCATTGCTTAGAACGGTAGAATGGGGATCATCGCCTCGGCGATGGTCATTATATCATCACTTTGAATTACTTGGGTCAGGGTACCTATGTATTTATTGTATTTGAGAAACTAAAAATGAAAATAAAATATTTTAGACTTGGGCACATTAGTTGGATTGTGTGATTGTTGGGTGTGCATGGATGGTGCCCGAATCAACAAGGACCGGACATCTTGTACACTGACCCAAGCCCTTTTGCGTGCTAACCACATGAGAGGGATATGGAACCTCTCTTGACGTAGTACTCTGGCGTGTGTTAGCTCCGAGTCGGAGGAGGTTGTGTGTGTTATGTTGAAAAAGGAATTATTCTGTGTGTGTGTGTGTGTGTGTGTGTGTGTGTTGGGCGTGACGGGATTAGTTCTGGTTTAAGTCCCCTACCCCGAGGAGCATCGGTACTTTTCTAAGGCCGATGACTTCGACACAACGTATGGTTTCCGTCATACGGGCAACTTGTAGTTAATACACAATATTGAAAAACGTCTCATAGGACTTAACCTTGCCGGCATACCTAAGGAAGTGTGCTCTATCATGTGGCGAAAAGGCGGTCTAGCGTGTGGGTACATTGGTACACCCCTGCAGGGTATAAACTATTCAAATAGCCTTGTTCTAGGTCATGGACACGCTTAGTTAGGTCTCTACAAGAGTTAGACTCAACTTTTTCGATAAAATTTGACTTTGGGTGGTACGAATAGGTAATTCGTGCTATGTTGTTGTGGATGTTGGGAAGTCACCTCTAAGATGTTACTATGTTTATAATTGTTATCTCACTGTTATTTTAAACAAATAAAAACAGATTGCTTAAAATTGCTTTACAATCTATTTCTCTATTGCAAAGGAAAAATCGCTTTATGCTGAAAACTGCTTAGTGTAGTAGCCTTCCTTTGATACATGAATGCATCTATATATTTCTTTGCTTGTAAGTCTTGCGAGTACAACTTTGTACTCAGCTGCATGGTTTAATTGTTGCAGAGGAGGTTGATCCTCAAGGGATTGACTATTGTGAGACCGACTTCGTGCAGGACGACTAGCTTGGCGGCCCGATCGGTTGCCTTGTGGGTAATGATAAACCGGTTGGCTTTTGTTTATTGCCATCTTATGGCTTTTGTTTCCACTACTACTTTGTTTAATTACCTTGTCATTTTGGCCGGTCAGCCCTACTGTTGTTTCCCTGAACTTGTAAGCCTTGTGTTGTAAGTTTGAAGACTCAATATTGTATGACTTGTGTATGGATTGGATGCTATATTTTGTGAGGTGTATGTTTGCTGCTATTCTGGGAAGTACATGTTCACCGAGAGTTGGGATATTTGGTTCGTAATGCTAGGACCAATTGGATAGTTAAGTATTACGAGTTAAATACCCCGGGCTCTCACAATCGGGCCAAGTTGGGGGCACTTAATTGGATTTTACATGCGGGATAGCAACCGGGTTTAGCTAGGCCGGCGTAGTGAGGGCAGACGACTTGGAATTCTTCGAATCGATCAGAGTTTTTGGCTCATTTGACCTCTTTTTGGAATAGAATGGTAAATCTAGACCCCTAAACGAAATGGTTAAAATAGCACCCCTAATGTGCAAAAATGACGAGGCAGACCACCTTCCGAGCTTTTCGTGTGCGGCAAAGGACCTGCCGCACTCCTCATGCACGATAGGGCAAAAAAATGGGGGTATTGTAGCTAAGGGGGGCATTGTTCAACCAGTGATTGAATGATGGTGGACTGTAGCAATATTGCAAAAAAAACGTTGTTTCCTGCTGTTTTCAACCTTGCCGTGCACAGGAAGCATGAAAGGTGGCTTGCCGTGACGTTTTCGTGTAGCATAGATATCATTTTTACTATTTCGCTCACAAATATTAGATTTGCTATTTCATAAAACCACCCAAGACTCAATGATCATACCGCCGGCAACCCCAAACCTTCTAGAACCTTAGGAGCTCGATGATCAGCTCGGTAAAAAGCCCTCGTGCTCCAAACAGTGGAGGCTTCCAAAGGGCGGCAAAATAACAGTAGAGGTTGTAGCCGAGCGTACGTGCATACACGCGTAGCTCGTACCGCATACGCGCGTACGGCGTGTTCAAGGGGGGGCGACGATCCCGTGCCGCCAGCGCGGACCACCACGAACGCGCGCGGGGCGGATCACCTCTCCCTGGCAGTGGGCCCAGAGCCCAGACAGCGGCGAAACGTCCACCTCTCCGTACGCGTCCTGTCGCTTGCCTCTTTTTTCCTTGGCCTTGTCCGCGTGCAGCGTGCGTACGGCCTAGCGAGGAGTGGGAGCCGATTGGTGAACAAGAGAGAGAGAGAGAGAGAGGTGCCTGACCAACCGAGGGCGAGGAGGGCTCGGCTATTCCAGCGGCCTCGGCTTTAGGCCTGCAGTTACACGTGATCCGAGGCCGCTTTGTCAGTCACTCAGTGTCACTGATGACTGACTCGCAGAGGACGACGCCAAAAACAAAGCTGCACCAAAGGAAAAGGAGTCAGTTCTCACCTCACACACACACACAGTCTCTCTCTCTCTCTAGATCTTTTTCTCACTCTCTCTGATGACCGATGAGTGGTGAATGGTGATCTCTTGCCCCTCTCTCCCTCTGCTGTGTCAGGTTTGGGTCCCTGATGGCCGGCCTCCGCGTGCGGACAACGTTTCCAGTCAGGATTCTCAGCGCGGATCTTTTGCTTGCTCGCCTTTGTGCGATCAGTTGACATGATATGGCAGTTTTTTTTTCTTTCTTTTGGCATATGATACGTTGGTGTGGCAGGACTGGACTTGTGATGCCATTTGGGACGTCCTCTCAAGGAACATGAGCGTCTTCTAATCGGGATTTCCTAGAAAAGATTTGACAACTAATTAGGCCATTCTACACTTGCAAGATCAAAGTGCCTGGGAATTAATTATAATGCTCGCTACTGTTCCAAACATCCCTGAAACACATGCGCTTCACCGGGAACTCGGGAAGGCTACAAAGGCAGGAGGAATTCTCTAATTTTGCATAGCCAAAGCCCTTCGGAGCAGCACTGGTTAAAACAATAATGGAAGAGGCCGGAGGAGAAGAGGAAAAAAGAGAGGTGTGCTGTAGCCTGTAGGTAGGCTAGGACAAGCTAGGGAAGAGAAGACAGTTCTGACCCTGGCTAAAGGTCGGGCTTATTACATATAAAGCACTGCAAAAGTCACGGGAAGACAGGCCGTACTAGGAATCTACAGGAGTTGCACAGGACCCCACGTACACCGGATAGTGCCCCATGCCCACTTTGCCCCTGCGCGCGCGCTGCGGTCCACCGCTCTCCCTCTTTCAGATACTACCCTACACAGTAGACAGACACGACTGGAACCCCTCCCGTCTTTTCCTTTCTTCGCTGACGCAACGA
The DNA here is from genome assembly GCA_036346405.1 of Phyllostachys edulis. NCBI lineage: Eukaryota > Viridiplantae > Streptophyta > Magnoliopsida > Poales > Poaceae > Phyllostachys > Phyllostachys edulis. Next base: position 43,506,296 of record CM070558.1, read on the forward strand.
CGCGAATTGCGGCCAAATGGCCGTCGCTTCGCACTACGAGTTTCCCTAAATCACACAGCGATGTTCTGATCACCAGCTGAAGAACCTCGGCTTTGAGGCATCTGGAGTTTTTCAAGGGTATCCTCAGCTGAAGAACTTGTTCGAACTCAACTCAGATAGGCCGCGGCGAGCTAGCGGATGTCATTCCGCCAATCAAACAACACCTCGCGCTGGAGAGTCGGTGGAACAGATTGAAGAAAAGTATCACCAGATAACCCACGTAGTAATATAGGGGTAAGGAGCTTGAACACCGGCATTCACCAGCACCAATCGGTTTGGGATATGGCTTGTTGGCAGACAGTGGAAACCTACTTTAGCACAGCACATATCCGAAACTGACAGCAGATACCTCATTCGATCGATAGCTCAGTGCCGCCTCTCATCTGTAAGAATGTAGCTCTATTGATAATGTCATCGATAGCTCAGTGCCGCCTCTCATCTGTAAGACTGTAGCTCTATTGATAATGGATTGCCCCCATGACTGCACTGTGCACACAAGATTGTCAATCCAAGGTGGCCACATCGATAAGTTCAACAGGACAAAAGCACCATTTATTCAGGCATTACACAGGCTTACAGCGCAGTAACATTCATATCTATCCCTCATCCTCTACTTTTTCTAATGCTCAAGATGTACTGATTCACTCTACTTTGTGTCCATAAAAAAATACCGGTGTTCTATAACATCTCGAGTCCATATTCCAACACACAAAAATATATACAAGAGCTTCAGGATATTACTCGGTGTGAAACGTGGATCAATCGTTCTTCTTCTCAAATTTCGCCCTGTCAGCGCCGCTGTATGGAGCGACGTGATAAGCGTATTGCTGGATGACCGAGAAGATGACCATTTCGAGGATCACCAAGACGTTCTGGATTGCCTCCTGTATATGCTCCACGTCCAACCAGAAATGGTGGGATTGAATAATCCCTACAGCAGCTAAAACATCAAGTGCAGCACCCTGCGAAAAGGATAATAGTATTCAGGAGTTCAATCACTATTGAATCCATCAAAGGAACTTTAGACAAAATGGGGGCAGTTGTTAAATTTAGCCCTTTTGTTTCCTAGAGTGACAGAGGTTTGAATGTTACAATGCTGCCTGATGCACCAATAGTAGGGTGCACTCATAAGAAAGTGCCCACCGGGAATGTCACCTTCAAGCAGGATAACACTGCAACTGAGTTATCCCTTAAAAGGTGAAAATTGATTTCTTTTCTTAAACTTGTTTTACACCTTACTCCAGCTTTCTTTTTCACTAGATGGGTAACAATGTGTAGCTGTTTACTTGTGACCCTTCTTTATAAAAGAAATGGTTGTTGAATCTGAATATGTAAATGCTAATGCATGGAAACTTAAATTGCAGATGAAGCTCCTAACTTGGTAATTATCAACTATAAGTAGAAAATAAGGTGATTGTATATCGTGCTTAATTAAATCCAAAGAATCAATGAGATGAAGCTTCATGTGAAGTCATGCCAAGCCACTCAGAAGGAACAGAAGGTCTAAACTATCTACATCACTACACCAATATCGTTCAGTCAAATGTTCAGATGTAATCATCAAGAGAAACTGGTGCAAAATTATATAAGAGCATTCAGACACACAGAAGAACTAACCCTATAGAAAATCGTAGAAAGATTCTACCACTACTTCCATTAATTCAGGAGGGCATATGATTTACCTGCCAGAAAGAGAAGAAGACAATCCCTTTGATGCATAAGAACTTTGCGAGAGGCTTGTGAGGTGCCAGCTCTTTAGCAAACAAGTGATAGAATATAACCAAGGCATATAACGCCATGGAGACTGAAAAGTTCAGTATAATCGTGAACGTCCAGCTGACCCAGCTGGGGTACAACCCAAGAAGCTGAAGTGTAATCATCAGGATGGAGCATACTGGCCTAACAACAACAAATTGCCAGGTCCAGTACTTCAAAAGCTTCAGTGTCTTGTGCTCCAATCGAACAGTGCGGGGCTGCCGTAGCATAAAGCCACAAACGTATTAGTTCCTTTCAGTACACACATAAGTAAAGCAAGTAAAACTAAAGAACAGGGTAGACTCTAACTAACACAACTGCTTACAGCTTCCAGACTACCTATGCAGGTTATAGGTGCAGGATACCACTGCGGAAGGATGGTGCAAGGACAGGTTCTAGCGAGACATCATTTTTAAGTACAAGCATATAGGGAGATTTGGTGAGCAATAGATGAAGAAACTGAAGTTGAAATCATACTCAAACTTAAGCATGACTCATCAAAAGTACATGATTCAATTAATCCAGATATTACTACATTAATGAGTACTTTATTAATGGAGATGTACAAACCTTTTTGTTAAGACCTTGAACCATTTTAGTGTTACTGAATAATGCTGCATCCTTCAAATATGTAAGGTTCCTTATGGATTTCTCCAGGTATGCACCTAGGACCCCTTGTCAGTAAGGAGGTCCTGGGGTGTCAAGGCGTCGCCCCGCCTAGCTGTGCGTGACTATGGCGTCTCTAAGGCGGCATATGGCGTCGGGGAGGCTCGAGGCGACGCCTTAGGCATTGGAGGGGCGTGAAGTGCCAAGCCTTGCCCACGACTAAATGAGGACTGAGCGACCTGAGCCTTGGAACCCTAGGCGACTAAACCAGAGACTCAGAGAGAGACGGGTGAACTCTCACCTGGAACACTAGGCGGCGGCACCTCCATCTCGCCGCTCCTGTCTCGGCATCCTCTCCAGCCCATCCCCGTCACCTAGCAAGCATCCTCCCTGTCTTGGCGACGCCTCCATCTCGCCACTGCCATCTCGGCGTGCTCTCCAGCCCATCCCCGTCGCCCAGCAAGCACCCTCCGGTCCTCCCTGTCTCAGCATCGCCTCCATCTTGTCGCTCCTGTCTCGGCGTCGCCTCCCGTCGCCCAGCAAACATCCTCCCTGTCTCGGGCTCTCGGCGTTGCCCTCTGGCCCCATCCCCGTCGCCCATCGCCCAGCAGCAACAAGGTACACCCCTCCTCTCCCCTCCTCTCTGCTCTGTTTCACTCTGCTAATGGCTGTATGTTAGTGGCAGATTAGCAGCTTATGTTAGTGGCTGTATGTTACTTGCTCTGATAATGCACTGCCTCTTTTATGCAGCAGCTGAGCAGCATCATGTCAAGTGCAGCTTCGGTCTCCGCAGCAGAGTACGATCCCATGACTGATCCAAAAAGAAAGGCAAAGTCAAAGTATCTGGGCTGGAAATATGGCTATTGGCCAGAAATTGGCAACCGAGATAAGGTGATGTGTATCCTTTGTAACACCCCAAGTACAGGAGGGATTAAAAGGCTAAAGGAGCATCTTGCGGGTGGCTATTCAGATGTGGTAATGTGTCCCAATACTACCACAGAAATCAGGAAAGAGATGGGAGAATATTTGGGGAAAAAACAAGAGTAGACCAATCTTCCTAGATGATGATGATAAAGGGGGAGGTCAAGATGTGAAGGCACATGACCAATGTTCCACTGTGAAGCCAAGTTCAAGGACAGCCGCCAAAAGAAGGCATTTTGCCTTTTCATTCAAGGCTCTAGCATCAAGCAAGGCCAAGGCAAAGGGGACCAAGTCAGTTGCTGGTATGCTTCGAAGAACACCTGAAGAGATCAAAGACGTTCTGGGTCTTTTCAAAGCACCATGGAGGCCACCACAAGGACCAAGGATGACAGGCATTATGTGAATGAGCAATGGGCCTTGTGGTTCTATGAGTGTAGCATACCATTTAATGCCGCAAACTCAAGGCGGTTTGAGATTACTTGTGAGGCTAGTGTGCAGTACGGTTCCAGGTATAAGCCTCCTAGTTTCCATGAGCTGAGAGAACCATTGCTTTAGGATTGCGTCAAAGAGACAAGTACCTTGAGAGAGGAGCACGAGGGCGTGAAAGCAATATGGATGCACACTTATGTCGGATGGATGGTCCGATAGGAGGGGATGCCACTTGATCAACTTCCTTGTCAACGGTCCGGAGGGGACTTACTTCTTAGAGTCCGTTGATGCATCAAGTGAACAACATGATGCAACTATGCTAGTTAATTTGCTAGAGGAGAGAACTGAGGCCATTGGAAAAGACAAGGTTGTTTAAGTTGTCACCGATAATGGTGCTAACTACAAGGCATGATTCCTACACTGTTTTAGAGTCCTTGTGCTATACATTGCTTAGACCTTATATTGGAAGACATTGGGAAGTTGAAGGAATTTAAGAAGCTTATTGCATGTCAGGCGTGTCACCACATTCATTTATAGGCATGGGAGGCTTCTTAGTGCAATGAGGGAGAAGACAGGTGGAATAGATCTTGTGAGACCCGCAGCCACTCGGTTTGCCACAACCTTCCTTACTTTGAAGAGCATGCACAAGCACAAGGATGCTTTAAAGTGTCTATTTGTGAGTGAATCATGGACTAGTATCAAATTGTCAAAGACAAAGGCCGGCATGCATGTGACAGACATTGTGCTCTCTAAGGAGTTTTGGAATTCAATTGCAAATTGCCTTAGAGCTTCAGCCCCACTTCTTATTGTGCTTAGGGTGGTTGATGGTGATGAGAAGCCCGCAATGCCAGAGGTTGCAGCATTAATGGCTCATGCAAAGGAGAAGATCAAGCTTAGCTTCTCTACCCAAAACAAGCAATGTTTACTCAAGAAGATCATGAACATTATTGAGCGACGTTGAGCGAAACAAATGGATCATCCATTGTATAGGGCTGCACTCTATTTGAACCTAGGGAAATTCTTTGCCATCCAAAAGAGTGGAGATGATACCTATGTTGGGGAGCTAAGGAGTTGCTTCAATGATGTGCTTGCAAGAATGGTACAAGAGGGGAATATTTGAAACAAGATTGATGAAGAAGCCATGCATTATGAGGACTAACAAGGATATATCTTTTCAAACAAAATGGCAATCCAAGAGCCCTAGTAAGTGTTGTTAATTTCAGCATGTTTATTTCATTCCTAATTCCTAATATATGCGTGCATTTGCCATTCTAGTTGATTGGTGGCGTTCATATGGTGGCCGAGCCATTGACCTAGAAAGGTTTGCTAAGCGTGTTGTTAGTCTTCGTGCTTCATCATCCGGTTGTGAGCGAAATTTGAGTACCTTTGAATTTGTGAGTCAATTTGTAGCTTCTTTGTGTTTATTTTCATCTACTCAATTTGTAGCTTATATGTGCTTATTAATTTCAGCAAGTTATTTATTCATTTTATTTGCTTTGCTTGCCATTTGTGCTTTTGTAGCTCCATACAAAGAAAAAGAACTGGTTACTACACAAGAGATTGAATGATTTGGTCTTTGTTGCATACAACCAGAAGATGAAAGCTAGGTTTCAAAAGAGGCGGGAGAAAACGGGCAAAAACTATAACCCTTTGGTCATTCAGGAGTTTGATTGGGACAATGAATGGGCCGACTCATTGGTTGTACCACCTCAAGGTGGTCGTGAGTGTGACCTTACATGGAATGATGTTGATGAAGCCATTGGCGCGTCACGCTCACTTTGAGGTCACAATCTTCCAAGGCAAGCTAATAGGCATAGTCATGGTGAGACTATGACCTACCAAAGGCGTGCAAGATATACAACAATGGTGGTTGAAGAAGATGGCTTAGATGAGCAAGAGCAAGACTCGGATTCAGGCAATGAAGAAGATCCACATGATGCGATTGTGACGAAGCTCCCAATGCTACCGAAGATAGTGGAGAAAACTTGGATTCTACTAGCAATCCCAATGAGTTCGACGATGGATATTGAGAGATGAGAGAGTTGGACTATGCTACTTTTGTGTTGTGGACTACTATTATGCCATTATACTACTATAAGCTTGTGGACTTGTCACCTATGCTATTTGTGTGGACTTATGTCGTGCTTGTTAATTTGTCATGTTGCTCATATTTAATTCTCGGATTCACTTAATTGTTATTGTGGTCCTTGTGGACTTATGTTGCTCATTATTCATGTAGCTTGTTGCTTGAGAGAAGAGAAGAGAGAAGAGATTGTCAACAAGATATGTCACTCAATCCGTATTTACTCAATTAATTGGAATACAATTTGTATCTATTACATTTATAACAACCTATGTGTTGAAACTTGCAAGGGGGATGGATGCTACATGGGAGGAGCAATTGGAAAGGGGGGATGGGTGCTACATGGGAGAAGAGCAATTGGCAACAACAAGGTACATATGTTCTGCTAAAATGCTTATTTTATTTGCTGCCTTAGCGCCTTAGAATATGTGTAAGGTGTCGCCTCGCCTCGCCTCGTGCCTTAGCGCTTAAAAGGTGTGAGGTGGGTGGGCCGCCTCGCCTCACCATACCGCCTTAAATTCAAGTGGATTATATAAACACTCAGTTATATCAAATTTTCTATAAGAGTATACCAGGGTGTCCTTGAAAAAAGTATACCATGGTGTAAGAAAGATACCAGGAAAAGAGAAACGGGGAAAGAATGATGAAGCACCCTCCCTTTTATTTCATCAGGTACAGTGTTTTTACTAATAGATATATTCAAGTAGCTGTACATCAATGCCATAAACTTAGCAATCACCTGCAAAATTGAAGGGAAAAAAGGAAAAGTTAATGAAATCACCAACTTCAGGTGGAAAAAATGACGTTGACCCAAGAGGACTCGGTGACTCACCAGTGCCTCATAGCATTCTTTAACAGCATCCAAGAACGAAAAAAAGGTTTTGCTTCCCTGGATATCTAGAAGACCAACAAAGGAATCTATAGCATACAGTGGGGCCATTAGCACTATAATGAGTATGGCCTTCTGCTCCTTGGGATTTTTCCAATAGAAAAGATGTTGTGACACCAATTGTACTGTGAAATGCATAGACAACATTACACAGCAAGCTGCTCCAAGGAGGGTAAGAGTTGGAGGATCCATTTTAGTAAGATCCATCCCCGGGAACAGTGACATGGTGCCTGAAGATATAGATATTCATGTTTATTCATCAGGGAATATAAATTTAAGCTAATGATCAGTCAAAAATAGATAACATAAGAACAACAAAAGCACCAAGGGCATAAAGGCTGGTATGATCATTTTCAAGATTTTCAGGCATTGTTTCATTTTGATATGACTTGGGTTTTCGTTTCATAATTTGAACTGCTTCAGATACCATTGTTTCTGTGATTAAATTTGGTTAGTGAAGCATGGCATCAGTCCATTTTCATGAACATGGAAGGGTATAAGAAGCAGGAGACCAGAATGAATACATAACTCAAACCATATGGAGCTGATATTCATATTCTCTTCTACACTAATGAAAACAGGGCAAGATATGCCTCAAACCTTCTACACTAATGAAAGCAGATTAAGATATGCCTCAAATTACTTCCTCCATAGACAGTAGTTACATGCAAGGATCACATAACCGTTTCCGGGGAACTTCCCGCTGCCTGGCCAGTACCGGTAACCGGCCGGTTACCGGTCAAACCGGGTTTTTTGGGGATGAAATTCGTTCAAATCTGATTAAAAACCACTCGAAATTTGAAATTTTGAATTTGAATTTGAAAAACCCACCGGGATCCCGTATCCCGGCCCCCCTCCGGTAAGCGGTTACCAGCCAGGATTTTAATCCCTGGTTACATGACTTACATCACTATCCACCTACTGATTACAGTTAAGTGGATAAACTGTTTGTTGATTAGCATTGAAACTGCATAGCAAAAAATAGGCAACAGGAAAAAATGGTCCTGCTTGCAATTGTCTTATTTCAACTGCTCAAAGGGGCCCAGAAAATGAGCAAATAAACAGAACGGTACTTCTTAATGAATTATGAAGGGGCTAATAGTTACATGCTTCAAAGAAATGTGCATATGCAGTGATCATAGTGTGCATGCATAACGATGGAGTTCTCAATGTTGAAGTCTACTCCACCTTTCCTCAACAACTTAAGGTCTTAGGTGAACTAGCTGGTGCATGAAACTCAATAAAGTATCACGCTAAAGGTCCTGAGCTTGAGAACTGGCTAGCACAATTTTAAGAAAAAATAATTGTGTCCACTTCGAGTCCACATTGTAGGCTTGGTGGAGCCTAGAAGTGACGGGAGTGTTGAAGACTTGAAGTGTATTGCTTGCATTTCCTCAACAGCTTACTACGAATGCTTGTTAAAGTCAATTTTTAAGAACACGTGCCAACTTTTTCTTCCTCAAATTCATTAATGGCTAGAAGCACCACTGTGTGGCCAATGTTCAAAGGGGAACAAAATTGCTAGCTAATGACACCTATAGAATCATGAACTATATTTTCTTTGGTAAAATTTTCAGTTTAAAATTTAAATAGCTCAGTGGTTTCAAGGAAGAAATTGCTTTTTTATCCATCCGAAAATAATTCCCAAGAATACACACTTAATCAGCTAAAATTGGGATACTGTAACAAAAGTGTTTTCTTAACTGTTTAACTATTAAGGTAAGAAACTTAACTAAAGAAACAAGCATTATTTTTCGATGGTAAAAAATCCGGTTGAACTCAAATGTTTTTTTTAAAAATATACCTTTGTTCATCAACAACTAATGACTAAGACTAGTACTCTGTTAATTAAAATAGGGGTAATTAAAACAAAGTGTTTTTAGTCGAGAAAGACGAAAGATGGAGATTATGTGTGAACTGATGTGAATTAGAAATTACTGTGAAAAACAAGCATCGCGTTCCTAGCACAGATGATTTAAATGGATAAAAGGAGAAGGCTATGGTGCACCCTAAAGTGGATTTACAAACTGGGTATCAGCAGATATGAGCTAATGAGCATACATCTCAGATTTGCACAGGAAGAAAATCACACACCGAAGACACTAGAGCTGAGAGTTTTCCATTGACTGACCCAAAGCTCAGTTTCCTTTCAGGGAATGTTGAATGAGGCACTATACCTTCAGTACTCGGAACTGGTACATCAAATTGAGGATCAGCTATATGCTAAAGGGATCAAGTGCAGTGCATTTTTTTTTTGGTTAAGATCATCCAAGTTCGCAGGAAAGATCACACAGGAAACAGCTAAATGGGAACCTACTCAACCAAGCAAGGTTTCTGTAATAGTACAGTGGCCCAAGCACAAAAGAAGAAAGAACAAGAGAGTTTTCATAATTAAAGGGCTTTTCTCAAAAGTCCACAAAGAATTGTGCTGTGGATTTATCAAGAGGATTGCAATTATGTTGGAAACTCGGAATGAACAAGCAGAGCAGGGCTAAATACATACAGCTAAAAAATTGTAACGAGAACTACCCCAATCCTTCCTTCAACCCGTTTGTGCTCAAGGTGGATGCTAGCAAAACAGCAAATGAGTTATCCGCGCAAAACGGAACCCGGCAGCATTTTCAACCAAGAAATTATGACCTAGGACAATAGGATAGATTGAACCCTACATTAAGGGAGTAATTTAGGGAAGTCTCAGAACCAAATGATGCTACATGTGGATCAGAATAGAATCCTCAAGGTACAGCCGAACAGGCAATTCCCACCCAGAGTATCTTCAACACGAGGTCAAACTTGCATCCAGGTAATTTTCACGAGCCACTGTGATCCTAAGGTGCAGTAGAGTGGCTAACAAAAGCGCTCTTAGAGCATTAATGCAATTAGCACTATTGCCATAGTGATTCTTTGAATTACTCTGTAAATGTATCTACTCTGCACCACAAGCACATGAGAAATTGGTAACAAACAAGACAACTCTTTATTCCCTAATTTCTTTCTTCTCCCTCCCTGACTCCCTCCCACTCTCCCCAAATTTCTGCACAGACCAAGATCGTGCAAGCAACAAATAGCAACATGGTGCGCCTCTGCGCTAACGGAACATACACCCTTTTCTCCTCGTGTTCTCCCTGTTCCGAATCAAGAACCGCGAGCAAGCGAAGGATCGTGCCCTTGGCGGATCAAAACCCAGGAAGAAACCCCGGAACCAAGACATCCCAACCACAAAAACACCACCGGTTCGGAGATCGTACGTCACCGGGGAGGAGCGGAGCTCTCACCTGGTTGGAAACTCGGAGTCTCCGCGCGGATTTGGAGCCTTCGCCGTCGGAGGAGGTCGGGGCACTGGACTGGAGCGAGCCTCTCTATCGGTTCCTCCTCCGCTATAAAGTACAGATCTTGCTTGGTCCTCGCGACCCGCGCGGGGACTCGGGATCGGTTGTGGACGGGTGATAGCAGCGAGCCCCTAGGCTCCAACTCCGAGTCAGTTTGGCTGGCTGCTTGCCAGCTTGGTGTCTACTAGTCAAACCCAACACGTCTGCAGTGAGACAGGTGTGTGCAGGGTCGAGTTTAATGTGGACTGCCCGGTCTACATCGGCATGGGTCCAGCGGCCCAGCAGTCCTGCCGACACTGCCGTCCATGTGGAAATAACTTCATTAAGTTTGCCATTAAATTTAGTATTTGAATAACCTCTAATCATAAAAACTTACTAGTACATTTGTACTTAATCAGGATGCTACAAATTTAGGTGAGAAAGATGCTTCGCCCGACGAGCTCGTTAGCGTCGAGTTTGGCGACGTTAATGAGTAGTGCTTTTATCTAACTCCCAAACGATTGCTATGGGTTATAGGGCACACCATTGCTGGACCTTTTGGTTTATTTATCGTCGTGGGCGCCCACCGAACCCCCACACCTGACAAAGCGCATGTACCAAGGACCTGCGATGCCGGGGGCCCCGCAGGGACCACGACGAAGAACCTCCTGATAGGTCCCGAGGCACTTGAGGGCGTCCAAGGCTCGAAGGTGAACCCGAGGCACCCGGGAGGTGTTCCTGAGGCTCGAGATGGTCCCCGGCCCGGAGGGTCCCCTGGTCCCCAGGAGGCATGAGTGAGACACCCCAGGGGGACTCTGGGGGCCTCGTCACCCACCACCAGGCACATGGAGGAGACCTGTCCACAACCCGGCAGACCAGTCCAGGGAGGACTACCGTGCTCCCAGACCTACTCCTAGACTTAGAAACTCCCCTGTTGCCCCTACATTCCGTGTACTTCACTAGGGGTACAAGTGTAATTCCATGTACCAGGTTGGGAAGGCTATAAATAGCCCTCCTCCCTCACCATGTAAGGGGATCCTTCTTTTTGGCAATAAAAAATAAGAGCACTCCTGGTCCGAACTCCACATCCGAGACCCTTCGGCCCCTTCTTACGAGGCGGAGGGTCTCCCCTCTTGTTTACTATCTGGTCCATTTTATACCACGACATTTACAATGCTTTCACTGCTACTTAATACTCTTATTTGAATTTGGCCGGTCGGCCGCTTTGTAATAGTTGTAGACTTAACTATTATGTTGTATGTCTTTTGGATCATCAATGTATGTTGTTGTATGACTGTGATTAACGTTGAATGAGGGTATGGACGTGTTGGTCGCTGATCTCGGGAGCCAACACGGTGACATACCCGCTGTTGATGAATTCTCTTTTAACTCATTAAGTGTGGACTTGGACTGTTTGGAGGACCGGTTATCATGTAGTGCTTACAGAGGAGCAGTGCACATGATCATTGGAGCTCTAGATTCAGTCGGGCCTTCTCACTTAGATGAGTTAAATTGGAATTCATTTACTTGAGGCCAGAGTTATTTCCATAAGACTAGAAAGGCCTCAATCTTACGGAAATAACCCGAGGGTCCTCACGTCATTTCTAGTATTTCTCCCATGCTCATGAATATGGTAATCTTGTTCATCGCTAGGGACATCCTTGTCATCACCACGAGGGCTCGAAGTGAGTGAGCGATGAGAAGCATCCCTAGTCCTTCCTCTCGGAGAGAGATTAGGATCTAGGGAGGACAAAGACCTCCTAGATATGATTTCCACTTGTGCCTGAGTCATCCTGCACAAGGAGTAGTCGAACGACAACATCTCATGATCTAGAGCAATCCCCTCCAAGAAGGGAAATTCTAGTTTATAGCTGTCTCCAATCGAATGTGAACCCTGTGATGGTACGGTCGAATCCGCAGGAAAAACGGGCTCGACTACGCACCCCGTAGGGGTAACCAAAGGGTGACGATCACCAGATGCTGGTTGAGTCCCAGAATGATGGATTTCAGAACTTGATGTGCCAGGTCGGACTGCCTCTGACGAACTCGAATATTTGGAGGGGGAACCCTCGCTATGCTCTGCACTTGTCTTGGTGCGGTCCTGATTATGGTCGGTTAGACCCTTGCCCTTTGAGGAATTAGGTCCCTCATCTGGACGTAGCGTTGTGGGGGGATAGAGATCCCTCATCAACTCTGTCTACAGCATGGTCTCCTCGATCTGGTGAAAGATCCCTGGAGGCAACATTACCATCAGACGAAATAATGCTCTGCTCGTAGTCGTAGCAAGCATCCATATCGAGTTCTGCGTAGTTGGCCAAATCGAACCAGTTCTCCTCATTCCCTTCTCCTGCCATGAAAGCACCAGAGTTGAAAAAATCAAGAGAACTTGCCAAAAAGGAATTACCGGAAACTCCCCACGGTCGACGCCAACTTTCGATGATCTAGTATCGATCTTACGAATGAATATTCGGGTGTCTCCTAGAATTAGAACTACACAGAGAATGACACAGGGATTTAGACAGGTCCAGACCTTCTCCTGAGAGAATAACAACCCTACTCCTATGTTGTTATTGTATTGACTATACTGATTACAATCAAGAAGAAGAAGAATGCCTAATGTCTCCCCCTCCTAATCTTCTGCTCCGATGTCCACCGACTTTTGCCTTTATATAGCGCATGAAGGGGTGATAGTTTCTCCAGGACAAGCGACGCCTCGACGTTTGGTGTAATATGCACGTTGATGGGAGTTATTGTCAGAGGTATGACACCTCCACGTTGCTTGGCAGTTATCATCAGAGACAGAAGCGTAATACATGCAGTTATTCCAAAGAATAACAGTGTATACTAACTGCTCTATGTGTTGAACACAACGCATAAGATTCCCTAATTGATTGGGCCCACATGTCTGCGGGCTTTATCAATTACAGGGTGGTCGTAGAGGATTTGGTTGTAGGAAGTCCTATGACCACAAGATGGTTGTAGAAAGGCTTACAACCACCTAGTTAAGTTTCTCCCTTATGAACATTAAAGGGTATACTTAAGAACAGTATAATGATATTGTTATCTATAATGAAAATTACAGATAAATAAATAATTGATGATTATTAGATCCTCGTTACCCACCTAACTGAATCAAAAACTTAGATGATGCCCAGTTTCAGAAGCAACGCTGGTGTTTTTAGGCCATGGAAGCGCCTCTCTAGGTTGCACACGTACATGAAATTATCATGTATGCCCTTGTTTTGATGAAAGCACTGTGTCCAACTGAAATTAGGGAGTTCAGGAGTGGCCTTAGCTAGAGTGCCATTGCTTTGGAAACTATTTTTACCCCTCCACGAACGAGGTTAATTGGGCAGTAATCAGTGATTCTGTCTACTCCTTTCTTGGGAACGAGCACAATATTTGCCGAGTTGAGGAGGCTAAAATTGGATGTTTTGAGGTCATAGAAGGGGTGAACAACATTCATGATGTCATGTTTGATGATTTCCCAATAGCTACGAAAAAAGGCCCTGGAAAAAACATCCGGCCCGGGCGATTTATCAGTTGGCATTTGCAATATTACGTCATGGATTTCCTGCTATGTAAAAGGATCATCTAGGAAGGCAAGGTCCTGCGGTTGCAGCTGATCCACGGCCTCCCAATTGAAGTCTAGATCCTGAGGGCCCAGCCCTCCCATTATGTTTGAGAAGTGGGAGTGGATGACTCTTTGCATGTCCTTGTGAAAACCGGCCGGTTACCGTCGACGATAATCGGGCTTACCGGTGGGGACCGAGAATGGATAAAACCGGTTGGTTTTTCTCGGTTTAGCAAATTATAATTCTAATTTTCAAATTTCGGCTGGTTTTTAAGCAAATTCAAGTGAATTTTGTCTGGATTTTTTTTTCGAGAAATCCGGTAACCGGCCAGTTTTTTTTCCCGGCTGGTGACCGGGATTTCCTCCAGAAATGGGTTTTGGATCCTTGGTCATTGCCCACTACCGCCTCAGAATTAGCTAGCTTTTTTTTTCGTACGACGGCCGGATTTCTCGAAAACGGGTTTTGGATCCTTAGTCACTGCCCAGCCCTGCTCCTTTTGTAGGCATTGAATGTGGTTCTTTTGCCTTCGCGAGTTAGTTTGAGGTGGAAATATTCTCTGTTTGCATCTCCTTCCTTGAGGTTCATTATGCGAGAACTTTGTCTTTTCCGTACTCGCTCTATAACAGCTAGGCCCGTTACCCTTTTCTTTAGCCCCGCCCGGAGTTCCGTCTCTTGAGGAGATAAGGCCATGTTTTCCTGTGCAATATCTAATCTTAGGATAATTTCTAACGCCATGTGCAGCTGTAACTTAGTTCCAGAGAATAAGCTTTTGCTCCAAATCTTAATGTGCTTTGCGGTCACTCCTAGCTTGTGGTGCAGACGGTGGATTGGTTCTCTGTGCGAACATTGCTCAGTCCAGACCGCCTATACTACCTCAAAGAAACATGACATTTTGGTCCAAAAGTTCTCGAACTTGAAAGTTTTACGGCGTTGAGGTCCGTTCTGTTTGGACAAAAGAAGAGGACAGTGGTCGAAAAGGAAGGTAGAAAGGGTGTGCAGAACGTGAGATCCCAAGCGTCATTGTAGAAAAATCTATCTAGCTTGATGAGAATCATATTCTCTCTTTCATTGCTCCATGTGAATTTTCTATTTTGGAGGTGAATCACCTTCGGTTCGCAAGAATCTAGTGTGTTCAGGAATTGTCCCATGAGAGTGAGGTTTAAGTTACGGTTATTCTTGTCTCTTGCGCGGTAGATTAGGTTGAAATCTCCCAAAATGAGCCATTGTCGACATGGTGCTGGTTTGATGGCATTTAGCTCAACAAGATGGTTTGTCTCTGTCTCTCGAAAGGCCATAGACCGAGGTGAGGCGAAAGGATGCAGAGCATTCTTTTATCGTGACATCCGCGGAGATGGAGTAGGTGTGAAGGTCTATGCTATGGAGATCAACTAGGTTGCTATTCGAGAGGAGAATGCCTCGTCGTGTCCCATTTGTCGGCCTATAGGCGAACCTATTTAGTCTATAGCCGCACAAATAGAGTGATAGGTTCTGATCTAAGTCTTGCAGTTCGATTTCTTGGAGGCAAGCAATGTGGCAAGTGGTGGCTCTAATCATTTTATGGACAGTAGCACATCTCGCGGAAGAATTTAGCGCTCCAACATTCCAGGAGTTTTTTGTTTTTGTTTTTGTAAAATGGCACTGTTGCGCGACAAAATAGCAAAAATAACCTCTCCGCAAGCAAATTACCAAAAATGGTATCTGTGCCGCGCTCAAAAGCCACATCAGGTGGCCCACCGCGCAGCAGGCCGGCTGTAAGATCGAGGAGGCCGACTAGAGGGGGGTGAATAGGCGGTTTTAAAAAATTCTTTGGCTAAAACCGAGTTTTATGCGAAATTATAAATCAATTTGGTTTTGCACAATTAAATCCTAAATCAACTGGTCTTTACTAAGTGCACCAACAATATGAGACTATATAAATGATAGCAATCATACACATACAAGTAAGCAATTAAATACAAGGAATGTAAATTGCAATAAAGTAAAGCACAAGAAATCAAACCACAATGACACAATGATGTTTTACCGTGATGATCGGAGACTTGCCGGTCTCCCCTAATCTGTGTTGAGGTAAGCCCAAGATCAATTGGACCGGCTCTACGAATTAAGCCAAACACCTCCGAGGTAAGTCCAACCACTTGGACCGGTTCCAAACCGAACCAACACCTCGATCCACTAGGGTTGCTCTTCCTCCACTCAGGAGATGGCGAGCACCAAGCCACTCACAAACGTCCGGGTCTTCTCACAACCTTCTTTGAGAAGATCACCGAACCACGACGCCTCCATGCCGTCTAGGTGTCGGCAAACACCAAGAGTAATAACAAGTCGAAGACGCTCACTAGAACCAATCAAGTGTCTAAGCTCAAGTGGATACACAATCCACTACCTAATGCAACACATGCAATTAGGGTTTGCCTCTCAAAGCTCACTAAGTGCAACACATGCACAAAAGAGTGTAGAGGACATGCTCTTAGGTCAATGGAAATGAATAAGGCACCAGCTCCTTGCCCTCAATCGCCAAGGTGGGTATTTATAGCCCACACACAAAAACTAGCCGTTGGGACAAAGTCTGCTGAAAAATCAGCACGAGCGATACTATCGCCAACCAAGTCGCAGTACTACCGCACTGCTACTGACACACAGTAATGGCTAAATCAGAAGCTCTGAACTAGCCATTGGAAATCGGTGTGGTACTACCGCCAACTAATGCGCGGTAGTTCCGCTCAAAGCACTGCGGTACTACCGCTTCCTTTGAGGTCCGAAAGTGACCCTCTCTGGAAAATACGTATCGCTCACAATACGAAAAAACCGGTGTGCGCCGCACCAAGGATTTACAATCCAAACTTACTGGACGGCTTAGATCAAATGGGTTGTTCGGATCGCGTGTTTTAACCGCACGATTGGGTTACTTTCAAACAGTCCGAATGGCACACGGTAGTACCGCCGAAGGGGATGCGGTACAACCGTGATGTGGTAGTTCCGCCATGAAGGCTCCAGTACTACCACACCTCAAGAGAGCAACTCATGCTCAAAAGGCGCCGTTATGTAAAAAACGTACCGCTAACAAAACATCGGAACGACCGGTTTAAGGTCGTATCAAGACCACGAAGTCGGTCAGATCTGCTGAAAGCAAGAGTACCGCGGACAACACGTCAGTACTACCGATTTTCCTGAGAAAGCAACATTTTGCATCCAAAAACAAACTCAATTGCAAAACACATTTAACAATTGATGAGAGATGCAAACAAGGGTTCAAAGGCAAGATTCTCAACAAGTTGCAAAACACATTTGCAAACTTTTAAAATCAATGCCACCAAGGAATAAGGTGCATGGACTTAAAACATTTACAAAACACATTCGCAAACTAAAGTCATATGTTACAAGGATTAAGCATGAGCCTCAACTATTTGCAAAACACATTCGCAAATATTAGCACCATGCTAACGAGAGCTAGAGCAAGCACAATGAGCTATCAACACATGACTAACTCAAGCTACTAATCAAGACCCCTCTTAATAGTACAACAACCTATACTAGCAATCCAGTCTTCCAACTAAACACCAAGGCCGGTAAAAGACTAGGAACAAATCCTTAGCCCTAGCTAGTCATACCTTTGCCTTGCACAAATACTTGAAGCATGATGACACACATCTTCACTTCAAGTTCGGGTTCTTGACTTGATATGCATCAACTCATGATGCATTCTTTACTTGACCTCCATCAACACATGATGGATCTTTTCTTGACTTGATGATCAACTCATGATCATCTCATTTTCTTGAACATCATCGACACATGATGATTTCTTTTTCTTCAAGTTCTTGATGTACATCAACACATGATGCATTATCAACTCATGATGTCATCCAAAGTCTCTTTCATCATGGGACATAACCTATTCATCCAACTCATGAAAAACATTAGTCCCACAACATGATTATCATTAATTACCACAACATACCATTATCTCATAATGGTAGGACAAGATATTCCAATCTTTCCCTTTTTGGTAATTGATGACAACCATCACAAATGCAAGTAATTGAATGTAGATAAATATGAGTAAGTATAAACTACACAAGTTTTGTATACTCATATGATATGTTTCAAAGTAAAGATCCTTAATGTATGCGGATAAGGAATATGGATCAATACTAATGAAACCACAAAACATAGAGTGAAATCCCCCTAGATGTGTGCATACATGAATGTGTAATGAGAACATATGCACATATTCAAGTTAGACTATTTGTGGAGTTCAACCTATATTTTGGATTTGAGGAATGCAACAAATTATAGGATTATGGTATCGAATGCATACCTCTTTGATTTTCACCTTGTTATCCAATTGAGACTAAACAAAAGGTATATCAATAAGCGTGTTAGTCTCACAAATAGATTTATCATTAATCACCAAAATACTCCATTAACACATAATGGTGGGTCTAGATTCTTCACCGGCTCCCGCTAAATGGGAGTGCGCCACGTGGACCTACCGCACGGTGAGCGCTTGGTAGGCCTCCTACCGTGGCTTTTGAGCATGGCACAGGTGATATTTTTGTGAATTTGCTCGCTGGGAAGGGAGTCTATTTTTACTATTTCACTTTAGAACAATGTCATTTTAGCCAAAACCTCACATTCTAGCACAGATTGTCTAGGTTAGTGTAGGGATACGGGTAGGCTACGATAGCAACAAATCAAAAATTCTACCACGTAAACCAGAAAGCCAAGCAAGTAGATGATCACAGATCGTTACAACCAGACGCGCAGAGCAGCGGAAGAAGAATTGGAGTAGCCTGGTACAACGTAGAGTGCATCAATATAGTGGTCGTAGTCGATCGTCCAGCGTCGAGCACGTCGATGCAGTGGTCGTAGTCGATCATCCAGCGTCGAGCCCGTTGATGCAGTGGTTGTAGTCGATTGGCCAGCGTTCTCGTGAGTTGATCGTCTCCTCCAGCAACCTCTGCAGTTCCTTATGAAGATCGCGGATCGTCCTCAAGCGCAACAGCAACCGCAGTAGCGTCTCTACGGTATCCACACGTCTAGGAAGGAACAACCGTACGCCAGTGTGCTAGCACCAAGTCGCACGACAGAGCTCTTAGTGAGATGGCAGCTAGGGTTTCGGTGGAGCAACTCACGTCAACTCGTCTATCTCTCAATAGCCTCAACCATCTCCTTATATAGTGCCCATGACGGATTCTATCCGAACAAGTTTTGTTCCAACCCGTTAAGTGTGTGACCCGTTTGGTTTATGCGTAATCGGTTGTGACTCGGAAGCCCTTTCCGACCACAAGTCGTTAGCGGTTCCTAGCAGAACATAGCGATTCCTGAATACACACAAATTATATCGGACGAACCTTAATGCAATATGATATACGGCCAGGTCCTCATCACTTACGACCAGGTCCTATCTCTATACGACCAGTTCGTAACTCCTTACGACTAGGTTATGACCACTCTGTGATTACGTTCGACCAGTCTATAACCAGCTTGTATCTCCATACGGCCAGTCCATAACTGATCGAACTAAGCGACCTACTCGCGTATTATCCCTTTGCCTCACAATATCTGGTTGAACTCCAGGTGAAATGTTGTGTCATCCATAGACTATTCAATACTTTCTCAATCGAGTGTCGGATAACTTCACGTGGTCGAACACATCGACCACTAGTGGCATGGCTATGCACTTACTTTATCTAACCACAACGAGGGGCCCAGAGACATCTATCTTGTTATGTTAAGAGGGGCAATTCCCATATCCGACCAGTCACATCCCTCCGTATGTTTCAGAGCATACCCGAAAGCTACCTTTATAACTACCCAATTACGAGTAGCGATTGGCAGCCCCTAAGAGTGTTATTACACATGTAGAAAACCATGCTGATCTCAGGTCTAAGGATTATACATCATCATTGCTTGAGACCAACTAACGACACATAGAATCATAACAATCTCAATAGTGTCTCAAGGTGGGTTTTAATCCAACACCATATTCTCTAACATGTGTCCATATTATTGGTTTGATATCTCCATATCCATGACCTGTGAAACATAGTCATCAACCAATACATATGCTAGTATATTCATATGTGTTCTCATATGTTTCCGACCAGGGAACGTTTAAGAATAATCATCGCAGAAACATAGAGTTTTACAATCAAGTCACACACTTGATAATAAATATTAATAATATTATTCTAGGAATAAGATAACATATTATCCAATGTTATGAACATAATGAAATATAATCATCTCTATGATTGCCTCTAGGGCATATTTCCAACAGTCTCCCACTTGCACTAGAGTCAATTATTTAAGTATCTAATACCGATAGCTCTTGCGTACGCCTCATGCTTTGGCTATGTGAGAGGCTTTGTCAACGCATCAACAACATTTAAATCTGTATGAACTTTGCATATCTTAACATCTCCTCTATCAACCAATTCGCGAATAAGATGATAACGCCTAAGTATATGTTTGGATTTCTGATGGGATCTAGGCTCCTGAGCCTACGCAATGGCTCCGTTATTGTCACAATAGAGATCCATTGGGCTCAAGGCACTCGGAACCACACCCAACTTAGCAATAAAATTCCTTATCCAAACACCTTCTTTCGCAGCTTCAGAAGCCGCAATGTACTTGGCTTCCATCGTAGAATCAGCAACTGTCTCTCGCTTGGAACTTTTCCAACTCACTGCTCCTCTATTCAAACTGAATACAAAACCAGATTGCGAACGATAATCATCTTTATCGGTTTGAAAGCTTGCATCGGTGTAACCATTTACAACGAGCTCTTCATCATCGCCATAAACTAGGAACGCATCCTTAGTCCTTTTCAATTACTTAAGAATGTTTTCACAGCTGTCCAGTGACCTTCACCGGGATTAGCTTGGTACCTGCTTGTAACACTTAGAGCATATGATACATCTGGTCAAGTACATATCATGGCATACATGATAGATCCAATAGCTGAAGCATATGGAATATCATTCATTCGGTCTCGCTCATCAGTTGTTAAATGACACTGACTCTTGCTAAGACTTATGCCATGTGACATAGGCAAGAACCCTTTCTTGGTATTTTGCATGTTGAACCGTATCAACACCTTGTCAATATAAGTACTCTGGCTTAATCCAATTATCCTTCTTGATCTATCTCTATAGATCTTTATCCCTAAGATATATGCTGCCACTCCTAGGTCATTCACAGAAAAACTATTTTTCAATGATTTCTTAATGGATTCCAACATATGAATGTCATCCCCAATCAATAATATGTCATCCACATATAAGATTCGAATTACAAGTGCGCTCCCACTAACCTTCATATAAACACAAGATTCTTCTTTATTCTTAACGAAACCAAACCTTTTGATCTCCTCATCAAAACGTATATTCTAACTCCGAGATACTTACTTCAATCTATAAATGGACTTCTAAAATTTGCACACTTTACTAGCATTCTTTGGATCGACAAAACCTTCAGGTTGTATCATGTACACATCCTCACTTAGGTTTCCATTAAGGAAAGCCATTTTGACATCCATTTGCCATATCTCATAGTAGAAATATGCAGCAATAATTAGAATGATCCGTACAGATTTAAACATCGTTACCGGTGAGAAAGTCTCATCGTAGTCAACCCCTTGAACTTGTTGAAACCCTTTTGTGACTAGTCGAGCTTTATGAATGTGAATATTTTCATCCATATCAATCTTTTTCTTATAGATCCATTTGCACTCAATGGTTTTAACACCATCAAGTGGATCGACCAGGTTCCAAACCTGATTGTCTCTCACGGAGTCTATCTCGGATTTCATGGCTCCAAGCTATTTTTCAGAGTCTGGGTCCATCATTGCTTTCTCATAAGTCTTAGGCTCATCATTATTCAATAATAATACATCATGCCCATACCTTATAGGCAATTGACGTGGCATTTTAGATCTACATGGGGCTGGTGTCTCATCTACAGGTTTAATAATATTTTATTCATGCTGTAGAGATTCAGTAGGAGTTGAAACACTTTCAGACGTTTCCCGAATTTCTTCGAGTTGCATCTTTCTCCCACTGAAAACTCTTTCTCAAAAAAGACATCATTTCGAGCAATAAAAACTTTGCCCTCTTCTCGGTTATAGAAATAATATCCTTTGGTTTCCCTAGGATATCATATAAAGAAGCATTGATCTGACTTGGGTGTGAGTTTATCCGACGTCAAACGTTTAACATAGACATCACATCCCCAAATTTTCAGAAAAGGCAAACTAGAACTCTTCCCAGTCTATATCTCATATGGTGTCTTATCTACTGATTTAGATGGTGCCCTATTTAAAGTGAAAGCGGCAGTTTCTAGAGCATAACCCCAAAAAGACAATGGCAGATCTGATTGACTCATCATCGACCGAACCATGTCCAACAAGGTCTGATTACGCTGCTCGGACACCCCATTTCGTTGTGGAGTGTCCGGTGGTGTAAGTTGTGGAACAATTCCACATTGCTTCAAATGATCACCAAATTCATGGCTCAAAAATTCACCTCCATGATCAAATCATAAAGATTTGATTGTCTTGCCAAGTTGATTTTGTACCTCACTTTGGAACTCCTTGAACTTTTCAAAAGATTCTGACTTGTGCCTCATTAAATAGATATATCCATATCTACTATAGTCATCAGTGAAAACAATGAAGTACTGAAAACCACCTCTAACTGTCGTGCTCATTGGTCCACATACATTAGTATGTATGAGTGCCAGCAAGTCGGACGCCCTCTCATTCTGACCAGTGAAAGGTGTCTTGGTCATCTTTCCGAGTAGGCAAGATTCACACGTTTCAAATGATTCCAAATCAAATGACTTTAGAATTCCATCATCATGGAGCTTCTTCATGTGTTTCTCACTTATGTGACCCAAACGACAATGCCAAATGAAAGTAGAATTCATATCATTAGGCCGAACCCTCTTTGCATTAATATTATAGACGGGTGCATCATCAAGATTTTAAATAAATAACCCATTCAAAATAGGAGCATAGCCATAAAACATCTTATTCAAAAATATGGAACAACCATTGTCCTCAATAATGAACTTATAACCCTCTGCCATCAAACATGAGGCAGAGATGATGTTTCTACTTATGGTTGGAACGTAATAAGAATTATTTAATTATATAATAAATCCTGAGGGTGAAAGTAATGGCAAAGTCCCGACGACTAATACAGCAACCCTTGCTTTATTCCTGACGCAAAGATCCATCTCGCCCCTTGCAATTCTTCTACTCTTTGTTAGAATCTGCATCAAATTGCAAATATGAGCAACCGATCCGGTATCAAATACCCAAGAGTTAACAGGAGAGTCAGCAAGAAAAACATCTATAACATTAATACCTGAAGTGGAAGGATTAGTTCCACCATTCTTTTTTAGATCAGCCAGGTATTTCTTGCAGTTTCTCTTCCAATGATCTGGCTCCTTGTAGTAAAAGCATTCATTCTCTTGAGTCGGGCCGGACTTAGTCTTGGGCTTAGACTTGTTAGTTTGGATCTCATCCGAAACTTTAGCCTTGCCCTTTCCTTTGACCCAAGTCTTAGCCTTTTTCTTGAAGCTTGTACTCTTTTGCACCATCATCACATGACTGTTGCTTTTCTTAATGCTGTCCTCTGCAGTCTTGAGCATCATATATAGTTTGGTGAGATTATTGTCTAAGCCATTCGTATGGAAGTTCAGATTGAACTGCCCATAGCTTGCAAGAAGCGAAGCAAGAATCAAATCTGTAGCCAACTCTTGACTAAGTGGAAAACCAAGTTTTTCTAAGCTCTTTGTGTAACCAACCATTTTGATCATATGTGGACTCACCGGACTACCCTCAGCTAGCTTACTCCCAAACAATCTTTTTGAGATCTCATATATCTCAGTTCTTGCTTGTGTCTCAAACATGCCTTTGAGCGTCTCGATCATATCGTAGGCCTCGATGTTCTCAAACTGCTTATGAAGGTCTGAGTTCATGGCAGTAAGCATGAGATAGCTAACATCAAGGGACTCATCACATGTCTTTTTATAGGCGGTTTTAAGAGTAGTAGCAACATTTTCAGCAGGCACATTTGGAATTGGTTTCTCTAGAACATGTTCCTTTTTATATTGCCTAAGAATAATTCTGAGGTTGCGGGACCAATCCACAAAATTTATTCCATTCAGTTTTTCCTTATCAAGTATCGAACGTAAAGCAAAACTGGATGTAGGTACAACAAATGGTGCCATGATCTACAACATAAAATATGCAAAACTAAGACATATGTTCAAGAAAAATAACTTCTATTAAACAATTTAATAAAGATATTCCCACTAAATACCATGTCCCTCTTATGACATTTAGTGATTCAAGACCCACAATCAGTTAATCTACTAGTGAGCTTTGGTATCACTGCTAGAAGATTAGTGAATTTGATAAGCAACAATTTGCTAATCATATCTCTATATGACTCTTGTTGTTGGGCAGCATCTCTATGCTCCGGTACCCAACCCTATGCCCCTAAGGTCCATAACTGTTATGATGACCTTGTCAAGTTAAACCAATGCTATGCATATAAGTGTCCGACACAAACCCATCTAGTCAAGGAATATTAATGGCACTTGGCTTTAGCAAGACCTACAATTAAAATACATGACTTTAGATGGTACAGCTAATTGGGAGGTGTAACAGCCCAAAGTTCTGTTACCAATTTAATATTTATTAAAGTTATCATTTTATTGAATTTTCTGAAATTTGAAAGAGTTTATTTGCTTTATTTGAATTTTTGAAGTCTTAAAAGTCAAAAAAAAAATTTAGTAAAGTTTTTAAAGTTTTATTTGAGTTAAAGTTGAAAAATAAAAACTAAATTAATTTTGAGAATTTTCTGAAATTTTAAAAGTTTTTCCTAAATAATTTATTTGCAAAATTAAAAGCCAAATTTAAGTTGGAGATAATTTTATTAAGTTCAAAATAATTGTAGGAATTTTTGTAAATTTTTCTAGAATTTTTGGACTCTATTTGATGCCTTCTAAAAAGTGTATTTGATTTATTGCTATTGCTTTCTGATGTTTGAACTAAAAAAATAAAAAAATTATTTTCCCGCAAGTGGGAGGTTCCCACGCGATCACCCCTCCGGAAATAGCTCCCAGGCAAGCACGCTCAACGTGCAGGTTCTCCATGTATGAGCTGCCATTGGCCCTTTTATCTTTAATCAATATATACTATCCTTTTATTCTTTTAACCCTCTCTTTCTCTCTCTTATCTTCTTCTTCCCAAACCGTTTGCTGGTTCCTACCCGAAAGCTAAAAAAATGGCAGACTTGCCTCCATTGCAGCCACCGCCACCGCCACCTCGCCACCACCGACCACCGCCGGAGCCGCCCTCATCTCCACCACCCGCGCCACCTCCCCTCCCCTAGCTCTCTCCTTGCTCCCTCCCTGGCCGACGCCATGCTGCAGCAGTCCGCCATTGTTGCATGCCCGCGAGCTCCACAACCGGCCGCCCCAACCGCTCTCGTGAGCCTCGCGTGTGTGCCCACGACCCGGCGCTCCCAACCGCCTCCACCCCCACCTTCTCTCCCCCATATTGGCGGCAGTTCGCCCACGATCCGCAAACGCCGCAGCGACGACCTCCAACGGTTCCTCGCCGCCCGATGCTCCCGACCCTATAAAGGGAGCACCGGGAAGCTCTCCTCACACCGGTCCCGACGCCCCCACTCACTTCCTCTCTCCCGTCGTGAGCTGGCCGGAATCGAAGGTTCCTCGCCGCCGGTCCCGAAGCCTTGGAGCTCCGACACGCTGTCACCGCCGACGCTTGCGACCTCGCCACCGCCACCATTGAGTCGTCGTGGCGCTGTGAACGCCGGTTTCCTCGCCGCCGAGCATCGCCGAGTACTGCCGCCACCAGTGAGCCCAAGCCGCGCCGACGTCGCTGTCCTCGCCCGACCATCCGTGCATGTCCCACCACAACCAAGGTGAGCATCGGCATCCACGTCCTCCCTCTCTCCATTCCACCTCGTCGGTCACCGAATGCCGCTGGATTCATTGGCAATATCAACATCCGAACCGTGGTGAAGCCTTTTCTTTGCGAATTGCGTCGCCGTCGAGCTAGCTCCGCCAAATAGTCTCCATCCTCGCTTCAGATCGTCAGTCTCTCTCACGCGGTGCTCTCCTCCTCACCGACGCCATCACCGAGCACCCCGACACCATGTCCAAGCCACGACCATGTCTTGCCATGTTTACATTGAGCTTGAAGACAATGAACGATGTAGTCTTTATTTAGTCTATGCTTCATCTTTTGAAATCTTATTCTTTCCAAAATCGTTCTCTCACATGCAAACTCCAAATCCATTAATTCTTTCTCCTAAATTCATCTAAATTCATATACTATTCGCAGTATTTATTTCATAATTTTTAGATTTTATTTAATTTCCGTTAATTATTCGGTACATTTGTACGCGTCGTTGCCACCGCCGGCCGACCGTGCGCATTCCACCCCAACCAAGGTGAGCGTTGCGTTCCCCGCGGCTCCCTCTTCGTTTCGCCACAAACCTCATCCACTAATTCTTTTCCATTTGCTCAAAACACCGACGTCGACCGCCGCCGCCAAAGGTCTTATCTGTCGGACTGCGTCGCCATCGAATATCATCTCGCTAAGCCGTCGACACCGTTGAGTTCGCCTCAATGTGTTCTACGTCGTACTTTCTCTCCATGGCCATAAAGATCCTTCTTTGTTCTTAGCCATCCGAAACTACAATTTCCGATGAATAGTAGAATTTTCGGAATTATATTATTTCATGTGACATTCAACCTTCCGGAATTTCGTTCTCCCTGATACGAACTCCGATTCCGTCGATTCAACTTTCTAAATTCATATAAAATCGATAACTTCCTAGTAGTATTTATTTTATAATTTTATTTTGTTTTTATTTGGATTTTATTTGATTGTTATTTGAATTCGGATCGTTTACGGCGTATAGATTACTGACGACTTGGACGACTGATTTCAACGCCGTTTGAGAATAATCCATCAAGCAAGGCAAGTTACATTCTTGATCATATTGCACCCATTATTTCAAATTATTTAAATTATGTTTTAAATTATTATTGCATGCTTATTTATATTCAGTAATTTAAATGCCTGTTTTAAATTCATAGATATTCCTAAATCCTTTGTATGGCCAAATTTGTTAATTGAATCAAATACCTTGTCACCCTAGATAAAACCTAGTTGATGCAATAGTGTGAACTAGGATCATTGGAAAATGTTGCTAAGACATGCTTAGACCAAAAATGTTGATTTGGGGAATTTCAGCCAAAAATCAAATATTGTTTAAATTGTATCCATGGCATTGGTGTGTTATGGAAGTTTATAAATGATCTTGAAAAATGAAATAAAATGATGGTTTGTACTTGGGCGAAATGGTTGTTTGGATGGTGCATGTTAATGCACGGGCTCAATCTAGGTAGGGTTGAGGCCCATGGGTTTTAATGGAAAGTCGCCCAAGTCAATTGAGGACCGGCCTCGAGCGTTCGTTTGCTATGCCTATAATGGGCTATGCCACATCGTACTACCACATGTCTGTCACTACTACAGGCAGACATCACTGAGCGGTTGAGGCCGTCATCCTGAGCGGTTTCGAACAATCTATGTTTGTTGATGTGATAACGAGATATTATCACAAATGGTACAAAAATGCGTGATACGAAATATCCTGAGCGGTTTTATTAAAAACCGTCTGTGAAGTCAAGTATCACGCAGCGGTTTGAACAGTAAAAATCGTGATAGGAGAATATCACGAGCGGTTCTAAATAAAATGCGTGATAGGAGAATATCACGAGCGGTTCTATGCTGTGATTTACGAATATCACAGGCGGCTTTTGTAGAACCGCTCGTGATATTCTCCTATCCTGACGGTTTTATTAGAACCGTCTCGTGATATTCTCTATCACGAGCATTTTTCAAACCGTCTGTGATACTTGATTTCCTGCACGGTTTTAACGTAAAACCGTCTCGTGATAGCTCGTACCCGCCCACAATTTGGTGTTTTCTGGCTAGCCTCGGGAATTGCTAGCCATGCCCTCTGAAAACAAGCATTCACTAAAGCAGATTCAAGCATTCACAAAAGCAGATTCAAGGAGCCATGACAACTCAAAGTGATCATTACTCAAAATAAATTACAAAAGATCGCATTTGTTCAAGTATTGTCGCTATAGTTACAACTAGATTACAATTGTTTTGCGTTGAGAGGTTTTAGTGGGGTGATGCTCGGGTTGGCGACGGAGTGAAACTCTCCATTGTCGTTAATGATTTACGTGTTGATAAAGGTATGAGCTTCCTCGAATGTCCTTGATCTCTTCGCAATGAGTGAATCACATTATAAATTCAAGGCCTGCCACTAGCAAGAGTAAAGTGGTAAGATATATATATTTAAATTTATAATTAGGAAATAATTATTTGAGATTGACAAACCTCGGGATCCTTCTTCCTAGTCTGTAAGGATTAGGCGCATATGATAGCAGGCGTAGATTGCACATAACTCATCATTTTTTTCTTTGGCGGCCTTTGCAAAAAATAGAATTACATATATAGGTATAGTCGGTTCGAGGCGTTATTATGAAGTATGATATAGGATTATAGTGTTGTAGCGTGCAGGAAAATCCATCACGTGTGTTAGTTAGGCGCTCTTTCCATTGTATATTCCTTTGTTGGCAACATAATTGATGAGCGACCTACATGATTGAAAAGGTTATCCTCGGCCATTTCAAGCGAATGAAGACTACAATAGAGTTATGTAAGGAGAAATGAGCATACCTCTCGAGTATTCCTCTTAGAGTCTTTGAAGTCGTGCTTGTTGCGGTTTAGGGAATCAAGGTATATCACATGGTTCCTCTTAGGTATAATAACTAAAAGGATCGATGGTACCTACTCATGTATGTCGCTATAGTCATTAAACCTAAGTTAAGTCTTTGCGTATAAAGTACAAATGAAATTTGTATAGCAAGTAGTGACACTTACCCACGGTTGTAGGGCACCACTATGTACTTCATGTTAAATCGACAAAGCAATGACCTCGTTATGTATTTCTCGGCGAAGGAGAGTCTTGTTGGTTGGTTTGCAGCGATACCACATGTGGGTCGAGAAACCCAACCGGTTCTTTCCATTCCGGACATTTTTCAAACATGTATCTATACATAAGCAATGAGTTGTGATATTTATTGGTATTACATGAATGTAGAACTTGATTATGCGCACTTACGATGTCAACATCGTAGAAGCGAGGCGTCGAGGCCAGCGAGGTTGAATAGTTGAAATAAGTCATTGAAGCCACGACGAAGTACCTCGTCCGTTGAAGAAATGCTTATCCTCGTATCGGCGGTGATTCGATGATCGCACCCCTTCTTTTGGGTCTTCGCCAAGTACCGGGCATGCAAAGCGACAAGCATATCGGCGTGCATTATCTTGATCGAGCACAATGGTTTCCGATGATGTAGTTCCGGGTATCGCGGACTTCCGGACTTAGGAGGCGCTTTATGCGTTTGTGGATTCGATTTGGCCTTAGCGATTGGCGGCGTCTTCTTGTGAGATGATTCGGGAGCGGATCTGGCGGCGCTTTTGCTGTTCGCTTGGCGTCTTCTCCACGGGAATCGAAGAGGTGGCCTTATGAGGTGAAACATGAGGTGGAGTCATCGAGGTCCGTTGGAGAGGAATGGTCGTGTCAGATCGCGGACCTTCTTTGGGTCGAGCGATGTCCTTCTTGGGCCTTGGATAAAAGAGAGGCGGTATCCCTAGTGTTGTGATCTCTTCGTTCGGGCAAATCTTCACGGACGGCTCGGAAATTGACATGTACCATATCCACTGGACCTGGCGTAACAAATGCGCCCGGTGGCACCGTCTTTGACTTGCCCTTCCTCGTATGGATACACCATCCTGCAGACCTCAATACAAAGGACCCATCCATCCTCACTTGGAGCTTACAGGCGTCGGCTCCTACAAAATGATCGCAATTAGCTAAGGCGTCCTATAGGTCTATCTTTGGTGCATCCATAGATGTCGTTACCTTGATGTCGTCTATCGGTGTCGGACGTCGTCATGTTCACAATTATGCGAATGACGGACGCTACTCCGACGTCGAGGAGGGCGCCTCCCGAATTAGCGAGGCGGCTTGCGATCACGGCTCATGAGTATATCCATTTGACTCATAATCTTGCCATCTCTACTTGAAATTGGTTAGTAATCATCTGTACCAAGCGGGTTGTCGTGCTCGCCTTGGATCTCTTCCTAGTCCTATCGTGCGATGAGTCGTCCGCGAATCCATGACTCCAAAGATGCGTTAACCCCAAAGCCTCGCGTGCGACTTGGGTGCTCCTTGTTTCCCAAGGCCGTAGATAGTATATCATTCTCCTATGCGCATGGAAGGAGCCTTGGGAAGCTTGGGCGATCAAGTCCGCATTGCAAGAGGTCATCATGTTATTATAGGCACTATGAAGTGATGGACTTATTAACAACTTAGTAGTTCGACATATTTACCACACGTTGGGACACTTCTGAGTCTGCGGGTTTGTGAAGGAGATCTTTGCCGAAGCGAGACTTGTGCCCTCGCTTTTAACCAATTTTAGGGAAGCGGGTGCGTGACATCGAGAAGCGGGTTCTCCTTCTCGCCGCCCATTCCTCGTATTTACCGCGTACCAGTGGTGCGAGTCTGTCTTGGTGAGTGTTTCGATGTCTGGAGAGCTTTGTCGCGCACTTTGCTCCTTAAATTCGGGCCGTCGTTTTCATAGCCACAAAGGTGTCCCATGCTTCCGCGTCAAGAATTTGTCTTTGCGAAGGCGTTTGACCCGTGTTCACGTGCCGTGACAAGAATGCTCTTGAAGGTCCTCCACGATTTACCCATCGTGAGCATCGCCGTCCGTCGCCGCGTGCCACATGTTATACGGAATAGTGAACTTCTCGAAAGTTACATCCACGTAGCGCCTTCGCTTCTTCGTCGAGTCCTTCCACGTTGGTGTGGTGATGAGGACCCGTTCCTTACAAGTATCCGCAGATGGTGGGAATCTGCGCGTGATCTCTTGGGACTCGAGAGGGACCCCAAAGTCACCGACCTCCGTGATGACCGATCGGCCGTAGGCATTTTCGATTGTCCTCTGCCATCTCGCTTCGTGTCATTATAAATCGACGGTGTGGCGGCCTCGTCGGCGCCTCTTCCATCTCTTGGCGTCGGTTGTCGTGACCTCGTCGGCGCCTCTTCCATCTCTGGCGTCGGTGGATTTGGCGAAGACGATGTCTCTGCCATCTAAACACTTGCTATCTATATAAGTTACATATGCAATAAAATGGATTGCAAGTGTCCCAAATTAACATATACATTGAAACTTAATAATATGCTCAACATGTGCAATATTAGCAAATAATCATAAATAATTCCGGCATAAATATGAAACAATTAATCTCGGGAAGAAATCTGAGAGGTTGACTATAGAGATCAAGATGGCAAATGAAAAGTTGAATGAGCTCATACATAGTACTAACATTCCTTAATCCACTAGCTTCTCTAAGGAAGCCTACTTCATCGAGGTCGACACCTTTGGAGTGTGCCATTTGTTTCATCTTAGTGGAGGGTGGCATGAAACAAAGGTACACTCAAGTGTGTCGAGATCGACTGAAGAAATGCTAAGCAAAGGTTTAATCTGTAGGGCTCGCCGCCTCCTGCTCCTATTATGTGCTCTCGAAGGAGAGTAGCTAAAGAACAAGTCTTTGCCATCTCAATCTTATTGTCTATACTCTTCATCGACCACGACACCTTTGGAGTGTGCCATTTGTTTTATGCCGTGGAGGATGGCATAAAACAAGGTACACTCAAGTGTGTCGAGATCGACGAAGGAAATGCTAAGCAAAGGTTTAATCTGTAGGGCTCGCCTCCATGCTCCTATTCTAACACTCCTAACACTCCTTAATCAACGAAGCAAAGGTTTAATGCATCATGTGCGAAGACTAGCCTTTAATGAAGACATAGAAACAAAATAGAATCAAGTAAAATAGACATAGCAAATAATCATAAATAATTCTAGCATAAATATGAAACAATTAATCTCGGGAAGAAATGCTGAGAGGTTGACTATAGAGATCAAGATGGCAAATGAAAAGTTGAATGAGCTCATCTGGACTACTAACATTCCTAACACTCCTTAATCCACCGGCTTCTATTCTAACACTCCTTAATCCACCGGCCTCTCTTATGATCTTTGTATAGATAGAAACTAGTGATACAAATCTTTGCTCGAGCCTACTTCATCGAGCTCGACATGGAGTGTACCATTTGCTTCGTCTTGAGTGGAGGATTGGCACGAAGCAAAAGGTACACTCAAGTGTGTCAGATCGACGAAGAAAATGCTAAGCAAAGGTTTAATGCTTCATGTATAGAAGACTAGCCTTTAATGAAGACATAGAACTAGAATCAAGTAAAATGATCGACGAAGGAAATGCTAAGCAAAGGTTTAATCCCAACATAGAAACAAAATAGAATCAAGTAAAACTTTCTTTTTGGATTGTTGTAAAAAATGCAGTTTTAGCAAAATTTCAGAATTAATCCCAACAAAATTAATTAGCATTAAAGCATAATTTCTAAAGAATTTAACACTCCTTAATCCACCAGCTTCTCTAAGGAAATGCAAAGGAATCACAGACGGTTCTTAATGGATTAAATTCTCAGCCAATAAAAGGTCTAGAGATTAACAGTGCACAGACACTATTCCAACATATTGATTGATGATATTATGTGCTCTCAGAAGGAGAGTAGCTAAAGAACAAGTCTTTGCCATCTCAATCCTATTGTCTATACTCTTCATTAAATGAATATGATAATATAAATTCAAACTATGAGCTCTAAACAATACTTTGCTTAAGCGTCAAACGATCTCAGCTAATTAGCAACAGATTAAACTTCGATCAAGCAGAGGTTGACTACAGAGATCAAGATGGCAAATGAAAAGTTGAATGAGCTCATCTGAGACTACTAGAAGAATCACAAACTAGTCATTAGATTACCAAGAAAACTGAATACTCTCAACAGGCGAACATGAAGAATCGAATAACTAGCTTTCAGCGAAAGTAACCAATTAACAGTACATCATATTGATAGTAGCAAGTAATACAATAGAGCTCAAGTATGAACTAACTATCACATTCAATCTCGATTATAAGGCGAGTTCATCACGAGCATGTCAACAAAGCCCACCGATCAATTTGCAATGAGCGATGAGCTCAACCGAAAGTAACCAATTAACGATAGATCATATTGAAGTAGCTAGTAATACAATAGAGCTCAAGTATGAACTAACTATCACATTCAATCTCGATTATAAGACATAGTTCATCACAGAGCATGTCAACAAAGCCCTTGATCAACAAAGCCGAAGCGCCACAGAGGAGCAATACTCACGAGAGGATGCCGCACAAGAACTCACGGTGCAAGGAGGAGGCCGACACGGGAGGAGGACGGGCGGGAGAAGGCGGTGCAGAGAGGAGGAGGGCGGCCTGAGGAGAAGGCGGTCTGAGGGAGAAGGCGGTCTGCAGAGGAGAGGCAGCGACGTCGGGGCTTCTGGCGAGGAGGTGAGCAGAGGCCGTGGTGGGGCGGGCGGCGGAGGTCGAGGCCGAGGCGAGGCGGTCGAGGTTGGGCGGGGGTTAGAAGGCCGAGGTCGTGGTCGGCGGTGAAAACTACTGGCGAGCCCTAAACCCTAGAGGAGGCGAGAGGCCAGCGAGAGCCTAAAGGCGCGGAGAGAAGTGACAAGTGAGAGCAAAACCTAGCGTTTCGCCTTATAAAAAGTATATCACAGGCGGTTTATAACGAGGCAAATGCAGTGATAATAATATCCTGAGCGGTTCTATAAAAGAACTGTCATGATATCCTGACGGTTTTTAACTACAACCGCTCGTGATATGAACGTATCCTGAGCGGTTTTAAATAGAACCGTCAGTGATTCCTTCCTGACGATTATACAGCGGAACCGTCGTGATAACTCTCTTCATTTTCCGCGTGTCTCTTCGTCTTCATTTTCTGCGTGTGTCTCTTAGTCTCACGATCACACAGCGCGCTTCATCTCTTCATTTTCCAACGTCGCTCTGACTCCCCAAATATCTCTTCGTCTCCCGTTCGGCTTTAGAAATTGTTCTATATATAGATGTATCCCTTCTACAATGTATTTCACACAACCTCCTTGATCCCTTTCTCCACAAAAAGAAATGGCTGCCTCCTCTCAGACCGCCTTTGACGCCTGCACCTCTCTCGCTATCGTTGAGTCGTCTTCTGGAAGAACACTATTTCAACAATGTCTTCACTCCTCTGTCGAGAATTTGCGGGCGGGTGACGCCACTTCCGCCGTCTTGACATTCTCCTCCGCCGTGTCTTAGGGTGATCTCCCACTTTCGGCGAGTTCTACCGTGTCGTCGACATGGTCCTCCAAAACAGTTGCACGTCTCCAGGAGGCTTGTCGTCACTTGGACTACTTAATCGAGGCGTGAGCGATCGAGTCGACGGCCGAGACCCTCAAAGAGAAGAGAGCCTATGGGCTCTCTTCAACTTGGTTCAACAATCAGAGGGTCTTGGGACACACTCGAGCAATGGCGTCGTGAGTGGGCGTATTCGAGATTCGTTCGATCTTAAACCGTCCGCCCAAGATGCCGCCGCCTCTGAAGTGTTGAAGGCGGAGATAGCGACCTACCTCCACCACTAGATAGGTTTCTAGTTTTTAATTTTTTGTAAGCTATCGCCACGACGTTGTTTGGCTATATATATGAAAATTCCAAAATTTTAAAAAAGTTTGGAGGAGAAGTTACAATATCTATTTGCCCATAGTAAGAGCTAGATCCTCATCCCATCGATCTTGAAGTGTGGAGGTATGTTGATCAGGAGAGCCGGCGGGGGCGGCGGGTTGCTCCACCGCGGCGATGGCAGAGAGGCGGCGTCGCTGCGGCGGTGGACCTGACGCCTGGCGTGGCGAGAGGATCTCCTGAGCGGTTCTAAATAAGAACCGCTCGTGATAATTCAATATCCTGAGCGGTTCTAAATAAGAACCGCTCGTGATACTACACGACGGTTGTAACGTAAAACGAAATGCGTGATTAGAGAGATTATCACGAGACGGTTTGTGAATAGAACCGTGCAGCGATAATTCCTGAGCAGTTCTATTTCTCAACCGCTCGTGATAGCTAACTATCACGAGCGGTTCTAAAAAATACCGTCTGTGATAGTTGTTCGCCTTGACCCATGTTTGGTGACCCAACACGGCGGTTCCAAAGGAAAATGCGTGATAAAGCGTCTACTATAGCCTGTTTTGTAGTAGTGTGTATGGGCGGATCTGGTGACTAATTTGCAAAGTGTCATCGCGATCGATCCCGGATTGTGTGGGTCCATCTCGGATGGTGGTCGTGTTATGACCTCGTTAGTCCCATTGGCGTAAGAGGGGCCCTACAAACTCTGCAATTTCTATCCAAGGAGGGATCTGAAACCTTACTTGAGGGGTGGATCGGTGGGATGGCGCATTGTAAAGGCCTTGTCATGTGCTCTAGATCGCTTACCTAAGGTAGTGAGTGGTGGCATAGATATATGCCGAACAAACTAGAGAAGTCATGTCATGTGGGTAAAGTTGTACAACCTCTGCAGAGTGTAAAACTATTCGAATAGCCGCGTCTGCGGTCATGGACATGCTAGCAAAGCCACTCAAAGTTAGACTTGGATTTTGATTTCAAAAAGACTTTGTCAAATGGTTTATCCAAATGGGAATTGGGCGGGAAGCCATGTGATAGGAGGGTATCCTTCACCATTCATGTGTGAATGTTATCTGACTATAAAATTGATTTAGAAAATGAATTTTAGTTAATAATAATTGCTTTGGAACTTAGTACAAGTATTTAAAGAAAATGCTGCTTTATGCAAATTCAACCATATTAAGCCTTCCTTTGAGATATCCATGTATGCATGTCATTCTGTTATTTGACGGGTGTAACTTGCGAGCACGGTAGTTGTGCTCATTCTTGCTTAATGCAAATAATTTCAGAGGAGAAGAACTTTGCTACCGGTGTGGATCTCGACGACTAGGCCGCTCCCCCAGTTGATTGCCTGTGGCAGATTAACTGGACTCTACTACATCTTCGTCTTCCGCTGTGTTCTTTAATGTTGGCTTGTAAGCCTCCTTTGTAATTAACTCTGTTGTTATTTATTAATAAAGTTGTGATATGATTTTGTTACCATATTTGTTTACTGTGTGGACTAGCTACTGATCATGGGACTAGTTCAGAAATACACAAAGGATTTGGGAGTGTTAATCCCGGGTCTTACAGGAGGGCATTAATTTAACTTAATATTATGTGAGGGAATTTTACTTCTACCATGTTAAAAGCTTTTAAAGTAATTAAATAACATGCATAGAAATAAATGAACAGGAATATAAGGGCATTCACAGACAATCAAATTGCATTGTGATATAGTATGACCCTTTCACATGGTGATCTCCATCGTCGTGCTTCCTGTTCGCCATGTCTCCAAGTGGTCAAATCCTCCAAGTACTCCCACCCCACTAGGCCATTACTCCTAATAACACCAGTAATAAATTACAAGGAGTGAAGAAGCATCACAAGTCGACATGCAGGCCATTATATAAATATGGATAGCTTTGGGCTACAATAAGCATGGCACACAGGTTATAAACATTACACACATACATGCATCTCATACATCATGGGTCATACTATTCACATCAATCCCTGCAAAAACAAGTTATGCATGGAATCCAATTCTATCGGGCAACATGAACACATACTACCTATAATGCGCGGTACGATTACCCAGCACGGCGGTCCCACTAGCCGGTTAGCGGGCGGGGTTCGAGGGGCAGCACTCCTCGCTGGTCGAGGGCAACGCTTGGAATTTTTTTTTCGAACATGAATCTTATTCACGTAACCGAGCTTTGGAAATCATCGGACTAATTATATTAACCCTATTCCAAACCAATCCAAACATTGCCTTGATACGACCACACATTGTGGCATACTCCGATGGCGGAATTCCGACCGGTAGGAGTGTTA
Source organism: Phyllostachys edulis (assembly GCA_036346405.1). Lineage (NCBI taxonomy): Eukaryota > Viridiplantae > Streptophyta > Magnoliopsida > Poales > Poaceae > Phyllostachys > Phyllostachys edulis. Next base: position 43,542,972 of record CM070558.1, read on the forward strand.
TGCAGTGTGGTCGTGAACAAGCACAATAAACCACTGGTCCTTTTAGCTCATACCTCCTTGTAGACCCATCTACTACCACCGAAAACCGATCGATATTATCGACCAGGGCCTAGATCATTCCATCTATATGGATCGATTTAGGTTACCAGATCTGACCAGTAATAGATGCAATCTACTACTACCACATATAAAGTATATATGATCGATCCAGATCAAAAACTACGCAGGATGGCTCTAATACCACTGTAGGGATATAGGTAGGCTACGATAGCAACAAATAAAAAATTCTACCACATAAACTAGAAAGCCAAGCAAGCAGATGATCACAGATCGTTACCACCAGACGCGTAGAGCAGCGAAAGAAGAATTGGAGTAGCTTGATCCAATATAGAGCGCGTCGATATAGTGGTCGTAGTTGATCGTCCAGCGTCAAGCACGTCGATGCAGTGGTCGTAGTCAATCGTCCAGCGTCGAGCACGTCGATGCAGTGGTCGTAGTCGATCAACCAGCATCCTCGCGAGTCAATTGTCTCCTCCAGCAACCTCTGCAGTTCCTTATGAAGATCACGGATTGTTCTCAAGTGTAACAGCAACTGCAGTAGTGCCTCTACGGTATCCACACATCTAGGGAAGGAACAACCATACGCTAGTGTGTTAGCACCAAGTCACACGGCAGAGCTCTCAGGAAGATGACGACTAGGGTTTCAGTGGAGCAACTCACGTCAACTCGTCTATCTCTCGATAGTCTCAAACATCTCCTTATATACTACCCATGACGGATCCTATCCGAACACGTTTTGTTCCAACCCGTTAAGTGTGTGACCCGTTAGGTTTATGTGTAATCAGTTGTGACTCGGAAACCCTTTCCGACCACGAGTCGTTAGCGGTTCCTAGCAGAATATAGCGATTCCCGAATACACACAAATTATATCGGACGAACCTTAATACAATATGATCTACGACCAGATCCTCATCACTTACGACCAGGTCCTATCTCTATACAACCAGTTCGTAACTCCTTACGACCAGGTTACGACCACTCTGTGATTATGTTCGACCAGTCTAAGACCAGCTCGTATCTCCATACGACTAGTCCGTAACTGATCGAACTAAGTGACCTACTCGTGTATTCTCCCTTTGCCTCACGATATCTGGTTGAACTCCCGGTGAGAAGTTGTGTCATCCATGGACTGTTCAATACTTTCTCGATCGAGTGTCGGATAACTTCACATGGTCGAACACTTCAACCACTAGTGGCATGGCCATACACTTACTTTATCCGACCACAACGAGGGGCCCAGAGACATCTCTCTTGTTATGTTAGGAGGGACAAATCTCATATCTGACCAGTCACATCCCTCCGCATGTTTCAGAGCATACTTGAAAGCTACATTTATAACTACCCAATTACGAGTAGCGATTGGCAACCCCTAAGAGTGCTATTACACATGTAGAAAACCATGCTGATCTCAGATCTAAGGATTATACATATCATTGCTTGAGACCAATTAACGACACATATAATCATAATAATCTCAATAGTGTCTCAAAGTGGGTCTTATCCAACACCATATTCTTTAACATGTGTCCATATTATTAGTTTGATATCTCCATATCCATGACCTGTGAAACATAATCATCAACCAATACATATGTTAGTCTATTCATATGTGTTCTCATATGTTTCTGACTAGGGAACGTTTATGAATAATCATCGTAGAAATATAGAGTTTCACAATCAAGTCACATACTTGATAATAAATATTAACAATATTATTCTAGGAACAAGATAACATATTATCCAATGTTATGAACATAATGAAATGTAATCATCTCTATGATTGCCTTCAGGACATATTTCCAACTGTTAGGACCTGTCATGAGAGGATGGAGGAGGCGCTTTGTGTTGTGGCAAGGAGGATTGTGGCGGTGGTGGCGTCATTGTCATAGCAAGCGACGCGATGCTGCTGTGTTCTCCGGAGAGTCGCACTGCTCGATTGAAGGGTGCTGAGGCAGTGCAAGGTGGAAGACATTGACACTCGAGGCTATAGCTGGACCGAGGTTTTGCAACGAGGATGAGATACGCACGCAACATGTTGACGGTAGTAGCATCTAAGGTACAAGCTGACTTGAAAGGCAAAATATTGCAGTGACGAGCAGGCACGCCTCGCTGCCGCAAAAGTGGCTAGTGGATGACATGAAGAACAGCAATGAATTCTCAGCATTTCAGTCGGTCGTCGTTGCTCCTCAGGCTGCGACTTCAGTGATGCCATGGTCCGCCGTGCCCGGGCCACCTAGCTTAATGAGTGCGTTGTCTAGCTCCTTGGCGAGCTCGTCATGTAGGTTGAACAGGGCCGTGAGCGCCGCGATTGCTGTTGGAGGCAGTGTCCCGTCGAACAGTTTCAAGTACTCTTTGAGAGCTCGCTCAGTCGGCGTGAAATCATCTTGCATAGTTCCCAGCTTACAGCACAACGCGCCGTGGGCCTTCTCCATCGGGATGAGGCGGGCCTTGGTTGCCAACCGAGAGCTACGACGCACATTGGACATGCCGTAGTTGCGACGGGTGCGTCGTAGTGGCGCCCACGTAGACTGAGCTGGTGGCTGAGGCAGAAGTGATGGCGGTGGGTTGGTGAAGAGGTCATGTAGTGGAAAGGGATCCGGCGGGCCAACGGGCTGCGGCTCCCCTTGAGTGCCTTCACCTTCCTCGGCAGTGCATTCTTGATGCTGCCGCGCCATGTTTGCTCCCTGCTGTTGCTGGACAACAGAGCACTGTTGGGGTGGTTGTGTCGCGTCCGTGCCCACGTGTTGCTGGACGGACAGGTCAAGGTCTTCCTCGCCTAATTGTTGGAGAGGCGGGATCCTCGAGTGTGTGGAGGCAATTGTCTCCAACTCGATCGGACACCGCTTCAATCCCTGCCAGCGCAGCCAAGGAATCCGCACGAGTAGTTGGCTACTTGGACGGGTTGGCTGAGCAATCTTGTTCGGAGGGCCATGCCGCCAGCCCACCGAGGTCAGGTGATCGAGAGGGTAGCATTGTTGGAGAAGGTTGTGGCGGCTGTCCTGTGGCTGCCACGTTCCGCGTCATGTTGTCAGTTTGAGGGCTTCGTGCAGGTTGGGCATACAACATTAGGCCCTGAGCTTGCGACCTGGCGGGGGACAATGGGAACAAGCCCGGGCCGATGTTCAGCTTGTCAGTCAAGATGGCTACCTCTGACATGTAGGCTTCCGCTTTGTGGAGCCACTGTTTGCGCGCTTCTTCGAGATTTTTTTTATTTGGCCCTATAATACCATCGTAAATACAAAAATATCCCTCCGCCATTGTATTTGCGAAACTAACTCCACGATGGAGCGGAATCAGGAGGCGATCGTGTCTCCTTCATGATGCGCGCAGCGCGCAAGTGAGCATGATGTCTGGCGCGGGACCAAAGCCACTGGCGTGGAAGGGCTAGGGCCCACCTCATGATGGCGGAAGCGGAAGGGCGCCCACCTCCATGATGGCGGAGGCGGAAGGCGCCCACATCCGCGGTGGCCGCTCGGTGGCGGAGCGCGGAAGGGGCGGTTAGGGTTTCGTTCGGGTTAGCGCTTTTGCGAATAAGAAATTTTTTCAGCCATTTCAATTAGGGTTTCAGCGATCAAGAAGAAATATCGGCACTGATATTTGTAAAAAAAAGCATTCATTAAGAAATATGGGTATCGTGGTCCGCAGTGGCTGACCGCAGGAACCGACCGCCCCCTCGCAGGAGAGAAAGGATGATTAATAACATATCAGATGAGGTATAACCTTGAGGATGTCGTGCAAGCAAACTTTGTCTGTTGAAATACTTGTTGTCTTTTAGAAGTGGGATAAAAAGGCACTAGTACTATTGGAGTCTCTCCTCGATGAAGTCGTCTGAACGTATACACGTATATAGCAAGGTTTAATTTAATTTAATTTAATTTGGGCTTGAATCGAGGTACAAATTATGAATTGAGCTCATGGTTTAGTTTAATTTGGGCTTGAATCGAGGAATGGTTTACAATTTTAAATTAAAATTATGGAATTTCGATTCTCGATTCATCCTTCCGATGCAAATGGTAAAATGATTGGCAACATAGATTCCACTCCATTAAATTACAAATACTAGTACTGCTACATTGCACTTGCTCATGCTAGAGGCATGAATTAGAAACATAGATTTCTGCCGCTACAGTTCTTGATCACATTACTTCACTATGGTGGAGTTAAAGCAAAGTACTTTATGAAGTTTGTACAGAATGCAATTGAAGGGGTTGGGAACGCTCGTTGTGATTATAAAGATGGCCTAAAACATCGAGGATTCGATGTCGGTGCGAACGATTCTTTCTGGGATTCCACTAGAAGATGCATACTTGCAATATAGGCTTGCTTTGATGGTTTAGCAGAGGCATGGAACCAAAACTATATTAGAGTCCGCGGACAGAACCACGTTACGTGTGGTTACATGGTATGATGGTTCGGCTAATTGTTTTAGTCGTCCTCGCTACTTCTACGGTACATTGCGACAGAAGCATCCGGACCATGTAAGTATACATGCCTTTATGGGATAGTAAAAAACATGGCGGGTAGGACGGGGGACTACCACGGAATGGCCGGACCTACTGTGTGGACCGGGGCCATTTGCCCTTCCTTCTGAGCTTGGCGTTGTACTTCTCACCGGCCGCCTTGGACTTGGCCGTCATTTCCCTCTTTTTCTCGCACTCCCTTTTGCGAGCATCGTGGTCCCTGTGCCTGTACGCCTCGAGATGGGCATGCGTCTCCCGCTGGATACACTAGTTGTGCTCTTCAGTGCAGCGCTCCTCCTCCTAGATCTCGTGTGCCCTTTTGGCATCCCACTCATCGTAATCAATTTGCCACTGGTCGTGTGGGTGGATCTCTAGATCAATCCACTTGCGGTAGCCACATAGCGGATCCGGGGACTACGGGTAGATGGGAAATGTTGTTAGTGTGTACTTTGAAAGAAAATTGGTAGGGGAACATAGTGTAACTGGTCCTTACCAGCTGCCGATAGCTGCTCGTGTCCCAACGGTGGTCGGGATAGTCACATGAGTAGTTCGTGCAACCCTAGTAATGCATGCCCAGGCTGAGTCGCTGCTTGGACTTGAAGAACTTGCATGGGTCCCTGCACCAACAGAGGGGCGGCGTCTCCCCCTCTGGCGGGTGTTGCGGCAAACGCTCGGTTGGAACATTCTGGAAGGGGTTGCTGCTACGGGGGGCTTCATTGCGGAGAGCTGCCATCCTAGCATGTTCCTCTTGCCGGGCCCAGCCCGCAATAGCCCTTGCTTGTTCGTCCCGCGCCCCAGCAGCCCTTGCTAGTTTGCGGATCTCGTCCCATTGCTTCTGCCTCTTGTCCATCCCGGTGTGCTGAAGCAAGCTCTGGTATAGTGTTCGGTTTAGTTGTGTAGTGTTCTCTCTCAGATCACTTCCACCTCCTTTTATAAGCCATCGGGTCAGCATGGTGTGGTTAATTTCATGTGAGTAGCATGCGAGGCAGAATGGTGTCTTTGTCTTTGTGAAAAGTTGATATCGGCCCCCAAGAGGAATCGTCGGGTCACGTCGCTGTGTAAAGCTGCCTCGTCGGGTTAGAAAAGCTGGGGAGGCGGAGTGTTGTCACGTCTTACTTTGGGGAGAGTAGATTGGTTGTGTCCTGCTTTGTAGAGAGAAGTCATGTCCTGCTTTGCAGAATGCTGTCTTTTCAGTCTTAAAAGCTGACGAGGCAGTGTGTTGTCACGTCTTACATAAAGTATTCATAACGGAATTTGATAGAGGCATACACGATATAGAGGAGTACAACAACAACGCAAATGCATACATCATGTAATGCAAGGATACACGACAGTTGATCCATTCATGAAGGACTGCGATACATAGGTAAATAGTGGACATTGCAATTTCATTACAACTGAACTTCTAATTGGCAGGAACAAGAAATAATAGTAGAAGACACTAAAACTCATGGTCCCTGCCTCCGTTGCCTGCCCCGACGCTGTAGCTGCTCCTCAGGGAATGTGAACCTATCAAGGGAGTGGCGTGCCTCTTGAAAGTCGTAGTGGGACTGCTGCGTGCAAACAGTTAGGACAATAAATTGTAATTGACATACTACTTGCCCGAGGCCGAGGCGTGTAGAGGAAGAGTGACCGTAGCTACGTCGACTCCCGGAGTGTGACGGACGTGCAGACGGTGGTGTGGAGGGAGGTGCTGAGGGCGGTGGGGAAGGAGGTTGTCCTCGGTGTTTGCCTCGTCGCCCACCTACATCGCTGTGCCGACCACAAGTGATGGTCCTCATTGCCGCTTTTGAGTCGTTGTAGATGGTGCGCAACATACCTAGGAACTGAGAGGAGGTGCTAGTCCTCCCACGTTGTAGACCATGGGCAGCCTCGGTGTTGATACTCCGAAGGCGGTCGTACTGCAAGGAAACCGAGAATAAATTAGACGTGTTTCCCGTGCAAAAAAACTGCGAAGAATATATTACCGTCTCGTCTTGGCGTGCCGCCCGATGAGTGTCGGGACTGCTTTCATTACTTGACGTTGTCGCAACCTCCATAGGGTCTTTGTGGCGTCGCACCGAGAAGGCTACTACCGGCAAGGTCGCTCTTAGTCTTGTGAGCGTACCATCTCAAGCACACATTGTGTGTCTCAACGTCGTACGGTCGTGCCTCATGCATGACGTCGATCGCCGCCCTCTCGGCCCACAGCGTCATCCACGGTAGCTGTGTCTCCCTCCAGTCGTCGCTCTTCCGTCCTTGCCTCGTTTGCCTGCATGTGAATTTGGACGTTAGGCATCGAAAAAAGAGATGCAGCCAACAGGTAAATCAAATAACAACATACCTGTGGGCCTTCGCTACAAGAGGTCGTCCTGGAGGCGGTGGCATCTGCTGGTAAAGCCCAAACTGTCTCATGACCCGCTGTGATGAGTATGACTTGACCATATAGGAGAACATAGATGGCAGGTCGTCATCTAGTATGCGTGGTCCTAAGCGACCTTGAGAGGGACAGTCATGCGGGGCCGTCCGCATAGCGCATCGTGTAGACCATGGGAAGTAGATGGCCTCGGCCTCATGTAGAGTCTCGAACTGGTTGTGGAACTCAGGGTACACGCGCCTCGGCCTCTCCCTAGCCCACCCTAGCCGAGTATGTGTCCAACGAGTGCCTATTGTGGGCTCCTCAATGGGGTCGGCACCATCTCCCTCACCGTAAAACTCGGGGATACGTTCAAAAGGGTGCACAGCTGTGCAAAATGCAGGCTGACCAACAGGAAGTGCTCCCGACCACAGTACCGCAAGAGGATGTAGCATCTTTGCGAGGTGGCTCCTCACCCGTCTTGCCTTGTGAGGCATCACACAAGCCTCGGTACGTGGCGCAAAGCATTGTGGAGCCCCAACTGTACTGCGGCACCTCATCAGGCCAGGCGTCCGCTAACGCCCCAACAAGATGGATGTAGCTATGGTGCACCCAATCTCCCTGAGTCGTAGGAAACAAGACCCACCCAAAGAGGAACAACAGGTACGCAAGGAAGTGTGTCTGTATGACCTCCTGGGTCGTGTGCACGGGGCAGACCATATACCGTCGTAGCCAGCAATGTGGCACACCTGATATGTTCTCTGAGATTGGGTCACCAAACCTCTCAGCCATCCGTACCTTCCAATCTGGTCGCCTGGGAGGTGGCACTACTGCATGACCCCGCAGTGGTAGTCTTGTAAGCATAGCGACGTCCTGCAGAGTAACGGTCATCTCCCCCCACCAGAAGTGGAAGGTATGCGTCTCCAGCTCCAATGGTCCACGAGCGCGGACAACAGTGCCACGTCAAACTGAAACACGTGCTCCAGGTCCAACAGGCGGGCAATGGGCAAAAGTCTGGTGTCCCATAGTAGTGGGACGTACCGTTGGTCCAAAGGCCAGTGCTCTCTGAGACTCCTGAGGACAAAGCTCGGAGGGCCCACGCTGGATGACCACGTGTGGCATCGGTGTCCCTGATCCCACTGTGGGTCGAGTAGCTCATACACGACGTTGTCTGCAGGCTGCGCCATCTCCTGAGGTACGTACAACAACAAGTTAGTGTGCAAATAAAACAGGACGTACAAACAAGCAAAACGAAAGCGAAACATATATCATACATACACAACAGACAAATGACAAGAACCATTGTCCGACACATTCCAACATATAGAACACGATAACGCCTGACGGGAGTGAAGAATCTAGCCCGCCATTATATGTTAATGGAGTGTTTTGGTGATTAATGACAAATGCATTTGTGAGACTAACATGTTTATTGATATAGCTATTTTTTTAGTCTAAATTGGATATAAAGGTGATAATCATGAAGGCATGTATGTGATTAATGACAAATCAGATTCATTGGATTAACAAAAGGAAAATCCAAACAGGTATGCATTTATAATGACAAATCCATTTATGAGACTAACTCTCTTATTGTTATATCTTATGATTAGTCTCGCTTGGGTATAAAGAACAAAAGAGGTATGCATTCTACTTTGTATTCTTATACCCCGTTGCATTCCTTGGATCCAAAATATAGGTTGAACTTCACCAAAAGAATTAACGTAAATATGTGCATATGTTCTTACTACATATTCATGTATGCACATGTATAGGGGGAGTTCATTCTATATTTTGAGGTTTCATTAGTATTGATCCATATTCCTGTTTCCACATATATTTGGGATCTTTACTTTGAAACATATCCTGTAAATATACTTAACTTGCATAGTTAATATATTCATATGAGTATATAAGACTTGTGTAGTCTAAGTATACTTATATGTGAGTATAACATAACTTGTATAGTTCATGTGCACTCACATATTCTCGAATATATTTAACTTGTGTAGTTAATATATTCATATGTGTATATGAGACTTGTGTGCTCATATATTCTTTGAGTATATACAACTTGCGTAGTGCCTATATACTCATACCAATCTACATTCAATTACTTGCAATTGAAGTGATTATCATCAATTACCAAAGAGGAAAGATTATGGTATCTTGTCCCACCATTATGAGTTAATGGTATGGCATGGTAATTAATGATAGTCATATTATAGAACTAACACTTTCCATGAGTTGGATGAACAGGTTGAGTTCTATAATTGGAGACTCTAGAAGATCATCATGTGTTGATGATATTAAAGTCAAGAGCTTGGTATAAAGGATGCATCATGTGTGGATGCGCATCAAGTCAAGATAAAGGAAATCATCGATGTCGATGATGTTCATAAAGAGGATATGATCATGAGTTGATCATCAAGTCATATGAAGACCCATCATGTGTTGATGGAAGTAAAGTGAAGCATCATGAGTTGATGCATGTCAAGTCAAGAACCCGGTTGAAGCAAGATGTGCGTCATCAAGCTTCAAGTGGTTGTGCAAGGCAAAGGTATGACTAGCTAGGGCTAAGGATTTGTTCTTAGTCTTTACCGGTCTCGGTGTTTGGTTGGAAGACCGGATTGCTAGTATAGGTTGCCGTACTATTAAGAGGGTCCTTGACTAGTAGCTTGAGTTATTCATGTGTTGATAGCTCATTGTGTTTGCTCTAGCTCATCTTAACATGTTGCCAATGTTTGCGAATGTGTTTTGCAAATAGTTCTGGCTCGTGGATAACCCTTGTAGCATGTGACTTAAGTTTGCGAATGTGTTTTGCAAATGGTGTAAGTCCATGTACCCTATTCCTTGTAGTGTGATTCTATAAGTTGGCAAATGTGTTTTGCAACTTGTTGAGAATCTCACTTGAATCCTTGTTTGCATCGCGCGTCAATTTGGCAAATGTGTTTTGCAAATTGAGTTGAAGCGGAATGCAATTTGAGGCATTGATTCTAAAAGTTGGCAAATGTGTTTTGAAACTTGTTGAGAGTCTTGTCTTTAACCTTGTATGCATCTTGCATCAAATTAGCAAAATGTGTTTTTGCAATTTGAGTTGATGTAAAATCAGTTTTGCTCTTGTTGGTCAGCCGGCTGTGATCGGCCTTGATTTCATGATCATTTGCGCGGTGGGGCTCGACCGGCCGTATGACGCATGATCGACGGACCTCGGTCGAGACCGTCGACTTTTTTCGAGAGGTCCTTCTACGGTCCTTTGCCATTTTCTGTGAAGTTTTGAGCGGACCGGGCGTGTTTTGGGCGATCGTGGGTGTGGTGTCTCGACAAGCCATTACATGGCGGTCGACGAAGTGGGCTCAACGGCTAGTTTTATAGCCGTTGGAGCCAAGCGATCGACCGCCATTCAACGGCGGTCGAGACCGATTTCGTCGAGACTTTGGAACCTTCCCCAACGGCTAGTTTTGGGTGTGGGCTATATAAAGCCACCTTGGTGGTTGGGAAAGGTTCTTGGTTGTGTGCTAGTGTTATTGTGGAGGACTTTGCATGTGTTGCAAGTTCCTTAGTCATTCCTTTGAGCTAGAGCAAGCCCTCTCTTCCTTCGTGCATGTGTTGCACTTAGTGAGTGATTGAGAGCAAACCCTAAGTGCATGTGTTGCCTTAGGTAGTGGATTTCAGATCCATTTGAGTTTAGACACTTGATTGGTTCAAGTGGCGTTGAAGACTTGTTACTCTTGGTGTTTGCCGACACCTAGCGGCGTGGTGGCGTCGTTGTGCGGTGAGCTTCTCAAAGAAGATTGTGAGAAGACCCAGGCGGTTTGTGAGTGGTGTGGTGCTCGCCATCTCCGGAGTGGAGGAAGGAGCAACCCTAGTGAAGCGAGGTGTTGGTTCGATTTGGAACCGGTCCAAGAGGTTGGACTTACCTCGGAGGAAGGCTTAATTAGTGGAGCCGCCCAATTGGTTTGGGCTTCCTCAACGTGGATTAGGGAGACCAAGCAAGTCTCCGATCACCACGGAAAACATCGCCGTGTCATTGTGGTTTGATCTCTTGTGATTTACATTGTGCAATTTTTATTACTTGTATTTAAATTGCTTAATTGTGTGTGTATGATTGCTATCATTTATATTGTCTCATATTGTTGGTGCACTTAGTTGAACCTAGATTGATTTAGGTTTTAATTGTGTAAAACCGTATTTGTTTAGCTTCCGCATTAGAAGTCGGTTTTAGTTAAAAGAAGTTTTTAAAACGCCTATTCACCCCCCCTCTAGTCGGCCACCTCGACCTTACAAGTGGTATCAGAGCTTGGTCTCTCATTTATTAGACTTAACCGTCTAGAGAGTAAAGGATGGCGACTAGAGATTTAGTGCACCTTGGTGAAGCACCTAAATTTGATGGCACAAACTATGCTCATTGGAAAATCCGCATGTCATGCTATTTTAAGGCCATGGACCTAAATATATGGCGGATTGTAGATGTTGGCTTTTCTTCTCCATTGGATCAATTTGCACCAACAAAAGAGGAAGAGAAATGCTTACATCTCAACGCTCAAGCAATTAACGCCTTATTTAGTGCTTTGAGTGTAGATGTGTTTAATATCATATGCGATCTCAAGAATGTTCATGAGATGTGGACCCATCTTCAAGAATATTATGAAAGGTCCACTCCCACTAGTGATGATCGTATAGAAGAATGGACGTCGGGAGAAGAATGCTCAACCTCTAGCTCCGACAATGATGAATCCTCAACTCCATCAACTTCGCCTCATTGCTTTATGGCAAAAGGTAAAAAGAAGGTAAATAATGATGACGATGATAATGATGAGCCTTCATATGATGAGTTGATTGATATATTAGAAGAGCAAAATGTTTTTATGGGAAAGGAGGTTTCAAAATTCAAAGCTTTGAAGAAAGAATTTAACTTGCTTCAAGAAAATTATGAAGTTTTAAAAAATGAACATGAAACCCTCCTTCTTAAAAATTATACTTGCTCTAAAGTGGATATAGGAATTACATGTGATCTATTAGATGATTTGCCTTGTATTGCTCCTATATCTTGCAATTCATCTAAAATTAATGTATCCACTTCTTGTGATGATTTAATTGATGTGCCTAGTTGCTCAAAATTAGATGCACCCATTTCCTCTATACTTGTTGAGACTAACCTTGTAGAGGAAAACAAAAAGCTCAAGGCCCAAGTCTCAAGTTTGAAAAATGACTTGGATAGAAGCTATAAAGGGAAGGCTACTCTCGATGAAATATTAAGCAAGCAAATATGCTTACAAGATAAGAGTGGCATCGGATTTACTCCCAAGAAGAAGAAGGAAAATAGCAAGATGAGGCACAATGCAAGACACACGAAGAATATTAAGTGCCTTAATTGTCATGAGAAGGGTCACATTTCCTCCGTGTGTCCTAATAAGGAAAATGACAACAGAGGACTTGGTTTCGTCACCAAGAAGAAGATGAAGAACATCCCAAAGCAAAATGGAAGACAATTCAAAAATATCAAGTGCTTTGGATGCAAAAAGAATGGTCACATTGCCTTGGTGTGCCCAAATCAAAAGGATGTCAAGCCAAGACATTCAACAAAGAGGCAAACCGGAATTGAGCAAGATAAAAAGACATCAAAGGGAAGCAAAAGTCCTACTTACTACAATTGCCGAGAGAAAGGACATTTTAGTAAGGAATGTCCCAAAGGTATCACTCCTAAGCCAATTATTTATAATAATCATTATTTGCTTAGGAAGGATAAATATGGCAATGTGTTTGCTAGGAATGTTAGTTTACATAAAACTAATGCTAGGGCTATTTGGGTGCCCAAATCCATTGTGACTAACATTCAAGGACCCAACCGAGTGTGGGTACCAAAAGTGCTTAAATGTTAAATAGGTACTTGGAGAAGCATTGAAGGTTTGGCTCACTCATAAAGAAATGGATTCCATCATTTGCAAATATGGAGCCAAGCTTGAGGAAGATCAATTCATATCATAAACCAATGCTATCTTGGTAACAAGTATTTACATTGAAGTATCTAGCCCTTATACCTTGTGTAGGTTGCATTCATGTAAAATCTTAAAAGGGTTGTTCTTGCTCTTGTGCTAAAGCTTGGTTATTGATTTCTTGAGCAAGAAAGTTGTGGCACACTAAAGGAAAGTGCTAAATCATGATCATGTATAACACATCCCTAAATGTGCCCAAATAAATTAAGTGCTAGTTATGTTTTTCAAAATTGAGCCATTTAGCCAAAAGTCAAAATTTTAAAATTATTAGTATATTCTTTGAAAAACTAGTTGCAAAATGTGTACAAATGGTATTCAAATGTTTTGCAAAGGTTTTGGTTCAAGAAAAACCTATTTTAAAAGAAAATGAGTTTCTAGTCAAAATTATAGATCTTAGTTTCTTGTTTTTGACTTAAATTAGGTTTTCATGTAAAATCCATTCTAAAAGGAATTTGAATTTGATCTCAAAAAGAAAAACCTAGAGTTGGCCATTCTAAACATTTCAGATATTCAAAAGTTTTTCAAAAGGCCAACCTATCAAAAGTTATTCGATTTTGAAACTCATCCAAAATTCAAGTTTGACTTAAAAGGTCACTTTCTAGCACTTAAGTGAGTTTTGCCATTTGAGCCAAGATTATTCACATGAATAGGTCCATAATGGTATTAATGACTCATACATGCATTTGGTTGCTTGAAATATCCTAAATTGCTCAATTTGGATCTTTTTGAGAAAGTTCTTGAAAATGAAATTTCATTTGCGAAAATAAAAGATTAATTCATAAAAACTATTTAATATTTGGACTTTAAAGGGCCATATTAGTTGGAAATACTCCAAAGATGTTTATTTGATTGATTGTGTGAAAATTTGGAGCAATGTACAACAATTCACTCAAATTCCCAAAAATCTGTGCTAAGTCTCTTTGTCGGCCAGCCTAAACCGGCTCGATCGCCAAAACCAATGATCGACCATGGCCCTTCGGTTTGACCGCCGTGTGCCCAGCGGTTCGACCGATTTTGCGTGGAGCTTAACTTCACCGAAGGGTATTTTCTCCATCTCCTCCTCAAACCGAAGCGCCCTTCTCTCCTTGCTCTTGGCGGTTCATCATCTCCTCCACGGATCTGCCTCTCGGCTATCTCTTGAGGCTCAAAAGGTAACCTAAGGTTCCTCTCAACCCTCTCTCCATTCCTCCAATTGGATTGAGCTTTGGTTGCTTCATTCTCTCATTGCTTGAAACCCTAGGTGAGGGAGTTTGTGTCAAAACCGACAAGGTTGATCCTCATTGCCTCAAGGAATCATCTCCTCGGATTCCTCATCTATTTACCTTGGTAATCCCTCAACTCCTTCTTGCAAATCTATCCACATTGTTAATTTTCCCAAAATTCTAGGGTTTGTCTTGAATGTGCCCTATCCTTGTCAAATTTTGTGGAAACTCCTTGACTCGCAAGTGGACTAGGGTGTATGAACACATATCCATTATGTCATTATCCCACATTGAAATTTTTGTGGACTTCACCCAGATTAGTTTGGTCATGTCGGTGGCGGTCCGATCCGCCCATTCAGCGATCGACCGCCTGTGACCTGAAAGTGTGGAATGGCATTCGAATATTGTATTAATTCACTCCTTGTATATCCTTTGACATTTCTTTGCTATCCATTTCAGTGACCATGCCGCGTAAAATCACTTTGGTCGTTCGTCCTCCTCGTCCAAGCTGTTGAAGATTTTCACGAGGAAGTAGATGAACAAATGCAAGATGCGAAGTGGAAAGAAACATGAGTGACAAATGATAACAATGACAATGATGATAATTATGAAGGGTCAGATGGTGGTGCTGAGAATGATGATGAGGAAGATGCTCCAGATCCAACTCCATTCATTGGGTTAGATGTGTCTAAAATTAAAAGTGAGAGGTATACAACTTTACGACACACAAACCAGTTTAGATTCCCAAGGAATGCCACCCAAGATATGTTTCACACTATGTTTCAGCAAAATGTATATCATGCTATCTATGCTCAGAAGAAATTTGCTAATCATAGATTTGTGAAGTGGAGTTATATTGGACAAAATCCGGTCTACAATGGTTTATTAAAATGCTGCTCAGAGAGTAGGCTTAGATACTTTGGTATCTCTCGAGTTGCAATTTTCATGCCAAAGTCGTTAGACAATTTTATGCAACTGTTTATATATCCCCTGAGCATGATCACCTTATTTGGATGACTGGACATGAGAAATTTGAAGCCACCAAGAATGATTTCATGCTTGCATTAAATTTAAAGGAATCAGATGGGATAAATATTCATGTTCAAGAATGCCTAGCTCTCACACAAGTCGATGAATACTATGATCAGAATCATCAATATAATGTTGGGAAGGTAACTGGATTGCTCCCTCTCCCAAGTATTGTCAACAGGATAATGAGAGCGACTTTCTTCCCCAGGAGTGGGAATAATGATGAGATTCATGGGAGAGCTTGGAATGTAATTAGATGCATTATGGAAGGCACTAAAATTGATGTCATGGATCTGATTATCAGGGAGATAGCTACTTCTAAGGGAGATAAGAACAAGTCTATCTATTTTGGTCCCTACATCATGAAGCTTATTAAGAGAATGACCACTTTTGATCTCCTCTCGATGTGGAGCATAAGGAGTATAGACCGAGAGATTCTCTACCTCGACTCCTCCACCTCAGTGTCCCTTCACTCCTCTTTCTCGGGGACGGGGCTCGTCGTCCCGAGTCATCAGAGGCAGGCTCACGGGATCATGATGCACGATTTTGGCCGCTCTTACTCGCCTTGAACCAGCGTAGACACTTTGCATCAGAGTCTATTCAGAGACATGCAGAGAACATTCAGAGGCATGCAGAGACTAGGACTATGATTGAGGATCTGAACATGAGAGTGATTCGCATGGATGAGAGACTCACTGAGTATCAGGAGCAGCGTCTGCCAGTTGCTTATCGGAGGTTCGGCCGTGGTCAGCGTCCTCCATCCTTCACTCAGCGAGGAGATCTTCCACCGTCTTCGTCAGACGCTCCTCCTTCTTAGTTGATTAGCTTTCATATTTAGGTCGATAGACCTTGCTTTGTAAGGATGAGCTTAAGTATTATTCTTATAATATCTTTTGTAAGCTTATGAACCTTGGATGCTTTATTACCGTAAGTCTCGTTTGGATGATGAAGTGGTTAATATCTTATGCTATGTGTTATGCAATCTTTGTTTGTCATCCAAGACTTGTGCAGGTTGAATGATTAAATGCCTATGTTATGGATTGTGCTTTATTAATTATCCTTGTCCATAATGTGTTTGTGATTATATCTGTTGATGTTGCATGATGTTCATGTATTGATTATCTATTGTCATGCTCCGTGGACCAATTGTCTAGAAGAAACTCCATAAAAATTTCCTAAAATACTTTTATATGCAATGGGTGTCGTCTCTTATCCTTGTGCATATATTTAGGGGAGTTTTCTTCTCATTTGGTTCCTATTTGAATGTGTTTCAAATCTAGTTTGTTTCTTCTAATTGGCCTGTGTTTAACTTGCTTTACTCTCTAAGGTCATCAAAGAAGAGTTTGTGCCATTAGCTCTTGATCAAAATCAACTTAATCAACTTTCCTCAAGATTGTTTTTGGTCACCGGTGTCCGACCGGTCAACAACATCTGATCCGACTGCCCTTCTGGCGATCGACCGCCGGGACATGATCGAACCTTTGTGACCAAGAAATGGCACAAAGAAATTGGAAATGTTTTTGTCAAAATTAAAATGAGTTCTTTAGCCAAGCTCTTTCTTACGCTTTATCTATTTATTGGCTTGAATTTGTTTTAGCTTTTTGGTGCTTAATGCCAAAGGGGAGAATGTTTATATATGATCAATATATTTGGATTCTCTCTTGTGCTACTCTTGTGCTATCACCTTTGCATGTATAATACCTAAAGAAGATAACTCAAATTGAATTGCTAAGTATCATGCATGATTATAGTTCAATAATTTAAAATTCCTACATTATGTTAACTATTATCCAAATATTGTTATTGATAAAGGATTTGTCATCAATCACCAAAAAGGGGGAGATTGAAGAATCTAGCCCGCCATTATATGTTAATGGAGTGTTTTGGTGATTAATGACAAATGCATTTGTGAGACTAACATGTTTATTGATATAGCTATTTTTTTTAGTCTAAATTGGATATAAAGGTGATAATCATGAAGGCATGTATGTGATTAATGACAAATCAAATTCATTGGATTAACAAAAGGAAAATCCAAACAGGTATGCATTTATAATGACAAATCCATTTATGAGACTAACTCTCTTATTGTTATATCTTATGATTAGTCTCGCTTGGGTATAAAGAACAAAAGAGGTATGCATTCTACTTTGTATTCTTATACCCCGTTGCATTCCTTGGATCCAAAATATAGGTTGAACTTCACCAAAAGAATTAACGTAAATATGTGCATATGTTCTTACTACATATTCATGTATGCACATGTATAGGGGAGTTCATTCTATATTTTGAGGTTTCATTAGTATTGATCCATATTCTGTTTCCACATATATTTGGGATCTTTACTTTGAAACATATCCTGTAAATATACTTAACTTGCATAGTTAATATATTCATATGAGTATATAAGACTTGTGTAGTCTAAGTATACTTATATGTGAGTATAACATAACTTGTATAGTTCATGTGCACTCACATATTCTCGAATATATTTAACTTGTGTAGTTAATATATTCATATGTGTATATGAGACTTGTGTGCTCATATATTCTTTGAGTATATACAACTTGCGTAGTGCCTATATACTCATACCAATCTACATTCAATTACTTGCAATTGAAGTGATTATCATCAATTACCAAAGAGGAAAGATTATGGTATCTTGTCCCACCATTATGAGTTAATGGTATGGCATGGTAATTAATGATAGTCATATTATAGAACTAACACTTTCCATGAGTTGGATGAACAGGTTGAGTTCTATAATTGGAGACTCTAGAAGATCATCATGTGTTGATGATATTAAAGTCAAGAGCTTGGTATAAAGGATGCATCATGTGTGGATGCGCATCAAGTCAAGATAAAGGAAATCATCGTATGTCGATGATGTTCATAAAGAGGATATGATCATGAGTTGATCATCAAGTCATATGAAGACCTATCATGTGTTGATGGAAGTAAAGTGAAGCATCATGAGTTGATGCATGTCAAGTCAAGAACCCAGAAGTTGAAGCAAGATGTGCGTCATCAAGCTTCAAGTGGTTGTGCAAGGCAAAGGTATGACTAGCTAGGGCTAAGGATTTGTTCTTAGTCTTTTACCGGTCTCGGTGTTTGGTTGGAAGACCGGATTGCTAGTATAGGTTGCCGTACTATTAAGAGGGGTCCTTGACTAGTAGCTTGAGTTATTCATGTGTTGATAGCTCATTGTGTTTGCTCTAGCTCATCTTAACATGTTGCCAATGTTTGCGAATGTGTTTTGCAAATAGTTACGCTCGTGGATAACCCTTGTAGCATGTGACTTAAGTTTGCGAATGTGTTTTGCAAATGGTGTAAGTCCATGTACCCTATTCCTTGTAGTGTGATTCTATAAGTTGGCAAATGTGTTTTGCAACTTGTTGAGAATCTCACTTGAATCCTGTTTGCATCAAGCGTCAATTTGGCAAATGTGTTTTGCAAATTGAGTTGAAGCGGAATGCAATTTGAGGCATTGATTCTAAAAGTTGGCAAATGTGTTTTGAAACTTGTTGAGAGTCTTGTCTTTAACCTTGTATGCATCTTGCATCAAATTAGCAAAATGTGTTTTTGCAATTTGAGTTGATGTAAATCAGTTTTGCTCTTGTTGGTTCTTTGGCGGTCGACCTTGATTCATGATCTCGGCGCGGTGGGGCGGTCCGGCCGCTATTTGTGATCTGTCCGGACGGGACGGGTCGAGACCCGTCGACCTTTTCGAGAGGTCCTTCTCGGTCCTTTGCCATTTTCTCGTGAAGTTTTACGGGCGGTCGACGACCGTGTTTTGGGCGATCGGCCGGGTGGTCGATCGACCGCCATTACATGGCGGTCGAGCCAGGAAATAAACTCAACGGCTAGTTTATAGCCGTTGGAGCCAGGGCGGTCGAGCCAAGCCATTCAGCACTGATCGAGACCGATTTAGTCGAGACTTTGGAACCTTCCCCAACGGCTAGTTTTTGGGTGTGGGCTATATAAAGCCACCTTGGTGGTTGGGAAAGGTTCTTTGGTTGTGTGCTAGTGTTATTGTGGAGGACTTTGCATGTGTTGCAAGTTCCTTAGTCATTCCTTTGAGCTAGAGCAAGCCCTCTCTTCCTTCGTGCATGTGTTGCACTTAGTGAGTGATTGAGAGCAAACCCTAAGTGCATGTGTTGCCTTAGGTAGTGGATTTCAGTATCCATTTGAGCTTAGACACTTGATTGGTTCAAGTGAGCGTTGAAGACTTGTTACTCTTGGTGTTTGCCGACACCTAGGCGGCGTGGTGGCGTCGTTGTGCGGTGAGCTTCTCAAAGAAGATTGTGAGAAGACCGGACGGTTTGTGAGTGGTGTGGTGCTCGCCATCTCCGGAGTGGAGGAAGGAGCAACCCTAGTGAAGCGAGGTGTTGGTTCGATTTGGAACCGGTCCAAGAGGTTGGACTTACCTCGGAGGAAGGCTTAATTCGTGGAGCCGGCCCAATTGGTTTGGGCTTCCCTCAACGTGGATTAGGGGAGACCGGCAAGTCTCCGATCACCACGGGAAAACATCGCCGTGTCATTGTGGTTTGATCTCTTGTGATTTACATTGTGCAATTTTTATTACTTGTATTTAAATTGCTTAATTGTGTGTGTATGATTGCTATCATTTATATTGTCTCATATTGTTGGTGCACTTAGTTGAACCTAGATTGATTTAGGTTTTAATTGTGTAAAACCGTATTTGTTTAGCTTCCGCATTAGAAGTCGGTTTTAGTTAAAAGAAGTTTTTAAAACGCCTATTCACCCCCCCTCTAGTCGGCCACCTCGACCTTACAGGGAGTGCGTAAGAACGCATTACAACAAACATATAGCATACATAGACAACAAACATATGACAACAGCCATTGTCCGACACATTCCAACACGTAGAACATGATAACGCCTAACGGGAGTGCGTAAGCACGCATTGCAACAAACATATAGCATACATATATGGGTGATGAAACTTCGTTGCTACGGTGTGTTACTTGACCTGGGCCTATTTGGGCAAGTGGCGAACGAGTGGCCAATCGTCTTGCAGAGTTTGCATCTCGGGCGCCTAACCCGTTGCCCACGCTGGCTATCATCCATGTCATTACGGATGTGGCGGGACTATCGTCTTCCACAATCGGCCTTCTTGAGTGCGTCGTTCGGCACCCACTTCCGTGCCGGGCGAGGTCCTGTAATGCATGTCGGCTCGTCGAATTGAACTTCGGCACTCCAAGTCTTTGTCTGGTGGTGCATGTCGTAGAACTCAGAGATGTATTGCGTCGAGGCCTGGTGCCACGCTGCGCACACCGCTTACACATGGGAGCATGGCTTGTGAAGAAGTTGCGGCTTATTGCAAGTGCAGGACGCTTCACCATCGATCGAGCAAACTTGTTTGCGATCACCCCTAGCTTGACTCGTGACATACTTCTGCCTCAAACAGATCTCAAACTTATTCCTGATGGCATTCATGGTCCTAGCGATGTCTTGAGCGAGCCTTTTGGATCTTCTTGTCCATGTAGGCTGCGCCACCTCAAAAATTGCTTGCCTTCTTCCATATGCTTCTTCGCCATCATGGCTCTATTGAAGTACCCACGGTATGGTTCGGCTCTCCTCAATAATTGCGGTGATTGGGAGAGATTGGACACCCTTGAGTTTCTTGTTGTACACCTCCGATGTGTTGGTCGTCATGATTCCATCTAGTGCACCACTAGTGTCATCTGGCGAGACCATTTCTCTAAGTCGGGTGCGTCTTGAGTTTACCCATCGTGTAAACTCCCCAACTCTGGCGGAGCCTCACCGCCTTGCCTTGCCTCGGCGTCACAGGAATTCCTTACATGCTTGCCAGTCTCCTCGTCCAACTGTCTCCACACGGCGTCGAACTTCCTCCTTTGGTTCTGCATGCATAGCTTCTTAAAGGTCTTCATCAGGTCCTTGACTCCTTGTTTCGGAACTTTGTGTGGAATTTCACCGTGAGATGCCTCATGCACCATTGGTTCGTCAGGTCGTTCCACTGGAAGGGCGGCTGTGTCCCATTTTGTATCGTGGTAAACGCGGACAACAACCTAGCATTGCGGTCTGAGATGATGCACACACCTGGGCGGTTTTGAACCACCGCCCGCTTCATGTTTGCAAGGAACCACAGCCAACTATCCGTATTCTCGCTCTCAACAATCGCGAAGGCCACGGGGAGTAACTGGTCGTTCCCGTCTGCTGCAACCGCGGTGAGGATGGTGCCCTTATACTTGCCAATGAGAAAGGTGCCGTCCATCGATAGCACAGGATGATAGTACTTGAACCCTCTGCTCGCTTGGGGAAGGCCTAGAATACTCTGTCAAGGATAAAATAATTCAGCCCCTTCGTAGGATGCACCGGTCCAACTTGTCAATGCATGTCCTAGGATTCGACTCTACAATCTGATGGAGAATTCTTGGGACAAAGTCGTAGGCCTCTTTGTATGTGCCGAACATACGCTCTAGGACCTTCTGTTTCACCCACCACACCTTGCTATAGCCAACCGGGAAGACCACCGTATTGACAACATCTGTCAAAAGCAGCTTCGGCGAGACAGATACATCAGCTACGACGAGGTGGTTTATTAGCTCGCAACATATGGTGACGTCAGGTTGTAGTGCCTATAAAGTGGCTCTGCAAGCTCGCATGTGTGATTCTTTAGCACCGTTATGTGGAAGTCCGTGGCAGCCCTCTTGAACCGCTGCGCACGAACCTTGCCAGGGCAAGATCCATCCACACACTTCACGATGTAGGTGTCAGGGTTGAACCTATGCACCCAATACGTCCAGCTAATGTTGATGGCATATCTGGCAATGGCTTGCTGGGCAGTGCTCTTGTTGGGGAAGCGCTGCCCTAAGAGTAGAGTGTTTTGATTGAACCCCCACTCCGCCTCCTCTAGCTGCGGCAAAACCAGGGATGTCGCTGCGATGTCGTCCAATCTAGACGAGACATACGCAACGTCGTTGGTCACAACACCACCTAATACACCTCCCATAGCAACTTATCCATCAGGCTCCTCTCCAGAACTAGCTGTATCCACAACCTCCTCCTCGCTTTCAACCTGCTCATCAAGGTATTCGTGGCAGTCAATACGGGCTGCCCACCACCTCTCCACACCTTCGTTCGGCTCGAAAGCCTCCGCACGCCTCCTCAAGTCTCCATCACCCACTTCCTCACCCACATCTCTCAGCAGGCGTCTGCATCGGCCTTGATAGACCAACACGAGCACTTGACTCCATCAACTCCACCAGAACCACCTATGGCAGATGATTCCGTCCTCTCCACAAACTGGACATACACCATCGGCCTAGCATACATTGCAGCGGCGTAGTTGCACACAACCTCTATTTAGTTGGTCTACGAAGCGTCACTGCTCACCTTCATAAGTTGCCAAAAGGTCTGACCTTCACCACCGCATAGAGGCATACAATGCCTCGATCGTAACTTCTTCCTTCCGATGTCGATCGAGCGCGAACGCCTGCGCCTCCTTAGCTCGCATAGACTCATGTCCTTCAGGCCTGGTGCCCGGATCTGGGTTTGGTCACAATTTGACAACTCCACTCCGTACGACCCGTCGCGTACGTGACCATCGCCATAGAGCACGAACGAGTCTTCAATCGACATGTTCAGGGAAGACAGCGTTGGGTTCTATGCGCAAAAGGAGAAACATAAATAAACAAATAGTACAAATAAAATCACAAAAATATATAATATATATTGCAACGAAGATTACGATTGGAAAGAAAATGCTGGAAATTGCAAAACAAAGGAATTTTTCTAGGGAATCTTCTTTTTGGGCTGGTTTTGCATTTCCTAATATATATGTCGAATATTGTTTCGGAACCCTAATTTCTAACTAATGGGGGACATGTAAAAATTAACACCCTACACATTGCGTAATATTTTTTTCCCTAATGCACTAAGTTTTTTAATTTCGTAATGTATATGACCAATAGTGTGTGTACTAGCGAAATAATGCATATCGTCCACAGTTCAAATAATTCGTATATTTACATGGTTTCAAAATGGAGATTTTTACTGCATGAAGGATTACCATATTAATCACTACGTGCTAAATTCATCAAATCGTAATATAGACAGAGATGCATGAATACAACATTATTTTCGTGACTAAGACGACATTAACACGACTAATTAAACAATGATATCCACATTAACTAAACATTTACGTTAACTAAGCATGGCTACCTAATACATTCTACACTATCAAGAAACCAGTACAGTAATAACAAATTCACTACGCTCATCGCATGGGTATTTACGTAGTTATTATGAGACCACTAAGCTAATTACATGCTAATCACCTAGCTAAAACTATAGTCACATGTAATTACCTCAACAAATGTACTACTTCACCCCGCTAAAGTAACGATCAAATAACATCAAGCACATTATTTTCATGACTAAGACGACATTAACACGACTAATTAAACAATGATGTCCACATTAACTAAACATTTATGTTAAATAAGCATGGCTACCTAACACATTCTACACTATCAAGAAACTAGTACGGTAATAACAAATTCACTACGCTCATTGCATGTGTATTTATGTAATTATTACGAAACCACTAAGCTGATTACATGCTAATCACCTAGCTAAAACTATAGTCGCATATACATGAAAATTATCTTTTCTTGATGCTCGCAAGCCGACCAACAATTTATGCACTTGAAAACTGCAACTGAAACCAACCAAAATGCACTTGATAACCATCAACCCTTCCTGCCTTCTTTGCCTCTCTCTCGCTCTCTCGCTCAGGCTGAAGAAATGCGAACAAGTTTTTCACTCGATGCCTTTTTAAAGCCATTCGAGAACGCTGCGAGGAGGCCGGCTGACACGGTGGCGGTGTGCTCTGCTGCGCATGCAGTCACGAGGGCAGGCGAGGACGGCGGTAGCGTGGCGAGCGGGACGCGACATTCTTTGCATCCTGCGGTCAGGAGGCGCGGAATGCATGGCCACCTCCCGTGGTCCGCGGTGCTGGCCATTGCCCGCCACCATCCGCGATCGCCGCCACCTTCCGCGGTCCGGCAGCGCGGAAAGCGGCCCAGACCCACCACCATCCGCGGTCGCCGCTCATTGCCGCGTCGGGACGGGTTGCTGCGGTGGATAGCAAGCTTCCGCGGCGGAAGGAGCCACGCGTCGGCCTCCGGTGACTCCGCGCTCGTCTGGGGGCTAATTTTGTAAATACAGTGACAGAGAGGCTATTTTTGCATTTACGTGGTACCACAGGACCAAATATAAAAAAATTCCTTCTTTGAGGGCACTGGACTGGACTGGACAAGTCTAGAGTCAGTGGGGGGCGCTTTCTTGTCAAGGCTATTGTGCAAGGCTTGGCGAAAGGATGCTGCATATCTGACGAAGAGGTCCTGCAGGACCAAGTCTGCCTTGGCCTTCCTCTCCGTCGGAGAGTGCTGGCGGCCAGAAGCACTCTGGGCTAGCTGAACATAGCCTAGCTAGGCAAAATGTGCAAATAATACATCGGGAGACTAAAATTTGACTTATTGTCCCATATTTGAAATAAGAAGAAAATCAAATCAGATAGTGCAGCTAGCATAGAAGTAAAGAAGGGAAATGCCAGCCAGCTCCACGATGTTCTACAAAACGGTTAACACACGATACCGAAAGCATGATGATATATAATATATGTTGACTATATAAGCAATTTTGAATTACTTTAATCCAGAAATTTGCTAGATAAAACATGGAAAATACTCTAGCTATTTTCACAAAGCGAGATCTAAAGAACACTATAGCAATACAGATTCTAGAAGAACGAAGCTAGCATTCCCATCTCAATGTTCAAGACAACATGAGCGATAAAAGCAAACCAACTAACAAGAAAGATATAGACATCTTGAGATTACGTAGAAGAAGAAGTTGCGTGAGAGTTCTTGATGAGGGCGTCGTTCGTCATGGCGTAGTAGTAGTAGAGCGTGCGATTGATGTAGAACGTAGCGAGTAGCAATGACGATCATATGAACGCTCCCCAAAAACCTTATTCGTCCTCGCTCATGCAAGCCTTCAGGACGAGGTTAGAACTGCTTCTCCCGGCTTGACGTGCCTGCAGCGCCTCATGGGATGGAGATCGCAAGAGACGACAAACAAAACTATGGAGTTCTTTACGTATTGTGGAAGTGAAAAAACCGAACCAGAGCCAGTACTCTCAGCCTTCTTATATAGCCAAAAGATAGAGAGCCCAAAGGTCGCCAGAAGACCAACAGTCATCATCAAGGACAGTCGCTAGTAGTCCAAAGGCCAACAGTCACCATCAAGGACCAGCACTCTGTTCTTCTTAATGGCCAAAACAAAGAGACAAGAGACAAATGGTCACCATCAATGTCAGTGCGTTTTGATTTTTGAATAGATAAAGAAAATCGCGCCCGCACCCGACACGCCTGCGTACGCGCGCACATGCACAAGCATAGCACCGCATGGCACGGCTCGGCTCGGCTCGGCGAGGCGAGCGAGCGCGCGCGTGTGTTGGCTCTCTCCAATTCCACAAGAGGGGCTATCACGTTCCACCTCATAAACTGGTGTAACTCCCCTTCATCTGTCCATGTGGGACTAAACAGTTTAGCACATGCACATGGGCCTTTGAGATTTACCAGGAATTAATTTAGAATATAATATTTGGGCCTAGCCCATATTAATTCAACAATCTACACAGATCTCAAGGGCACATGTCAAATGCCTTGATCCACAGTATTGTTTTAATATACCGGTGTTTTGATGGAGACAGGTTAGGTTGAACATCCACCTAGAATAAAGCTACATGTATCCTAGCGCACAATGGACTAAGTCTTGAATTGACAGTTTTGTGTGAATAAGTTTCACTTAAGTCCTTAAGCGATACTAAGGTCGCCGGGCATCCCCATGAGTTGGAGCATATAAGTCATACTCTGGCCTATTCATGAGCTTCCTAGAAATGACCCTATTTTATAGATTGTGACTAGCAGTCGGGCTCATATAGGTGTGTTCTTTCAAGACTGCTCTGTAGGACAACATCTTTGCTTTAACAAGCCACAGAACACATTAAGATAAAATCAACTTCGCCATCTGATTTAGGAGAAATTGCATCTCCAATGGAGTGGGTCTATAAAGGTACTCTCCTCCCAGTTAACCAATAGTTTGTTTCGTCAATCCTACTTCACGGGATCTCCGATCACATAGGATGGGTTACCACTATGGTATAACTCACGTGGGTCTCAAACCCATCTCCCTCGATGCATTGTCTATCACATTTTGTGATAAACCCTTTGTGAAGGATCGCGCGATTCTTAGTTGTTTGGATATAATCTAAAACTATTACTCGGAGTTTCCATTTTCCTATGAGACTTGATCTTCTCTTCACATGTCTTGATGATTTCATATTATCCTTAGAATATTCACCTTGACAATCACAGTCTAATTGTCACAGTTCATCAGAATAGCCGGTACCGGTTTTTCAACCACCAACAAATCCATCAAGAGCTCACGAAGCCATTAGGCTTCAATGATGGCGATATTTAATCTTTGTGAGTTCTACTTCCATTGTTGACCTCGTTAAGATGGTCTGCTTGCAAGACTTCCATGAAACATCCTACAGGTTTACAACCATAAGGACGCTCAGTGATCTCCTAAGTTCCATTAGAGATAATGGAATCCATTTCATTACGGATTTATACGCTTCCTTCGATTACGCATCCGGAGAAGCATACGCTTGTAAATGGTACTTGGAGTATCATCCACAAGGTACACAATGAAATCGGGACCAAAAGACTTTGCGATCCTTTGTCTTTTACTCTTCCTTAGAGTTTCATTGTCTTCCTCCTCAGGAATTTGCTCAAGGGTTTGTTCAAAATATTCCATTGGAATGGCAGGTTCAGGAATTGTATCAGGTTCCTGACTCAATGAACTAGGCATATCTTTCATCGAAAAAATATCCTCAAAGAATGTAGCATCTCTGGACTCCATAATTGTACCAACATGCATGTCAGGTACTCCAGATTTCACCACTAGAAATCTATATCCAACACTATGATGAGCATAGCCTAGAAAGACGCAATCCACGGTTTTTGGTCCAAGCTTACGCTTTTTAGGAATTGGCACATTGACTTTCGCCAAACAACCCCAAGTGCGCAAGTATGAAAGTGATAGTCTTTTCTTCTCCCATTGTTCATATGGGGTTGTCTCTTTATTCTTTGTAGCAATCCTGTTTAGGACATGACTTGAAGTCAATATAGCCTCCCCCCACCATACTTTGGAAAGACCCGCTGTGTCTAACATGGCGTTAACCAAATCAGTTAGAGTGCGGTTCTTTCTTTCAGCAACCCCGTTTGACTGGGGTGAATAGGGAGGCGTCCTCTCATGGATTATACCATGTTCCTCACAGAATAAATTGAACTTATTTGAAAAGTACTACGCCACGATCGGACCTAACTCTTTTGATTTTCCTTTCAAGTTGGTTTTAAACACGCTTATAGATTTTAAAGTAGTGAAGAGCTTCATCTTTAGTTTTCAAAAGATACACATAACGAGAACCTAGTGGAGTCATCAATCAAAGTCATAAAATATCTCTTACCACATTTTGTCAACACACCATTCATCTCTCACAGATCTGAATGTATGACTTCTAATGGTGCCAAGTTTCTTACCTCCGCGGCCTTATGAGGCTTACGAGGCTGCTTTGATTGCACACAAACTTGACATTTAGAACCTTTGGCAAAGGTGAATTTGGGATTAACTCTAAAGCGGCTAACGCGTCATGCAACCAAAATTAATGTGACAAAGTCGTGAATGCCAAATAGTAGTCTCATTACCACTGCAAACATGGTTCAAACTATTATTACATAAATCTGAAAGAGATAAGCAGAACAAGCCTCCGCACACATAGCCTTTACCAACAAATTGTCCACACTTGGACACTACAAATTTATTGGACTCAAATACCGTCTAAAGTCATCTCTACGTAAGAGATCCGCTTCTTGAGATTCTTATTGATCGATGGCACATGATTCACATTCTTCAGTTGCACAATCTTCCCCAAAGTAAACTTCAGATCGACCGTGCCAACACCATGAACAGTGGCATGTGACCCGTTCCCCATTAGAACGGCTGAATCCTGAGTGACCTGATGTGAGGACCCGCGTTTTTAGCCGTACTCTTGTAGCAGTAATCGACGATTAGCAATTGTTAACCTCGTATTAGCGGTACGCTGTTGATAGTTTGGCGATCGTGGTTAAGTCGTTAGTTGGTAGTCAACGTGTTAGTTTAGCGAGTGTCGTGTTTCGTTTCGTGAGCATCGCATCAAATCATCATTTCATCATTCATTCAAGCATCAATCTTTAAATGCATCATTCCATCATATACTCATTAGTCAATTGCATTCATCAGTCAGCATTTGCAACAATAGTGTCAATTCATAAGCAAGTTTGCATTTCCATTTCCATTTCCATTTGATCAACACATCATACATACATGATGCGCAATCCGGTATGCATCCATCGTGATACATATCATTTACAATAGAATCTTTGCATCCAATAGCAGTGCATCATCATCATCTCATTACATCAATTGTTGCATAAATAATTACAACTCATAATAGTTTGCAGTCATTAATAAAAGTGTTGCATGCATTTGCAAAAGCCCTCCTTGTATCCTTCCGTTTGATCACCGACCCATGAGAACCATCTCGCGATCCATTTCCCTCGCTCGTCGAGAAAAATCGAGCGGTTAGCGAGCTAAGTTAAGCGATATTTTGATAGCGGTAAAGTAAAGGATTTGCCGTCAGTCTCCCGAAGTGCAGTGGAATACTCGGATCAACCTGAGTAGCCGGTCCCTTGACCATCAAGACACCCAGACCAACCAGAGTTAGTCGGCTTCTTGATCGCCAGGGTATCCTGACCACCTGAAGTCCTCCGATGTCTATCACTTCCATGGGTCTCATCATCCGGCGTCAATATAGCCCACCTTTAGACCAAAAGTCATCAAGCCCACAATAGTAAATGCATTCCATCTCTCAAGCCAAAGCCAGGCAAAACCTCACCCTCAGCCAAAGCCTCACTGGGTGCATCATAATCCAGCACCATCATCACATTAGCAGCCCAAGCCAATAGAGGTAGCACATTGAGCCAGTCCCTGCGCAACAGCTCACATTCAACAATAGCCAAGTTCATCCCCCCATCCCAGCCAGGAGATTCATCTCCCCCATCACCCCACCAACATTGGCCCCTCGGTAGAAAGCAGTATAAGCCGGCTCAAAAGCGACCAAGCATTCGACCTCCCCACCTAGTTCATTCCCCAAAGACGGCGGCGAACATCCATCTCCCGGCCCAGTTCACACCCAAGAACACATTCATTCCCCATTCCAAGCCACGATAAGCACAAGTGCATTCATCGACAACTTGACCATAAGCACAAACAAGGGAGACAAGAGGTCCGGGGAGCAAGAAGGAGCCAGGGAGCTAGAGGAGAAGCGGGGAGGCAAGAACAAGCAGTCGTGGCGACAACACAGGGAGCAAGGTAGCCAGGAGGTGAAATCAAGCGAGCATCAAGGCGGCCGAGGAGAAGGGAAGCAAGCCCAGAGCTCCACCATCCCGACCACCGCAGAAGGAGGACAAGAGGAGAGCACTAGC
This sequence comes from Phyllostachys edulis, assembly GCA_036346405.1. NCBI lineage: Eukaryota > Viridiplantae > Streptophyta > Magnoliopsida > Poales > Poaceae > Phyllostachys > Phyllostachys edulis. Next base: position 43,572,699 of record CM070558.1, read on the forward strand.
CCGGGGCCAACACTACCATCCTCCTTTCCCCATTCCGTAACTCCAACAGAGGTAATCCCAATAGCCCTCGGTATGCACAATCATCAATCGGTTCATCGGCATCCACATCATTCATTCATCAAGCATAGCGGTGATCATCAAGATGCATCTCGAGCGATGGGGAGGAGTAGAGGGAGGGTCGGGTGAGCAAACCAGGTAGGAGCCAGTGGCGTGAGGGAGAAGGCGAGGTGGCTGGCGGCCAAAGGCCGAGCGGCCGAGCTTGGAGCCGGATCTCGAGGCGAGGGCGCAGTGTGGCGCGCCTCTGGCTCGCCGCCGGAGGAGACGGGCGCTGGAGCTGGGCGAGCCTGCATGACGGGCCGTAGGGTGCGCAGAATGGCCGAGGCCGCTGCTTCTTGGGAAGGGCGTGGTCGGCGGCGGCGTGGACCTGGTGGCGCAGTGGCGGCGGCATCGGCTTGAAGAGGAGCGCAGAGGAGAACCGTGGAGGCGGGAGGAGAAGCCGGAGTCGAGGGCGCAGCGGAAGCAGAGGAGGCGGCGTCGGTGGCGTGGGCCGAGCCGGAGCCGAGAGGGCAGCTCGAGTCCGAGGGCGGCGCTGGCCGAGGAGGCGGAGGAGCGGCGGGCAGCGGCCGTGAGCAGCAGAGGGCGGGCTGGGTCCTCCTCCATGGCGGCTTGGAGAGAGTGTGAGAGTGAGAGGAGAGAGTTGGGGAAGAAGGGGTTGTGTGGGTTTGGTGTGGTGTTGGTAGAGTCGTGTGGGTGTGTTTGTGTGTGTTTGTGAGTGTGTGTGTTAATTTGGGAGAGATAGGGAGGGTTAGGGTAGAATTAGGGTTTAGGTGATTAGGTTTAGGATTTGGTTAGTTTTATTTTCCTCGGTGTTTGTTAGTTAATTATTGATCTGCGGTTTAATTCTTTGCGGTTAATCCTTTTTAATCGGAATCTTGCCTAAGTAATCAATCCAAAGTTAATCGGCGTTAAATTGCTAATCGATGTAGTAGCCTTAGTTGTGCGCTTTCGAGAAGCGATTATTTGGTGCGGGGTGCTAACTTGGTGTAGATCTAGAAAAATATTTATTAAATTAATTTGTGCTAACAGTGAAGTTACTAACTAAGATATTTATATATCACTCAAAAAGCAACTATGTATTTAATTATATTACTATCCGTGTTGCCGATTACTCTGAATATGACCGGCTCTGGCGAGAAGCGGACGGTAAAGTCATCAACACCAATCGTTCCTCCACTCTAAAGGCAAGCTATCCTCTTGAACATAAATATAGTTAATTTAAATATAAACCGTATATTGCACTATTATATTTATTGCATCAAAATTGTTTTTCCCAAAACTTAAATAAATGTTTGAGATGAAAATGATTAAGATGATTATGAAAGAAATGAGAATTATTATGGTGGGTAAAGGGGCCCTTGGCGGGATCACGAAGGCGAGCGATGACGATGAGGTAAGAGGTGGGCCTTTTACATATGGTTATCATATAAGGACAAACAAAACTTTGCTCGATGCGAAGCCGTAAATTCAAGACCGACCATTTTCCGCTTCGACGGCGAGAAAATGCTACTACGTTACGTGACTATGCTCTCCACATTGGGTATGTATTAGGTGTGAGTGTGTTTGTGTTGGAGGAACCCGTAACCGTGAGGAGAGACGGAAGTGGGGAAATCAAGGCGCTATAAGCGCTATGGTGGAGTGTTGAGAGCGAGGATAGAAGCCGCCTCAACCAACCTTCTTTGGAACTTCGGTGTATGATGAGATCGCGGCGTGATTAAATCGCACCAAGCGGAAAGTAAAGGGTGGAGACTTAATCACGTAACACAGAAAGCGTTACAGATTCGAACTTGAAATCGCATCAAAGGAAATCACGGTGAACCTAGCTCGAGAGAGTTTGAGTAACTATGGGTAAAGTGGTACCACTGCAAGATGCTATACAAATCATGAATTCATGCCAGTCTCAAGATTGGAGTCTACGGGAACCGCTAGGGGTCTTTCTTCTCTCCGAGTAATTAGTAGTCTTTTCAGAATAAAATCTGCCACTTAAATTGTTTTAATGCCCTATTTTCTAAATGAGATGATTTAGAAACTGTGATAATAGTAGAGATAGTGCATCCTGTGCATTCTTTGCTAATCATGCTTGCTGAGTACATTAATTTGTACTCAACCTTGTTAGTATTTTCCTTGTAGATCCTAGTCCGTGGGAGCTATCCGAGTGGGACAAGGGACTTGCTGAATGCAAGCAACCACAAGAGGCGAAGGTGCGGACTCGAGGACGTAGGCGAGATGGATGCCTTGTTTGACGCCACGGACGAGTAGATGGCCGACTGAGGGCCGACGAGAGAAGCGGAAGTCCCTTTGTAGTCAGTATAGTATGTGTATTAAGAACCATAGCCTGCGTGGCGATTCTTGAAATAAAGTGTACGGTTTCTATCTTATTGTTACTGCTGCGTAACCTGGGTAAAGGGCTTACTATTCGTTGGAGCAGTGTTCTACTGAGCAAACAAATAGTAATCCGTATGCCTAAGTGTCATTACCCTTGGGATAATGGACGAAGGCGTCCACAGTGGTATCAGAGCAATACGATCAAACCACGCTAATAAAATAGAAACTGTAGCAAGAACTTAGGTGTGCTTTTCTCGCTTGCTATATTGCACTACTTACCTTAATTAATTCTCATCTCCATATCAATTTCTATTCCCGTCCCCTTTCAAAAGTATTATGTTAAAAATCTCACCTTCCTTAGAGTGATAGCCTGCTAACGTAGAACCTTTCCTTCATAGGAGGTTTAGATTCAGTCTTGCGTTCGAGAGATACGGGGAAATCGTGTGTTTCGTCGTAGGCTTCGTGTTGTTATCTGTTGCTTAATAACCTGTCAGGCTAGCAATCCAACCTAGGATAGAAGATTCGAAGGCTATAGGCGAAGGGGTTCTCAATATAAGGTTATAAGTTCTCATGTCGGGGTTAGAGGCGTGGAGTAGAACTCTGGCGTGGACCTGCTTTTCCAATCTCGGGATAAGTATGGACCACACCCGTTAGCTTCTTTACCTCTTCATCTATATCACCAAAAATGACCCGTCAGCATCTCAAGTAATTCGTAACCACTTAAAGGGAATAAAGGTAATAACTGACGGTGTAAAAGATGCCTTATCCCACTTCTGCACTTCAGTTTCCCGGACGAGTGGTCTGTGGCACTCCGAGCGTGTAGCTCTGGCGTACCGAGGCGAAGTCTGGGCGTCTCGAGAATGAGCCTGGCGTTTCCCAACACGTGGTTGGGCGGTCTCGAAGCGGGATCTCGGCGCACTGGCACGTGGATCGAGGGTAGTGTAGTTCGCGCACTCGAGGCAAGCTCGGCGGTCCCAAACACGTGGTTTGGGCGGTCTTGAGAACGGATCTCAAGCGTGATCGAGCACGAAACTTCGGTTAGAATAGGATTTGGATCTTTTTGCAGCTCCTTGTTTCTTGGTGTTATTTGGCTATCTGTGTGTGGCTTAATCCAACCAACCCGCGGCGTAACTCTGTCAGATAAATACAATGACTCCTCCTCTACCGCAAACTACTGCTGAATCGTAAAGAACTAATTGAAAACTAACCGCTAGACACCCTAAAATTTGCTAATAACCTTAAGTGTAACAGCTAATGCAACCCTTCTCTAAGCATCTCCCCTACAGGATGGAACGTCAAGGAAGCAAAGAACGTGGGTTGGGATTGACATTGGAACTCATGCCACACGAACAACCAACAGAGAATCCGGCAGCAAACCTCGATGAGTCAGCACCTGTTCAACCTCAAGTTGCTACCATACCAGAAACCAACCAACTACCATCCACCACTTGCTTATAGAGCCCATCCATATATACCGTAACAACCACCACCAACATATGGATCACCTCAGCAGCGACCCTTTAACCCACCTTTTCAGATCCCAATAGCTCAGCAGCAACCACCACCAAGATATGAACCACCCTAACCAAAAAATTTTCAACCTATCCTTCCAGAGACCCACAGCCCAGCGGCAGTCTGTTGTCGCAGCTCATGGTTGTGCAAAGTGTAGCGGTCGCCACCTGGCGAATGATGGCGTGATTGTTGAATACCGGATTAAAGGATTGTATGATTGTGAATATGGGAGAACACATCGTTGTGGGATATTAAATTATTTAAATAAATTATTAATGGAGGCTGGAGTAATGAATTGTTGGATGTGTGATTGTAGAAATAGGTAATTATTGGATACTAGATGTGGATCATAATCATAGGTTATTATTGGACTATGGGATATTGGATTATTGGATATTAGATATGGGATCATAGCCAGATACTATTATTGGATTATTGGATATCGGACTAATGAATATTGAATTATGGAAATAGATGGATGTGGATATTGGATCGATGGATATTGGATTAGTAGAAGTACATGAGTATCGAGTAATTGGATTATTGTTGAATATGGAAATGAATGTTGGCTACGGGATTATAGGAATATTTTTGTTGGATTATCGGAGTTAGGAATATTGGATTATAGGGATATATTATTGTTAAAGGTTGGATTGTGAGATTAGATAATCGTTGGAGTTGGATCATAGGACTTCATCATTATTGGATTATAGGAATATATCATAATCGAATTATTAGAAATATATTATTGTTGGATTATAGAAATGCCTTTGTTGGATACCAGAATATGTTAATGGTGGATTCTAGAGGTATGTCTTTGTTGGAGTATAGAAATAGATCATGGTTGGATTATAGACATACGTCTTGGCGGACCTAAATGGATTTCAGTAGCTACTGGGGAATCAGTATTGAGAAATTGACCCAGTATGGGTATTGATTGAAATACGAAACAGTTGGAGTCTCCTAGCAATTCAGGACGCTAATTTCTGATGAATTGATTGAATCTTAGTAAATGAGTAAACTTTGTGAAATTAATCGAACGAATTGGTTATGTTGGATTTATTGGGTATAATGGATTAATGAAATGGGATTTGGGTGTATTGTTAGTAATCATGAGAAATCCTGTATTGATAATGTGATCGGGTTTAGATAATGAATAAAGCATGAGATTGGATTAGTATAGGAAATTATAATTGGAACTCACGTGCATTGGTTGAATTACAACGAATTGATGAAATTAGGGGAGTTAATGAAATAATAGTGCTCGGTTGATTTATAGTTGTTGGTGAAACTAATTGAACAACTTGGTCAAGTTGGATTTATAGGATATGACTACATATTGATTTTGGGATTTAGATGTATTACCAGTGATTGTGGAAAGTCTAGTATTGACAATCCGATTCAGTATATGTAATGAATACGAAATGGAGTTGGATCATTATAGTAAATTATGATTGGAATTCAGGTATATTGGTTAAATTCTAGAGAATTAATGAAATTGGCAGAGTTCATTGAATAATAATGGATGGTTAATCTACAGTGGTGGGTGGACTAATAGGAACAATGATGTTATGGAACAATCGGTATACTAGATTATTTTGGAGAAGATGGATACACCTGCACCAACCATGCAAATAAAGTTACACCTATTTCTTGTGCACAATCCAACAGGTGGAGCCTGCAAATTACGACAATGGCACCAACTTCGAGCTCGGCGACATCTTGTGAAGCGAAGAAGAAGAATGAGGCCTCAAAGCGCTGTCGGCGATAATCGAAACCATCAGTCAAGAATCCGGAAGAACCATTCATAGCAACTACATTGGAAGGATCACCCCGTCAGTGAAGCTACAAGGGCGAACGACGAAGAGCTACACGAAGTCTGCCCTAAAACCCTTTCCCCGGAGCAACCCCAATTTCGGGGACGAAATTGTTCCAAGGGGGGTAGGATGTGAGGACCCGCGTTTTTAGCCGTACTCTCGTAGCAGTAATCGACGATTAGCAATTGTTAACCTCGTATTAGCGGTACGCTGTTGATAGTTTGGCGATCGTGGTTAAGTCGTTAGTTGGTAGTCAACGTGTTAGTTTAGCGAGTGTCGTGTTTCGTTTCGTGAGCATCGCATCAAATCATCATTTCATCATTCATTCAAGCATCAATCTTTAAATGCATCATTCCATCATATACTCATTAGTCAATTGCATTCATCAGTCAGCATTTGCAACAATAGTGTCAATTCATAAGCAAGTTTGCATTTCCATTTCCATTTCCATTTGATCAACACATCATACATACATAGTCTGCAATCCAGTATGCATCCATCAGCAGTACATATCATTTACAATAGAATCTTTGCATCCAATAGCAGTGCATCATCATCATCTCATTACATCAATTGTTGCATAAATAATTACAACTCATAATAGTTTGCAGTCATTAATAAAAGTGTTGCATGCATTCTGCCGAAGCCCTCCTTGTATCCCCTTCCATTTGATCACCAGCCTGCAGAACCATCTCGCGATCCATTTCCCTCGCTCGTCAGAAAAATCAGAAAGCGGTTAGCGAGCTAAGTTGAAAGCAGTATTTTGATAGCAGTAAAGTAAAGGATTTGCCATCAGTCTCCCGAAGTGCAGTGGAATACTCGGATCAACCTGAGTAGCCGGTCCCTTGACCATCAAGACACCCAGACCAACCAGAGTTAGTCGGCTTCTTGATCGCCAGGGTATCCTGACCACCTGAAGTCCTCCGATGTCTGTCACTTCCATGGGTCTCATCATCCGGCGTTAATATAGCCCACCTTTAGACCAAAAGTCATCAAGCCCACAATAGTAAATGCATTCCATCTCTCAAGCCAAAGCCAGGCAAAACCTCACCCTCAGCCAAAGCCTCACCGGGTGCATCATAATCCAGCACCATCATCACATTAGCAGCCCAAGCCAATAGAGGTAGCACATTGAGCCAGTCCCTGCGCAACAGCTCACATTCAACAATAGCCAAGTTCATCCCCCCATCCCAGCCAGGAGATTCATCTCCCCCATCACCCCAGCCAACATTCAGCCCCTCCAGCCGAAAGCCAGCGCAAGCCCAGCTCAAAGGCAGCCAAGCATTCAGCCCTCCCCCACCCAGTTCATTCCCCCAAAGACCAGCAGCGAACATCCATCTCCCACCTCAGCCATTCACACCAGAAGACATTCATTCCCCATTCCAAGCCACGACCAAGCACAAGTGCATTCATCGACAACCGGTATAAGCACAAACAAGGGAGACAAGAGGTCCAGGAGCAAGAAGGGAGCCAGGAGCTAGAGGAGAAGCAGGGGAGGCAAGAACAAGCAGATCAGCGGCGACAACCTGGGGAGCAAGGTAGCAGGAGGTGAAATCAAGCAGAGCATCAAGGCGGCCAGGAGAAGGGAAGCAAGCCAGAGCTCCACCATCCCACCACCATGACAAGGAGGACAAGAGGAGAGCACTAGCCCGGGGCCAACACTACCATCCTCCTTTCCCCATTCCAGAACCCAACAGGAGGTAATCCCAATAGCCCTCAGTATGCACAATCATCAATCAGTTCATCAGCATCCACATCATTCATTCATCAAGCATAGCGGTGATCATCGACATGCATCTCGAGCGAGAGGGGAGGAGTAGAGGAGGGTCGGGGTGAGCAAACCAGTACGGAGCCGAGTGGCAAGCAGGAGTAAGCGAGGTGGTGGCGTGCCAAAAGGCCGAGTCGGGGAGCTTGGAGCCGGATCTCGAGGCGAGGGCGCTGCTGTGCGGCGGTGGCTGCCTCTGGCCACGAGGAGACGGGCGGCGAGGCGGGCGAGCCTGTGGCAAGACGGGCCGTGGGGAGTCAAGAATGGCCGAGGTCGCCATGCGGGGGCATGGCGTGGTCGGCGTGGCGTGGACTGGTGGCGATGGCGTGACATCGGCTTGAAGAGGAGCGCAGAGGAGAACCGTGGAGGCGGAGGAGAAGCCGGAGTCGAAGCGGCGTCGGTGGCGAGGAGGCGGCCGGTGGCGTGGCCGAGCCGGAGCCGAGAGGCGCTGAGTCCGAGGCGCAAGGCCGAGGAGGCAGGCGGCGAGGGCGGCGCGGGCGCAGGGCGCTGAGGGCAGGCTGGTGGGGTCCTCCCTGGCTGGCGGCTTGGAGAGAGTGAGAGAGTGAGAGGGAGAGAGTTGGGGAAGAAGGGGGTTGTGTGGGTTTGGTGTGGTGTTCGGCCGAGTGCGTGTGGGTGTGTTTGTGTGTGTTTGTGTGAGTGTGTGTGTTCGGCTGGGAGAGATAGGGGAGGGGTTAGGGTAGAATTAGGGTTTAGGTGATTAGGTTTAGGATTTGGTTAGTTTTTATTTTCCTGCAGTGTTTGTTAGTTAATTATTGATCTGCGGTTTAATTCTTTGCGGTTAATCCTTTTTAATCGGAATCTTGCCTAAGTAATCAATCCAAAGTTAATCGGCGCGTTAAATTGCTAATCAGTGTAGTAGCCTTAGTGCGCGCTTTCGGTAGAGCGATTATTTGGTGCGGGGTGCTAACTTGGTGTAGATCCCGAAAAATGTTTATTAAATTAATTTGTGCTAACAGGTCGAAGTCACTAACTTAGATATTTATATATCACTCAAAAAGCAACTATGTATTTAATTATATTACTATCCGTGTTGGATTGCTCTGTATGCTTAGCTCTGGCAGAGCGGCGGACCGTAAAGTCATCAACACCAATCGTTCCTCGGCTCTAAAGGCAAGCTATCCTCTTGAACATAAATATAGTTAATTTAAATGTAAACCGTATATTGCACTATTATATTTATTGCATCAAAATTGTTTTTCCCAAAACTTAAATAAATGTTTGAGATGAAAATGATTAAGATGATTATGAAAGAAATGAGAATTATTATGGTGGGTAAAGGGGCCCTTGGCGAGGATCACGAAGACGGCGATGACGATGAGGTAAGAGGTGGGCCCTTTTTACATATGGTTATCATATAATGACGACAAAACTTTGCTCGATGCAAGTCAGTAAATTCGATACCGGCCATTTTCCGTTTCGATGAGCGAAAAATGCTACTGTTACGTGACTATGCTCTCCACATTGGGTATGTATTAGGTGTGAGTGTGTTTGTGTTGGAGGAACCCGAACCGTGAGGAGAGACAGGAAGTGGGGAAATCCAAGGCGCTATAGCGCTATGGTGGAGTGTTGAGAGCGGGATAGAAGTCGCCTCAACCAACCTTCTTGGAACTCGGTGTATGATGAGATCGGCGTGATTAAATCGGACCGAGCGGAAAGTAAAGGGTGGAGACTTAATCACGTAACACAGAAAAGCGTTACGTATTACGAACTTGAAATCGCATCAAAGGAAATGCGGTGAACCTAGCTCGAGAGAGTTGAGTAACTATGGGTAAAGTGGTACCGGCTGCAAGTGATGCTATACAAATCATGAATTCATGCAGTCTCGAGATTGGAGTCTACGGAACCACTAGGGTCTTTCTTCTCTCCGAGTAATTAGTAGTCTTTTGAGAATAAAATCGCCACTTAAATTGTTTTAATGCCTATTTTCTAAATGAGATGATTTAGAAGCTGTGAAAATAGTAGAGATAGTGCATCTGTGCATTCTTTGCTAATCATGCTTCTTTGAGTACATTAATTTGTACTCAACCTTGTTAGTATTTTCCTTGTAGATCATAGTCGGGGGAGCTATCCCGAGTGGGACGAGGACTTCAGATGCAGAAGCAACCACGGGGAGGCGAAGGTGCGGACTACGAGGACCAGGGCGAGATGGATGCCTTGTTTGACGCGCGGGACGAGTAGATGGCCGACGCTGCAGGGCCGACGAGAGAAGCGGGAAGTCCCCTTTTGTAGTTGTATAGTATGTGTATTAAGAACCATAGCCCTGCGTGGCGATTACTGAAATAAAGTGTACAGTTTCTATCTTATTGTTCTGCTGCGTAACCCTGGTAAAAGGGCTTACTATTCGTTGGAGCAGTGTTCTACTGAGCAAACGAATAGTAATCCGTATGCCTAAGTGTCATTACCCTTGGGATAATGACGCGGGGCATCACACCTGATAAGAAGAAAACAATGAAATATCAGCACACACATGTATATTAGCACCAATGTCTATCCACCAATCTGAGATTGACATACGGAAAGAAAACGAGGTAAATTACCATACCACAAGTTCCGTCTCGATAGTACTAACAACAACATTGGCAGACTTGGAATTCTGCCCTTGCTGATTCTTCCCACCCTTGCGTTGGCTGCAATCCTGGGCCCAATGACCAGGTTCGCCACACACAAAGCAAATGCTATCCTTTGTCTTCTTCTTCTTCTTTTTGAAGCTTGTTGTTTGTGCACTCTTGTTCTTGCCTTTGAACTTTTGAGTTTGGCCATTCTTCTTCTGTACTACATTGGCACTAGAATGTCCCTCATTACCTCTAGTGTGTGTATCTTTTGCCCTCGCCTTCTCTTCAACATCAAGAGACCCAATGAGATTTTCAACAGAAAACTCTTGTCTCTTGTGTTTCAGAGAATTAGCAAAATTCCTCCAAGAAGGAGGAAGCTTGGCAATAATACCTCCCGCGACAAATTTGTCCGGTAACACACACTTGAAGTACTCAAGTTCTGTGGCTATGGATTGTATCTCATGAGCATGTTCAACTACAGAACGGCTATCAACCATTCTATAGTCATGGTATTGCTCCATGAGATACAATTCACTGCCTGCATCCGAAACCCCAAATTTGGCTTCGAGTGCATCCCACATCTCTTTTCCAGTTTTAATCACCATATATGCATCGACTAACTTCTCACTAAGAACACTAACCACGGCACCTTTAAAAAGGTTATCAGCAGCCTCGAACGCTTGCTCCTGTTCAGGAGTAAGTGTTCCTTCAGGCTTGCCGTTTGCCACATGGAAAACGTTCATGGTAGTTAGCCAGAGGACTATCTTGGTGCGCCACCTCTTGTAATTCGCACTATCGAATTCAGAGGGTTTGAGCGCAGCAGCAAATCCAGTTGACGAAAATTGCCTATGCCTATAATAAGGTTTTTGGATTGTTGAGTATATAAGCAATTTTCGAATTACTTTAATCCAGAAATTTGCTAGGTAAAACATAGAAAATACTCTAGCTATTTTCACAAAGCAGATCACAAAGAACACTATAGCAATACCGATTCTAAAAGAACGAAGCTAGCATTCCTATCTCAATGTTCAAGACAACGATGAGCGATAAAGCAAACCAACTAACAAGAAAGATATAGACATCTTGAGATTACGTAGAAGAAGAAGTTGCGGAGAGTTCTTGATGAGGACGTCGTTAAATCATGGCGTAGTGGTAGTAGGCGTGCAATTGATGTAGAACGTGGCGAGTAGCAATGACGATCGCAACGAACGCTCCCCAAAAACCTTATTCGTCCTCGCTCGTACAAGCCTTCAAGGACGAGGTTCCGGAGGCTTTCTCTCGGTCTTGCGGCCGCACGCGCCACGGATGGAGATCGCAAGAGACAACAAACAAAACTATGGAGTTCTTTACGTATTGTGGAAGTGAAAAACCGAACGAGCCAGACTCTCGGTCTTCTTATATGGCCAAAAGACAGAGATCCCAAAGGTCGCCAGAAGACCAAAGACCAACAGTCACCATCAAGGACAGTCGCCATTAGTCCAAAGGCCAACAATCGCCAGAAGACCAAAGGCCAATAGTCACCATCAAGGACCAAAGATCAAGATCAAGATGGCAGCGGCTCGGCTGCTGCTCATGCGGCGAGCAGAGCGTGTGTTGGCTCTCTCCAATTCCACAAGAGGGGCTATCACGTTCCACCTTATAAACTGGTGTAACTCTGTTTCATCTGTCCATGTGGGACTAAATAGTTTAACACATGCACATGGGCCTTTGAGATTTACCAAGAATTAATTTAGAATATAACATTTAGGCCTAGCCCATATTAATTCCAACAATATACTACTAGTTTTTGTAAATCAACTCTCGAGCCTTGATCGCACTCTTATCAAGGATGGAGGCAGGGGACTAGGGGAGCCCTAGTCCCTCACAGTTGATAAAATTCTTTATGTAATTCTTAATTTACTCAAGTAGAATAGAATAGCAAAATATTTATACTCTAACACGACCCCTCTCCATGCTTAGCTCCCCACGGTATCAACCTGCCGCTTGCCCTCCTCGATCCATCCCCTGCCCTCCTCCATCCATCCCCCGGCAGGGAGACATCGCGGCGACGTGACGTGCCGCGTGCGCCGCGCGGAGGGGAGGAACTTGCCTTAGGCCGCCATGGACGTGCACGTGCACGTGCTGCTGGTGCTGCGCGCGCCGCGGTAGAAGGGCCGGCAAAGCGACGGGTGGTTGAACAATTGCATTGCACGGGTCGTAAGTAGCAACCAGATCCGTTAATGGTCTTAGGCCCATGTGTTGCGTGTGCAGTGCAGCGCGCTGGCCTCACGGGGCAATCCAACGTGGGCCGCATGCTACCGTGCTCAGCTCGGCTGGCTCCGCTGGGCTGTGGCCTGTGCTGTGTGGGGTGCTTGCTGGGACACTCCAATTCAACCTTTTCTGGCCCGCGGCTGACACTTCGGTGGTACCTGTGCCCGCGGTCCATAATGATCTGCGCTTCTGCAGCCAGCGTCCGCGGAGGCAGCTGCCAAAAGAAACAGAAAGCCGCCTCCCTGCTACGTAGATCCAGATCTTCTATAGCAAATATAGACGACACTGTATAAACAGTGCTTAAGTGTATCGTGCGTAATACTGTAGCAACACTGTATCACAAGTTGGGAAAGTACGGTATCGATGCATTAGCGAAGGCGGCTGTTGCTCCTGACCCACACCACAAGTTCCTATTGAAACTAGGGAGTTTTTCCTATTTTTGCCGCAATTAAACTGTTTATGTGAACCTTATGTGAAATTAATATAAAAATTCTGCGGTTCAGTTGTAGGTGAAAAAAAAACTGGACATATAGCACGTAAAATAATATATAGCCACTCTTTAATTTTAGTTTGTCGTTTTACAAGCATCGCCGCATGAGATACCGTGGGTCTTTGACAGAAAATTCACTTTGTCAAATTATATTGGCCAAGCTACGCCCACCGCATTCATACTTGACAGAAAAATCTTTACTCAACAAACAAATCAACTTAAATAATGCGCTGCGTGTCATAACGAAGCTTGACTGGACGCGGACACGCTGTGTAGGCCGAGAACTGGTGGTGTCAATCGAATCTGAATTATCTATTTTATCTGACATTAGAATTCGTTGGCAATGAATATGATTTAGATTTTTTTTCATCCGATTAACAATTTCTCCCTTGTTCGTATTCGCATAAAAATGGATACGAATATGGTATTGATTTTTATCATCCGAAATGTTATTTCTTCCGCATTATTCGTATTTCAATTCGATAAAACAATATACATATTTTTATTGTAGTTTGGTTAATTAGTTAGATGAGTATTTTCAGTTTAGTGTGAATTCATGTATTTAGGTGAAATAGATAAACTAGAATGATTAGGTGTGCTATGTACATGATAAAGTATCATAAATATCTCACAATTATGTAAGTTATGAGGATATCCGAATTCGACCGAATTGAGTAGATATTCGATTCATATTCGTATTCATTACAACATTCGATTTGTATTCGACAACACTCGAATTCGTATTCTTATTCGTTCAGAAAATATGAACACGAATACGGGAAGACTACTATTCAATTCGTATTCGATCCGTTGACACCCCTACCGAGAACAACGACGAAGACGCGACACCAGGTTGGTCGGAGCTCAACCGAGCGTGGAGGCAGAGTCGAAGACATGGATCAGGCCAATCCGGCTATGTTCTCGGGTACCGTAGCACTTGTTCAAGTCCATTTGTTTTGGATCGGGCGGTGGAGAAAAAGAGCTAATGTGTGTCGCCGTGTTACTCTGTGTTAGCCTAATCCGCTTCCCACTACAAGTACTCGGTACTTAAACGAATATCCAAATCCGTGGATGCGCAAGATATTAATCTGATGGACACCATTGCACTCTGTTGTATGACGAATTCACTTATTCCCGCGTGATCCACACCATAGGACCGTTTAGGACGGTCCCTACGGTCGTCTGTCAGATTGTAGGGAAATGAATCCTCTGACATTGCTAAGCAATGTCACGGGTGAACAATGCCGCGACATTGTGTAATTGACGTTGGATCGAAAACAAGCGGACAAGATCAAAATACTGTAGCAAAACAACTGTTCATAAAATATGTTCACGACTCAGATTTTTCGAATGATATGGCACTGTTCACCCATGACGAATCGGGTTACAGGGGGTTGCAGCGTTGGTTGAGCGAGGGAGGAGGTGCACGGACGGTGAGGACATGAAATCAACATCAACCAGTGCTGAAACACCACCACTTCCCGACGGGCTCACGGTGAATACATACATAAATTTTTCTCAAGATGAATCGACCATCAGCAGCAGCACTTCCGAATTTTTTGCAACCACATGCCATTTGTCTTTTTTCTATCTAGGTGAAACAGCGATGTTGCAAATCCGCAGTCGCAATTTTGTTTTTGTTACTTTTATTCGCACTTTGCAAGCAATATGGGTGTTGCTTTAGGAAAAATCCTTGACTCAGCTTGAACGTACTGATAGGTGCCATGGTTTTCTCACGTGGTAGACAACTTCTTCATTAGAACCGATGTGATAAGGCTTTAATCAGAAAAGACGACATCAAGCACGACAAGTACTCAACAGCTGGCTAATCCTTTTCTGTTAGTAGTATTGAGGCACACCAAAAGCAAAGAGTGCAACGCAATACTAGCTAGGGCAATGACTCAAGTAATTAAAATCACCTTTATTTTACTCACTGAATATATAGCTCATTAGATGAACATTATTATTGATTGGTAAGGATAGTGTGAATACGATTAGGCGCACACTGTGCGCATGTTCTTTCACCGTCTGCTCGTTGGGTGCTCTGCACACCTGTTCGGCACGCTGGAAGCACGGTAGGGGACATATGTCGCTTGCCGAATGTTCCGCGATGCTATTTTTGTCAATTTGTTCGTGAGAAGGCTAGATTTACTATTGCGTCGTATAATGGCGTTAGATGAGCCAATATCTCCCCATGATCAGTGGCAGAGGGAGGGGGAGATCGGCAGGGGCCACGGCTCCCCCATCCTCACATAAGTGTTCTATTCCCCCATGAACTTCTAGTTTAAAATAATTTTAAGAATGTATATGACCTTTTAAAAATGTACCTATTTAAAACTTGGAGCACGTATATAACATCATTCAAGCATGTGCATTAATTTTTTTATCTAATGTATAGTATAAAAAATTGTCGTATTTATCCAAATCTCCCTGTGTATATTTCCTAGCTACGCCACTGGGCACGATATATGCGTGGAGGTTTAGTGAGGTTGGCGAGAATATTACCAGGGCCCAGATAGATTAATGACGTACTCAGCAAGCAAGCAATCGAAGCAGCAGTGCAGTACACTGGGCATGAGTACGGGATAAGACACGACGAGGATCTTGGCCGATCCGTGTGACGCGACGCTACATGGGTAGACTTTTTCTTCTTCTCGAGATTTGGTGGCGCAGTCACTGGCTCTTGCTCGTGATGACAGGCTGGACGAGCAATTGTTAAGCTGAGTTCTTTTGGATTCGCTCACCGGTCAGAAATTAATTATATGCAGCAGCCTCTGGCCTGAGACGTCGTTTGCCTCAGATGATTTGTTAGCCCGCCCGAAGCCCAGAACACCAAGGTGTCCCACCTGTTGACCATCCAATATATATATGGTGAGTAGGATTGAGACCACCTGTTTCTCAAGCTGTGCCTCTGCCAAGTTGTAGACCTGCAATCACACCTTGAAAGTAACATATCGATCCTACGCGTTAGTGACACGGATTTGGCCAAAATTAGACGAAGAGGCCGAGAGAATCAACAATACTGCTGTAACAACCATGCAGGGTCATCCAACTACAAGGAGTATGATCCAAAATTCAGGACGTGTACGTGTGCAGTGTCATCCATCCTATTGGCAGGTCGCAACCATGGGAGATAGGCATGCAGCATCGCCGAGCCTAGAGGTGGATAGCCTGCACCTGCACATATTATGATGAGGGTGTACACTTCAAGATTAAAAAATAATAATCTTATATGATATATAAGTAATTTCACAAATTCAATCTAATTACACAAAAAAGTTCGAAAATAGTTAATAGTGCAATACAACTAATTCAAATAAAATCTTACATGAATAAAATAGTCCTAAATACTTAAATAGCTAATAGAAATCACAATACCATACGACGCGATCTCATTCCTTGGAAACACTTGATTATATCATCATCACTAACCTTCGAGAAGATACATCGCTCTATAAAGATGACTAAACAATCATTCAATACTTGATCACCCATACTATTTCTCAACTTATTTTTCACAAGATTCATCGCCGAAAATACTCTTTCAAGCTGTATGAGTACTTTACGGATTGTTAAATACATACTAATAATGTGCAAAATATTCTTTGTTTGTTTGGCACACACAAAAGGAAAGTAGGTGATAAAGTAGTATTAGTTTGATCAAAAGGGTTATACTTTGCCTTAAATTATCTCAGCTGTAAAGATGAGAAATATCTTAATCTCTTCTCCTCTTCTATTATTGCAATCTTTCTTTGGAAGCCATCCACCGGCCCTGCTCCCTCACCGGCTCACCCACGGCCCATCCCAGCTCTGCTCCCCACTAGCTGCTGGCGCCGCACTGCCTGCTCACTCCTGGCCCATCCCGAGCCTCTGCTGCCCCCTGGCCCGCAGCCGCCTCCCTCACCGCCGGCCTGTTCCCACACCCACCATGCCCTCGGCCTCGCCTCCTCACAAGACGCCTCGGCCACTCAACCTCCGGCCACCGGCACCGGGTTCGGTTCCTGCATGCCCTCCCCCAAATCCAATCCCGTGACGTCGGGGACTCGGGAGGAGAAGGCGAGAAACCCTAGTATCTCGATGGTCCGATCTCGAGCCGTGTGCATGTGTTGGTGTGTGGTGAATTAATGAGATAGGCCAAAATTGAGCATACTGCTACATACCTACACTGCAATTTTTTCCTAATTTTTTTCCTAGTGCTTGTATACCTTCCACTCCATTTATATTTGTGCTATTCACGTAGATGGAATATACATAAATTAACTTGCCAACAAGAGTTCTACTGGACCATCTTCACCTTCAGTTTTGTTCATCTACTTCTAGTCGTAGTTTGCGGTGAACATTGTTCTGTAAGGGGGTGTTTTGCATGAGGGAGATTTCTTTGGGTATATACATACCTAAAAAAAATTCAAATTTTTTTGGGGTGCCTGTGCACCACAGGCACCCCCCTGCCGCCGCCCCTGCAGGATGCATGATGTGCCATGACACAACCGAACCAGATGATTTAGTTCGTAGGACAAGATGGCACGCAATGCAATGCGACGCCATGCAGAGGCAGAGGGCAAGAAAGAAGAAGCATCCAAGCAAAGCGGGCATGCCGCAAAAGAGTTTTTAGGTATTTGGCACACTACTACAGAAGCCTCATCACGAGCACGGTTCGGAATCATCATCACTGCATTTGCCAACCGCCTATATTTGTTGGTCTGTGATAACAAAGTTATTACAGAGCGGTTCAAAACCGCTCTGTGATATACACTATCCTGCACGGTTTTTGTTGAAACAAATGCATGAAGACTATTATCACGAGCGGTTTTCATCAAAACCGCTCAGGAAGCTATTTTCATGCAGAGCGGTTCTTATTCGTAACTGCTCGGATGAGTTTACAAGCGGTTCTTGTTTAGAACCGTCTGTGATAGCCTTTTCGGGGCAAAAAATCGAAACTACCGCTAAAACTTCGGAGGCCGTTTAGAGGCCCTAAACGATCTTTTGGGGTTTTCACTTTTTCGAGACCTCATGAAGAGAATCTGACCTTGCCTTGGATTTTCGGATTGAGCTGTTAGCTTTCCAACGAGCCAAAGAACGCCGCAATCGGAGTTCGTGATGCAAAAGTTATGATGATTTTACCGAATAAAGGCGCGATCTACCATCCATATTTTTGCCCAAACCAAATAACTCAACATGAACTACACACATCACAAAAGAGCATCACCCACATCACAAGAGCATCAACTCAAGAATCCACATCACAAAGCAAACGGGGGTGGGGAGAGAGAGAGGAGGTCGGGAGGCCGGGCGACAAGTGGAGGAGGCAAGGCGGCAGGTCGAGGCGAAGTTGGAGGAGGCCATGGCGACAAGCTCGGCGTGAGGCCGGGCGCAAGGTGTGAGGAGGAGAAACGGCAGAGGAGGAGATGGAGGTATGAGCTGTGAGGAGGAGAGACCGCAGAGGAGGAGATGGAGGTTATATAAAGCGAGTTTCACGCACTCGCCCATTATGTTCAAATTTTCGCTTCGCCAACAATCAGAGAGACGGTTCTTGTTAAGAAATGCTCGTGATACGCTCTATCGCTGCAGCGGTTTTTAATAGAACCGCTCGAATATTCATGCAGCGGTTCTAATTACAAACCGCTCTGGCGATAATTGGCGCATGGCGCGCGGTGAGAGTGGCATGGCGGTCAGGCGAAGGATATCACAGGCGGTTCTTAATTAGAACCGCTCATGATAGCGCGACGGTTCTCTACTAGAACCGCTCGTGATTGGGATTATCGCAGACGGTTTGTGAATAGAACCGTCGTGATAATTCCTGACGGTTCTATTTACAAACCGCTGCGTGATATATGGCTATCATGACGGTTCTAAAAATACCGCTCGTGATAGGCTCCCAAGGCCACACCGGGGTCAGATATTTAACACAGCACGGCCCAAAGGAACCGCGTGATAGGCGTCTACTATAGCCTGTTTTGTAGTAGTGGCACCGTGTGAATTAATAAAAATACTTTTCTCTCTAAATCAATTGTAAAAATGACATCATAGACAAGTAGAGATACGACAAGTAACTTGTCTATGTCCCTGAGGGCCTGACTTGCCTCTACCTTGCCCCTGGGGGTGGACATGCCTCCATCATGTCCCTGGGGCACGAAAATACCCTCGTCCGGCCCTTAGGGGTACGGACAAGCCCTCGCCTGCACACTAGGTGCGTAGATTCTCTCTCCTCCAGAAAAATACTATTTTTAAGAATTTTTAAATATAGCAAATGAGCTCCGCAAATTATGAATTTTTTGTGGTGGCCCCTAACATAGTATACTTGCTTGTGTAATTTTTCCATAATTTTATATGTTTTTTCATTTTTCTCAAAAATTCATTTAATGACACTTTTTGTAGGAATTTCTAAATACAGAAAATGAGCTCTAAAAATTATGAAATATTTTTTGAAGGCTCCTTACACAGTGTAATTGCTTGTGTAATTTTTACAGAATTTATATGTTCTAAAATTATCTAAAAAATTAGGGCTTTAGGGAAATTAGGGTTTTAGGTTTCGAAAATTAGGGTTTCATGATTTCATGTGAACGTTTATCAGGCGTTTTAGGGTTTTGTGAATTAGGATCCAAGTGCAACAAGGGCCACGCGTTTGTCAACATGACGACGGCGGCGTCGGCTCCACGCCTTCCTCTAGGGCCACTGTTGGGAGGCTGCGGGATCTAGGAAGATGTGCGATATCGTGCATGTGCGTATCAGGGTACGTATGCCGCTGTCATCTTCGCAGTTCGGGGTTGTAGATCTTTTAATTATCGTTCGGTCCTTGAAATTCATAGGGGCTTGATGCCTTCGTGGAGCGCTTCTCTAGGTTGCAGTTCCCCTACGACACCAAGGAGTTCCTACCAGTTAGGGATGGCAATTATGTTCGACACTGCAGCGTTCGCTGTAAATACCCTAATGGAGCCGGGTATGGGGGCCTTTCTTTGCCCATGGGTATGGAAATGGGGGCAATTCTCTGCCCGTCCAATGGCAGGCGCTGCATGGGTAAGCTCCACCGCACAATCACGCCCACATACCGCCAACCCACACTAACAGGTGGGCCCAAAGAAACCCTAGCTCACAATGCCTTATACCCATTCGGCCATCCCGCTGTCCCGCACTCCCGCAGTCGCCCTCTCCCCTCCCGCAGCCGCCACAAGCCCTCGGCCTCCTCCCAAATCGCCTCCCGGCCGCCCCTCCTCCTCGCCCTCTGAGTCGCCGCCCTCCTCCCGCTGGCCACCGCGTCCTCCTCCCGTCCACGTCTCCTCCCGGCCGTCGCCTCCTCCCGGTCCACCGCCTCCTCCCTCGCCGCCGCTCCTCCCAGTCGCCGCCATCAAGGCCTCCCCCCCGGCCCTCAGATCTCCTCTCAGTCGCCGCCTCCTCCCGTCGCCACCCGTCCTCCGTGGTCCACCGCCTCCTCCCGGCCATCGCCTCCCCGGCCCACCATCCTCGCATGATCGTCGCCCTTCTCCCGTCGCCATCGCTCCTCCTCCGGCCGCCACCGCGTCCTCCTCCAGTCGCCGCCGCCCCGGTCCCATTGCCGCCTCCCCGTCGCCGCCTCTCCCCTCCGCCATCCTCCTCCCGGCCGCCACCGCGTCCTCCTCCAGTCGCCGCCCTCCCGTCGCCGCCTCCTCCCATTGCCGCCATTTTCGTATTGAAATAATCGAACTCTCGATGCTCTCCATTTTGTAGATCTAGTACTTATACTACATTTTGTAGATCTAGTACTTATACAGTTATACTACATGCTCGCCATTTCTGAATCATACTGATGCTCTCCATTTTGTAGATCAGTTTATAAATGGAGAGATCATACTGATGGGCTGTGCATGCCATGGCAGCCATGCTTACAAATTTACATGATGTTCATACTGGGAAGTGGGAACTTTGCCATGATAGGATGAATCATACTAATGCTCTTCAAATTTACAACGATATGCAAATCAAACATACTTTGCAACAGCTGATTGTAGGCTCATCATGTGAATACTTTTAGATCGGTTTATAAATGGAGAGATCAGTTTATTTCGCATCTGGATTGCGTAAGGCGTCGGGGTGTACTTCAATCCGTTTGTTGAGTGGAGGGACAAGGTAGCATGGAATGGATCTGTATCTTTACGATTGTGTCATGCTAGTTTTTCCTTGCCTGGATTATATCATCATTGACTGTTTTAGTTTATTCTTCACGCAACTTTACTGCCTTTATGCATGTGGATATGTTCTAGTCTTGAAGTTGGTGTCATCTCGAGTTATTTTGCTCTTTGTATATCTCAGAGGTTCACGTTCTTGTTGATAATTGGGATATAAGGAAGGTTAACACGAAGAATCTGAAAATGGCAACTTCGGCTTCACCGCTTCTTTTGCCAGCAGAGTTTATCGAGGTTTAGTGTCAACTTTGTTATTTACCACCATTAAATTATTTGGTTGATTCTGTGTTTGTTTTGATCTTCCCTGTTTTATCCCTTTTTGTGTAGTATGACCTTTACGCACAAATTTGCAGCCTGTCATATATGGGTGATTTAAGAATGCTATTTGCAGAAGACAAAGATAAGGTAGTATTAAAGAATGCATGTTAACCTTTGGTATATACATCCACGTATTGCTTATAAGAAGGATGTACAAATTGGCTATATTGAGCAAATTACTGCTGGTTATTGGATTTCCTGGGAAGGACTGAAAAGATAATTGATTGTGTGCCTTTCGAGAGACCAGTTCTAGTGTCTGGCTTTTATTGAATTTGCATGTTGGGCTGATAGATCAGTCTAAATAATTGTATGTTGTAGTTATTCTTCATGCTTCTTTTGTCTATGAATTTAATATAAGACAGTATGTTAATGGAACTTCTATTTTTTATTTGGTTCTCAATTAGATTATCAGAATCGAGTCAAGAAGATTGTTGAGGGTAGTTTCCAATCATTTCAATCAATGTATAGACCGTTGTTACAAGAGTATATTTCTGAAGGGCTACTATTGATGTGAATTGAGATGAACTATCGTGGGCGATGGGTACCCGCGGGCGATGGGTACCCATGGGCGGTAGTGCACTGTTCATGGTAACGGGCATGCCGTGGTGACGGTACCATGGCGGCAGGCATGGCGAGGATCTTCGCCCGTCGTCCTTCGCGGGCATGCCGTGGGGGAAAATTGGGGTCGCGGGCATGGGTATGGGCGAGCACTACCCGTACCCGCCGTGCCCGATTGCCATCCCTACTAACCAGTGCACTTTGAGCCACCGTGGGATGGCGTCCGGCAGACAGAGGAGCATGTGGTCGGCTATCTAGCCGGCTCCTGCTAATTAGATTAAACTTTTGTTGTATGTCTATCTATCTTGCATTCTATCTGTTCTTGCTATGGATGGATAGAACAGGAGATAGATTTAGGTTGGCTTGACTCCTAGTCATTTGTGTGTTTTTGTTGTTCAAGCATGCATTGTTGAAGCTTGATTTGTCCTTTATGTTGTATAATATATGCGGGTCTGTATTAGCTGAGTTGTTGAGTGATCTAGTCTGAATCTTTGTTGTGCTTTGTACGTGTTGTAAACTTCAGCTTGTAATTCTTGTGCCGCACGGTATTAAGCATACTTAAGTTACTGATAAACTTTGTCTCGCAGTTGTGCCACTCAATATTAAGCTCACTTTAATTATTCTTTGCGTTAAATTATTCACATTATTCACAGTTTCCACATGATGGAGTCACATTGTATTGTACTTCCGGATCAGTATATTCAGATTCTCATCCGTAAACATATTAGTCAGTGGTTTTTTGTCCTTAATTAGTCTCAGGTTGGAATTTTAGTACAAGATTTGGGGATTCCCTAAGAATGATTAGGCCTTGTTTAGTACCAACTGTATTTAAGCATTAGGCCCTGTTTAGTACCAACTGTTCCTTAAGCATAATAGAGCACTGAATTATGCTTGCAAATTGAAAAAAAAATATCTAGATAGTAGTTTTTAGTGAAAGATTTTTTTTCTTCAGATTCTATGCTAGAATGAAACTCCTGTGAAATTTCATCCTATGTAAGGTTTCTAATACAAGAGTCTTGCAAGTAGGGTCGTTCACAAGATTCTTACAAGAATTTTATAGATAGGAGTCTTGCAAAAATTATATAGGAAAGAGTTTCTCGCATTCCGAATTTATGAACCTAAATAATCAAGTTCTTGGAAGATAACTATACATATTACAGACTTCTATGATATTTGCAATGCAAGAGCAGGATCTGCTCAGTTCCATGTAGCTTTTAGACCCTGAGGGTCTTTTTGAATGTACAAGTTTTAGAGGAATTTTGAAGAAATAGAATCCTATAGGATAGTTTCCTATATGGCCCAAAGGAACAAAGGAATAAACTTTCAATATTCCTATGGAATTCTTATGGAATGACTCAACTGATAAATCACATGAATTTTTAGAGAAATTTTTGCATGAGGTTATATTGAAAAAATCCTGTCTTTTATGGCCTCCCTCTCTTTTAAGTTCCTGCAAATTTTAGGTGAAGCATCCAAAGATCTTTCGAAACCAATTTCTCTGTTTTACATTCCTATAGGATTGTAGTGTCATTCGTATGCAATTTCTATGTTTTTTTTTTCATTTTCTATGTTCCAAAAGAGGCCTGATTGGACGAATACATGAGCTTTTAGAGGATTTGCTATGCCTTCTACTAATTTCGCATGAGATTTCAACAGTCAAAACACCCTCAAATTGGATTAAGTATGAATTGCCCCCTTTTGTTTTACTTCAACCGACTTTTTCTTGTGTTTATTATGTTCGTTTATGTTGTTTCAAATTTCAAAATAGAAAACGAGAACACCAAATTTCAATTTTAACGAGCTGATGGTTGGTGCTAAAGCTAAAGGCCCTTTTGATTTGCTATGTCGTTCTCTGTCTCTATAGCTAACATGTGGGCTAGCTTTGCTGTGTCGTTCTCTGTCTCTATAGCTGACATATGGGTTGGTGAGCTTTTAGGGTTTCATGATTTCCACATTTATTCAAATGAAATTAGGGTTGTAGGTTTCGGAAATTAGGGTTTCATGTACTTGCATACTGTTTGTATGCAAATGAAATAATCGATTTGAGGAAATTTTTAAAAACATACTCAAAATACTTTTCACATTTATTATCAGTATAATTATCCCAAGTTTATAATTTTTTGAAATTGCCTAACCCATGGTGGCCGGTTTTGCCTCGTCCTAACCCCTGGGGCCCCTAGGTGCGGTAGCCCCCCACCTTTTTTAAAAAAAACTAAAATCTTACTTTCGGTGTCCCTAGATTCTCGTTAAAATCTGAAAAATATTGTTTGATATGATTTTATCACATGTGATAATACCTCCTCTCTCGACAACAAAAGTTTGATCTGATCAACAGGGTCGGGCTTGGTGGGTGACCATGTGAAAAAAATTTATGGAATAAAATTTTTGGTACATATGATAATATTTACTTTTTTTTACCTCCATAAAGAAGATAAAAACCGTCATACACACACACACACACACACACACACACACACGATGCTATCGTCATTGTACTGCATGCACAATCATATATACGCACTGCATGCACAATCATATATATGCAATGCAATAATCATTGTACTTCATGCATGCTACCACTCTTTTCTTTCATCACTTGATGATGTCCAATTTCCAAAGCGTAATTGAGCTGCTCAAAAGTTCAAAGTAGCTAGGCATACCATCGTTGTCTTCATGTTGACAAACATGTAGCCCTCGTTGCGCTTGGACCCTAATACACAAAACCCTAAAACACCTGATAACCGTTCACATGAAATCATGACGCCCTAATTTCCCTAAGCCCTAATTTTCAAGGCCCAAAACCCTAATTTTCGAGGAAATTTCAGAACATATAAATTATGGGAAAATTACACAAGCAATTACACTGTGTAAGAAAGTACATAATTTTTGGAGCTCATTTTCTATATTTAAAAATTTGTATAAATAGTATTTTCTAGAGGAGAGAGAATCCACGCACCTAGTGTGCGGAAGAGGGCTTGTCCGTGTTATCATTTTTATAATTGATTCGAAAAGAGAGCTATTTTTATTAATTCATGCACCAACAGTGCCAAATACGCCAAAGACTCCACCGCAATGAGATAGATAGTCAAGACTACCTAAGTTTGGAGAAGCGCATACACACGCGCACGCAGACTGGTACATGTGCAGCCGCTGCCTTCTGGGTTAGTTGCTTACTTGGAGCCGCACGACGACACACGCAGCCATGGGGCAATCCTGCGCCTCATGGGATCGTGCCTCCATGTATGAACAGAATTTTTGGTCGAAATGATGAGTTTTCGTTTGGTATTTGTAGAAATGGCAGTGGTCAAACGGTATTTACAAAAATAGCGTCCTGCCGCACGACCTCCATGCGACGGGGCCTCCCCGGCCGCCACGTCGCCCGCTGCCACACGGTGGCCGTGCGGTGGCATTGCCGCATGGCCGACATGCAGTGAGTTTTTTTTTACTTTCTGATGCGTTGACTACGTCAATGTAGCATTTTTTTTAAATCATTTAGATATACTTTTTTGTATGAATTTTCAAATATATCCAATAAGCTCCAAAAATTATGAAGTTTTTTGTGGAGCCTCCTAACATGGTATACTTGCTTGTGTAATTTTTTTAAAAAATTATCCATTCTGAATTTTTCTAGACAATTCATTTAATTATACTGTTTGTAGGAATTTTTTAATATAGAAAATGAGGTCCAAACATTATGAATTTTTTTCAAGGCTCCTTACATAGTGCAATTGATTGTGTAATATTTTTTAGGATTTGATATGTTCTAAAAATGTCTCAAAAATTAAGGGTTTAGGTCTCGAAAATTAGGGTTTTATGTTTCAGAAATTAGGGCTTGATGATTTCATGTGACTTAGAATGTGTGAAGTTTAGTACCACATGGACCACTCTAGACATTAAAAAATATAAAAAACTCACCAGACAAGTTTTTTTTTAAAAAATAATAATAAAAACAAAAAACTCACCGCATGGCGGCCGTGCGGCAACGCCACCTCACGGCCACCGTGCGACAGTGGGCGATGTGGTGGCCGGGGAGGCCCTGCCGCATGGTGGTCGTGCGGCAGGGTGCTATTTTTGCAAATACCATTTGGCCACTGCCATTTTTGTAAATACCAAACGAAAACTTGTATTTCGGCCAAAAATTCCACATTCACATGCATGTCCTACACTGCAGCCTAGCTAGCTAGCTCTATCTCTCTGTACGTGTGTGGTAGCTGACAAATGGTAACATGAGATGGGTTTCTGTGTACAGTGTTTTGATTGCCACCACCGGACAGGTACAACAAGAGCGATCTTAGTGGCGGACTCAGATTAAATTTTAGCTATGGCAGAGTCATAGCGTCGTGACCGTCTTCTTCGGCGTAGGCTTGAGGTCTTGGGTGCTCGGCGTATCAAAGAATGTTCTATATATATACTTGTATTTTTGATCTCTTAAGTTCATTGGGAAATCGAAGTTAATGGTGCACTATATATTTGTTTCTACTTTTTTGTTTAGTTAATATTCCAAGACATCTTGTGCTCACAATAAGCCACCTTATCAACAACAAAACATTTAACCATAGCATGAATCATTGCTATCAAATGATCTGTCATATTTAATAACCAGGTGAGTGTGTGCATAGTGTTATAACCTATCTTTTGTTTTGTGTATGCTATACCAGTATGCCTCCTATCCTAGGTCTATCAAGGGTTTAACAGGGTATAATCAATGTCAAGGTAGGCTTAAGCATCATTAACTAACAAGGCATAACTACTGATCGTGTCTTATTAACTAGAAAATACTGCTCTATTAGGATCAATGTGATCAAGGACATGGCTTACATTCCAGCTCGTCGTAGTACCACCCTTCTTCAATTAGTTTCCTTCTCCTCCTGCTCCGACTTTGACTCCTTCTGTTGTTCCTACTCCGCGTCCGGTAGTGACGATTTTAAACGTCAAGAAGAATTGACTAAATAAACAATAAAGCCAAATACAAGCAAAGAAGCAAATGACTCGAAAATGCATTTCACACTACTACAGAAATGGTCTTCACAGACGGTTCACGTCGCCATCACAGCACGGTTTCGTGAGCCGCCCGAGTTTATGGGTCAAGAATGATATGGGTTATCACAGACGGTTTTTGGAACCGCTCGGATAGTATTATCATGCATTTGCTCAATAAGAAATGCAGCCGCTTCTTGTTCGTAACCGCTCAGGATAGTCTATTTGCTGCATTTGCTCAACAAGAACCGCTCAGGATAGTAATTATCACTGAGGCGGTTCTTATTCAACCGCTCGTGATAGTTTTTTCTATTGCAAAAAAAAAATCGGATTTGAGCTAAACCAATCAATTGCTAGATAGTAGTATCCATATTCAACCTCTAGCAAGACGGCTAAAATCCAATTAAAATTCGATGGCAAACATATTATAGGAAAGGGAAACCAAAAGGTTTCACAACGCCCCTTCAATGGAAAAAATAATAATAAAGTTACAAAGTTAAACTAGCTAGAAACTATCTATATCTCCAAGCTCCTCGAAGAACTCATCGGCTTGGATTGGTCTTGTGAGCTCCTCTTTGTACCTCACCAAAGATATCACAAGAAGTTCTTGCATGTCGTCGAATTCGACTCAAGCTCGTTCGACAAGGAGACACGATCGAAAACCTCCAATGACGCTCCGACCTTAGATAACACAAAATTAAGATAATTTTCTTTACAACAAATGTACCAACAAATTGTGTATGTTATGGGATGTACATGTACCTTCCAAGAAGCCTACCTCCTGCGGCAGACAAGGAGCTCCTCCAAGATCCTCGTCCCCTCCTCGCCGTCGGTTGTGTCTCCTCACGAACCATGACGGGAATCGAGGGTGGTCGCCGGAGCTCGTGCAAGGGGACGAGAGAGGAGAGACTAATGGAAAACAAGGTGGGGTGGCTATAATATATAAGGACAAAGTGCCAAAACATTTTTGGCCTCAGCGCTTAAAATTTTTTGAACTCCCGCTACCGCTAATCACAGACGGTTTCATACAAAAACCGCTCAGGATTTACATATCACAGACGAAAGACATGAACCGCCTGTGATAAGTACCTTATCACAGACGAGTTCAGATAAAAACCGCTCAGGATATATATCATATCACAGACGGTTTGTATTAAAACCGCTCAGATGCTTGTATTTTATTATGGTTTGGGTCACTAACACCGATTTTAAGCCATGGTAAAATCGAGTGTTAGTGATTTTAAGCCATGGTAAAATCGGAGTGTTAGTGATTTTAAGCCATGGTAAAATTGCAAGTTACGGACGGTTTTAATACAAACCGCTCATGATATTTACAGACGAAAGCAACACGAAACCGCCTGTGATGAGCACGGAATTCACAGACGGTTTGTTGAAAACCGTCTTTGAAGTATCACGACAGACGGTTGAATAAGAACCGCTCGTGATACTTCACGACGGTTTTCACGTAACCGCTCTGTGATATTACTTCTTCACGACGGTTTTTAGCGTTAGAAGCTAAGAATACGCATTACGGTCACTAAACCAAAACCGCTCAGGATTAGAGTATTATCTGAGCGGTTTTGGTCAACTGCTCGTGATGAGGCGCCCAAGATGGCCTTTTTGTAGTAGTGTCGAGGGAGGACCGACCAGACCGGCCTCGCCTCGCCGCTTCCACCATGTGCCTACACCGACGCCGGTGTGCCGCCGTCAGTGTAGTTTTCGCCTTCGCCGCCGCCAGATCGCGACACCTGCGGTGTGTCGCTTGCCCGCGGCGCCGCTTTCACCCTATCGTCTCCGCCATTGTGTCACTCGCCGACCAAGGCTACCTTCACCCTATCGCCGTGTCGCCGTCTTTGCGTGTTGCCTTTCCCCACGCCGCCGCCCATGTGCCGCCACTACCTAGATTAGAAATTGGGGGAAATGGAATGGGGATTGGGGAAGGCAATGGGAAGAGCTGGCCGTGGACGAAGCCCGAAGGGAAGGGGGAAGGAGTTGTGTGCCTATGTCACTATGGGCTGAGATGCTGAGTGCCAGAGTCGGTTGTTGGCTGAGTCCGAGTAGGCTATAGGGCGTGGGTGAAGCCGCGAAGGCCTGCCAGTGCCATTCCATGGCACGTCCACACTGCCTGCTAGCCGAAAGGAAGGGGGAACTAGGAAGGTTCACCGCTCACCGGTGTTCGGGAGGGGGGAGGGTTTATCTGGCGGCTACCTCTACGGCCACCCAACCTTGCCTGATTGTTGGGTCTGCCCCTGCTCGATCTCCCACAGGGACACTCGTAAGACAGGTATGGTCATGGTTTCCCTGGATTTAGACCGTCTGATCAAAAATCAAGTGAATGCACCAATCGTCGATTACGCGAATATCAAGAAATTCTAAGGAGCTACGAAGGAAGCTCTAGAGTCCAGGCTTGTTTTAGGCTTAAATGACACTGTTTACACGCGAAATAGCAAATCTAGCATCTTTTGGAGATCAAAACCAAAAATGGCACCGCAGACTCGCCGACAGGCGACATGTGTCCTCGTCCGTGTCACGAGTGCGTGAACCCTCTCGTCACTCTCCTAGAGAGGGGATTTTCCTCGTTCGCGCTCCTAGAGAAGGGACTTCCCTCATACTACTAATTAATTATGATTAAATTGATTATGACCAAATAATTAGGACTAACTAATTAGGATTAATTAATCACGACTAATTAATAATGACTAACTAACTACGACTAATTAATTATGAATAATTAGTTATGATTAAATTAATTACGACTTATTAACCACGACTAAATTGATTAGGACTAAGTAATTATGACTAAATTAATTTTGACTAATTAATTACAACTAAATAATTACGGAAAATTAATTACAATTAATTAATTATGACTAAATAATTACAACTAATTAACTACACAAGTTATTTAATTAACCCCAGTGTAATTATTTAGTCATAATTAATTCGTAATTATTTAGTCGTGTAATTAACCCCCTTTGTGTAATTAATTACACGGGTTTAATTAATTAATCATCATCCGCGCCATGCGTTAATTAATCCTCATCCGCGCCACGGTGGGGACTTTCCTCATACTGCTAGATAATTAATTAATTACACTGGTTTAATTAATCATTGCTAGTTAGGAGCGCGGAGTCCCCTCTCTCGGAGAAGGGAAGAGGGGGTCCGCGCACCTGTGGCACGGATGAAGACACATGTCGCCTAACGGTGAGTCCGCGGTGCCATTTTTGGCTTTGATCTTCGGATGGGGCTAGATTTGCTATTTCACGTGCAAACAGTGTCATTTAAGCCAAAAACTCTGTATTATTCATGGGTAGAGAGGAGTATGATGTGTATGTTGTTTGTTTGTTCCTTGGTCTTCACTCTTGACGAGGATATAACAATCCTCATTTAATCATTTATCTGTAATTCATATTATGGATAATAATGACGTCATATGGTTCTTGAGTATACCCCTTAATATTCATAAGGGAGAAGCTGGAGGTCGTAAGTTCTTCTGCGATCACCCCATAGTCGCAAATCCTTCTATAACTACCCCTAGTCATAAGTCTTTTCTACGACTATGTCTTGATCGTAAGCTCTTCTACGATTAGTTTATGGTCGTAAGCTATTCTACGACCACAACCGAGTCGTAAGCTCTTTTACGACCAGTCTCTAGCCGATGTGGCTTACAAACATGTGGGCCTAATCGACGAGAGAATCTTCCGCACCATATTTAAAGATATGGCAGTAAACTATCGCTGTTATTCTCTGAAATAACGACACGATTTAACTCCCTATCATGGTGATAACTAGCTCGCAATGTGGGAACATTACTACTCCCATAATAATCTCCAGTAACGGCTCCATAATCTGGAACATTAAGGCACCATTTGGACTGGAAGAACAGCATCACACTACGAGTATTATAAAAGGCAGAATCATCAGAAGGATCAAAGGGGAGGAATCAAGAGCACAAGGCGCATTATTCTAGTCTTTCTCTTGATATTGTAATCCAGCATACTCAATACATACACACTGGAGTAGGGTTGTTATTCTCTTATGAGAAGGCCCGAACCTATATAAAAATCACTGTGTCGCCTCTCTCTGCGTGATTTGAGCCTAGAGGAACCCCTGAATCAAACAATCTTTATGTAAGTTCGTTTCTAAAACACCGACAGTTGGCGCCGACCATGGGGATCTTCGAGTCATCAGCTTTCCTTCGTTTTTTCAACTCTCATGCTCTCATGACAGAAGAACGGAACGAGGAGAACATGTTCGACTTGGCCGATTATGCAGATATCGATATGGATGCCGGTTTCAACTATGAGTTGAGTATTGCATCATCTGATGGTGACGTCGCCCCCGGAGATCATTCTCCAGGAGACCATACCATCGATGGAGTTGAGGAGGGATCCTTATCCCCCACAACGACACGTCCAGATGAGAAACCAGCTTCCTCAGAGGGCAAGGGTCCATCCGACCACAACAAGGGCTATCCTAAGGCAGGCTCAGAGCATGGCGAGGGTTCTCCCTCCAAGTCCATCTGAGGCAGTTCGACCTGGCACGTCAAGTCTTGGAAATCATAATTCCAGACCTTTATCAGCATCTGGTGTTCCTCTCTCTCTGGTTAACCCAGCCAAGGTTGCGATCAAACATGCTTGTCTTGCGAGTTCGACCATCCCAACGTAGGGCTCACCTACGGACGGAGACGGCTATAACTCAGAATTCCCCTTCCTGGAGGGGTTTACTCCAAGTCGCCAGATAGTGTCATTCGACTACTCCTTAAGCGAGGAGACCTCAAGCACAAGTGGAGGTCATCAACAGGAGGTCTTCGTCCTTCCTAGGTAGCAATAACTCTCCTAGAGGTAGGACTGAGGACGCTGCCCGACAATCATACCATACGACCGCTCGTGGCAATGGTAAGGACACCTCCGGCGATGAGCGGAGTCAATACTCTGATGAGTGTGTGGGAAATCCTCGAGATCATCGCACTTCACTAAGGCACGCTCAAGGATCAGATATGGACGATTTTGAAATAACCCGACGAAAACGAATTGCAGCTCAGAGAAATTTGCCTAAGCGCGTTCAATACGAGTTGGAAGAAGTTCAAGAACTCCAACATATCAATGATCTGCTCGAGAACCCATCTCGAGAACTTGCGTGAGCACCTAGGTACGACCTCTTCGTCGAAGCGATCGCATGAAGGCTACGAAGTACGATGAGCAAACTCGAAGCGTCCTCACCGACATCATTCTGGAAGTCGTAGCAGTACGGCTCCAATAGCTTCCAGTCATTCAAATAACTCACCGCATGGAGATCACCGCAAGATGCATCGTTCCCCAAACCGAAAAGGGTTCCACGAACGCCTGATGATCAAAAAACTTTCAGGAGAGGTGATCATTTGCCACTCGACCCAGAGGTCTGCAACAGCAGACAAGATACGAGGAGTATTACCCTCGTAGGATCGAGACTTATTATAAGTCAGATTCACTCATTGCCGGTTATCGTCGTGAACGATCGCCTGGTGACATCAACCCATCTTTCTTGCGAAGAAGGCGTTACAATGTGATTACCGGATGCCGAGCATTCTCGCTTGACCTCCGAGCAGTTCACCGCCACCGGTTTCGACCAGGGAACATAGAGAAGTTTGATGGGTCTCAAAATCCCATCGAGTTTCTTCGGATCTACACGATCACTGTCCGAGCAGCAAGAAGGAAGAGGAGAACGCATCATAGTGAATTACCTTCCGACTGTGCTTGAAGGGTCCGCTCGATCGTGGTTGTTAAACCAACCGCTCGAGTCGATCTACTTGTGGCAACATCTCTGTGACCTTCTACTAGCCAATTTCTAGGGCACCTACCATCGCCCCGGGAAGGAGGACGACCTGCACAGGATAAGACAAAACGACTATGAGACATTAGGCCAATTCATCAAGCATTTCAGTCAAGTTCATAATTCAATTCCTGAGGTTTCTGACTCATCTGTTATCAGAGCCTTCAAGTAGAGAGTCCGCAGCAGAAGAATCATAGAAGACATCGCTTTGAATCCTCCGGCTATTATCGCTGAACTCTTCGAGATGGCTGATCGGTACGCGACTGCTACTGAAGCAGTCGAGTGGACCAAAATCATCGATCGAGATGACAATCATCCTCAAGAGGCCACGAAAGTAGCAAGAAAAAGGACAAAAAGACCAAGAAATCCAAGAACAAGGCAAATGGCCAAAAGCCTCAAGCCAATGGTTCTAAGGAGATCCTGGTCGTAAGCGATAAGGAACCACGAAGTTTCAAGCAATACTCCGATTGAGGCAAAGGTAAGCACCCTAAACGGAAGAATGACAAGCCTAGGTGGTGTCCTTTCCATAAAAAGGAAGGATATGACCTTCGCAATTGCTAGTTTTCCAACGAAAACTCGAGGACTACTACAACGGCAAAGGACAACTTCCTACCCTCGAAGAGGTAGGGCAAGCTAGTGGTCGTACACAGTCGGACAACAACAAGGAGATGCCGTTTCAAGATCCTGAGCACACCATCGAGCACATCTTTGGGGATCATTGGCATACGAGTCAAAGCGACAGCTTAAGGAAGTCGAACACGAGGTAAACTCTATTGACCCTCCTCTTATCAATAAGTTATCAAGTGGTCGGAAGTCACCATCTCTTTTTAGAAGGTTGACTACCTGATCCCTTCCACTCTACCAAGTCGCTTTCCGATCGTGGTCGAACCCACCATCAACAATTGTCGAGTAAATCGAGTATTGATTGATGGTGGTAGCTCATTAAACATTCTGTTTACGAGTACCTTGGACGAGATGCAAGTACTCAGGACCAAGGTAAGACCGATACGATACTCTTTTCATCGTATCGTACCGGGGTCTTCGGCCAAACCCATTGGTCAAGTTTCTCTTCCTTTAACATTAGGTTCATCAAGTAATTTCAGGACGAAGAAGATCTCCTTTGATGTGATTGATTTCGACACGACATATAACGCCATACTCGGACGATCAGCTTTGGCAAAATTCTTAATGGTAACTCATTATGGGTATCAATGTCTTAAGATGTCAGGTTCCAAAGGAGTAATCACAATTCACTGTGATAAGAAGATGGCACATACGTGTGACCGTCGATCCCTTGAGATGGTTGGTCAGATACCAACTCGGGAAGAAAAAGGGCAGCCTTCGACCAAGCAGTCAAAGCCTAAAGCTGCACCTAAGCCGAACGACCAAGTCAGAGAGATTCCCCTGGATCCGGAGGAGCCCTCGAAGACTGTTCACATCGGGATACTTCCGACCCCAAATAGGAAGATGCCCTCATTGCTTTCCTCCGGGCAAACGCAGATGTCTTCACGTGGCAAGCATCTGACATGCCCGGAGTCTCTAGGGAAGTGATCGAGCGCAAGCTAGCTCTACGACTTGACAAAGTACCCGTAAAACAAAAATTACGGAGATTTGGCCTTGATCGACGAGATGCAATATGGTTAGGATTGGACAAACTACTTAAAGTAGGCTTTAGAAGAGAAGTTGACCACCCAGAGCGGTTGGCCAACCCTATAATGGTTAGGAAGTCTAATGGCAAGTGGTGAATGTGTGTAGATTTCACTGATCTTAATAAAGCTTGTCCAAAAGATGATTTCTCTTTACCTTGTATCGATTAGTTGGTTGACTCTACTGCTGGTTGCGAAACATTAAGTTTTCTAGATGCATATTCTGGTTACCATTTGATTAATATGTGTCTAGGAGATGAAGAAAAGACCGTATGTTTACTCCATTTGGTACCTTTTGTTATGTCAAAATGCCATTTGGTCTAAAAAATGATAGCGCTTCTTTTCAATGCTTGATGCAATCAACTTTTTCACCTTAGCTGGGCCGAAATTTGGAAGCCTATGTTGACGATCTAGTCGTAAAAAGTATCAAACGGCTTGATCATGTTTCAGACTTGCAGGAGGCATTTGACAACCTCAGAAAACACCGCTTGAAAGTCAATCCTGAGAAGTGTGTGTTTGGAGTCTCTTCGAAAAAAATTGCTTGGATTCCTAGTCTCTGTACGAGGGATCGAAGCAAACTCCAAAAAGATAAAGGCCATCGTGCATATGTGCCCTCTAACCACGAAGAAAGAAGTCCAAAAACTCACAGGGTGTATGGCAGCTTTAAGTCGTTTCATCGCACGACTAGGAGAAAAAGGACTACCTTTCTTCAAACTTCTAAGGAAGTATGAGGGTTTCGAGTGGTCGGAAGAGGCAAACGTTGCCTTTGAGGATGTCAAGAGATATCTTATGAGTGCTCTGTTTTGGTTTCCCCAAAACCGTAAGAGACGCCTAATTTATCTAGTCGCCACACCACAGCAAAGGAGCGTAAAGATCGGTCGAGAGCGTGAAAACATCCAACGATTAGTTTAATACGTAAGTGAAGTTTTGCATGGGCCTAAGGAGTGTTACCCTCAGGTCCAAAAACTTCTCTATGCCCTCCTCATGTCTTCGAGAAACTACGAAATTATTTCCAGCGTACCAGATAATTGTGCCGTCTGAATTTCCCTTAGGAGTGATCCTTCAGAATAGGGAAGCAGTGGGATGCATATCTAAATGGTTAGTAGAACTTGGGGAGTTCGACCTCTATTTCGTGTTCTGAACGGCCATTAAATCCCAGATCTTGGCAGACTTTGTCACTGAATGGACAAATCCTGAACCTGTTCAGGATCCCTAGTATGATTCCCACGACCAGTGGACGATGTAATTTGACGGGTCACTTACTTTAAGTGGCTCAGGGGCTGGGGTGGTTCTAGAATCTCCTAACGGAGAGATCTTAAAGTATGCCATTCAATTAAACTTTCAGGTCACTAACAATGTGGCAGAATATGAAGGTTTGCTAGCTGGTATATGAGCTGCGAAAGTGCTCGCGATTCGATGACTAGTCGTGAATCAAGTTGGAAAAGAGTACTAGTGCTCTAATCTGACTATGTCTCGATACTTATCGGAGGTTCGAAAGCTTGAAAAGCATTTTTTCAGTTTCGAGATACAATTCATCCCTCGAAAGGATAATTTCTCAGAGACCAGCTTTGTTTCGAATAGTTTCTTCCCGATCGCAAGTACCAAAAGGAGTATTCCTGGAACAACTCCAGAAGCCGTCTCTGGTTGAAACACCAGAGACATCTCCTATTGAGACAACCTCTCTAGAATATGAAGATACCTGGATGCATCCCATCTATGGGTATCTTCAGACGGGTTCCGTACCTGGCGATGATCTTGAGAGATATTGTTTATCCCGAAAGGCCAAAATGTATAATTTGGTTGAAGGAGTCCTCTATAAACGAGGCACTCAAGGGGTACTCATGCGATGCATATCGCAGAAAGAAGGACTAAACCTCCTTCACGACATACATGGAGGCATCTGTGGAACTCATGCTTCCTACAAAACGTTGGTCGGAAAGACCTTTCGATAAGGATTTTACTGGCCAACAGCTCTCTACGATGCCAAAGAGTTGGTTAGGAAATGTGTACAATGCCAGTTTCATAGTAGGCAAATACACCAACCAGCTCAGGCATTACAAGCAATCCCTCTATCTTGGCCTTTTGCGATCTGGGGTCTTGACATCCTAGGACTATTCCCAAAGGCTCCAGGAGGTTTCAAGTTCCTTTTTGTGGATATTGATACGTTCACAAAATTGATTGAAGCCAAACTTGTGACTGGGATAACAACGGAAGCAGCAAAGCGGTTCATGATGAGAAGCGTGATCACTCGGTTGGGGGTTCCAAGTCGAATAATCACAGATAATGGTAAACAATTTTCGAGCGTAAAATTCCAAGAATTTTACGATGAGTTGGGTACTAAGCTGTGTTACGCCTCTGTTGTCCATCCCAAAAGCAATGGGGCAGTCGAACGAGTAAATGGCCAAATAATGCAGGGAATTAAAACTCGAGTCTTCGACCAGATTGTTAAGTGCTCAGGGGCTTAGGTACAAGAATCACCCTTAGTACTATGGGCAGTTCGTACGACTACTAGTTGGGCTACAGGTGAAACACCTTTTTTCCCTTAGTTTTCAGTGCTGAAGCCATGCTTCCTCCAGAACTAAAGATCTGGTCAACAAGGGTCAAGAGTTTCAACGACTCAACCCAAGAACAACTTCGAGCGGATGACATTAACCTGCTCGAAGAGAAGAGGAATCAAGCCTTAATCCGCTCAAATAGCTTTACCAAAGAAGCTCGCAAGCAAATACTACGATCGAAGGTCCAACCTCGCGGCCTTGTCAGAGATAACTTGGTATTGAGGAAAATTCAATCCCAAATCTAATCGAACAAACTTTCTCTCAAGTGGGAAGGGCCTTACATAGTGGTCGGTTGTGCAAACTGTGTTAAGACGACCGCAATGGAAGACGGCTGAATTCTCTCTAATTCTTGGAACATCGACTAGTTACGCAAATTCCATGTGCAATCGACCAACACTACAATAAAGCATCAAGTTCTTTCTATCTTTATTGTCGTACTTTGAGTAGAGCTTTGACAATTTTTTCAACCATACCCTGGTCGAAGGTCCGCCTACGACCAGTTCCTAGTCGTAAGCTTTTCTACGACAATACACTAGTCGTAAGACATTCTATGACAAGTACCCAGTTCATCTTTAAACTGGTCGAAAGGATGGTAACATCACCTAGTCGAAGTCTTTCCTCTCTGCACGTGGTCCCGCCCACTAGAAGGAACTTCCTAGTGTCGACTTGTTCCTCCCTTTTTGCAGCCAACAGAAAGAGCTTGGGTTCAAAACATGGTCGAAATAATGTCAAGCCGGCTCTTAGTACCCTAGTTTATTTTTTCATTAATTTTTGAAAAATAAATTTAGCCGAGTACACTTTTCAAATTTGCTCGACTACTTTTGATAAATTCGCTTCATTTTAACTAGTCGGAGGAAGTTGCAACACCTAGTCGAAGACTTTTCTCTCTGCACGTGGTCCTGCCCACTAGAAGGAACTTCCTAGCGTCATCCTGTTTCTAACTCTTGCTACTAGAGCGAACCTACCGAGTGCACTGGAAAGAGTTGAATGAATTTTTAAAAGGCACTCCAGACGTTTATCTAACTCAAGTTGACCGTTCTTGATTTGATTAATCTGGTCGGAGATAGTAACATCACCTAGTTGAAGCCTTTCCTCTCTGCACGTGGTCTTGCCTACTAGAAGGAACTTCCTAGCGTCGACTCGTTCTTACTCTTTCGACCAATACATGATAATCGTGATCGAAAAACTACAAGTTAGCTAAACCTCTCTTTTTAAGAAGACCCATTTTACACTATTTACTTAGTTTATCTAAATAAACCAAGCAAATAGTTGGGGGGCTAGGATAAAGTTACTAACTTGACTTCAATTCTTAGTCTTGCTCTTTTTTCAATTCATTATCTTATGAGTTACTAACTACTTGACAAGATGATTTGCAAGAAGAAGAAATGAATATATATATATATCAACAGGAAAAAACTTTTCTTTACAGGATCCAAGTACATACTATTTTGACAAGGGCGATCTTATTTGCATATCCTCCGTGACTTCCTCGATGATCGGCTGCATTTTCGCCATTAACCGATCCGCTTTTGCTTCAAAATAGTCGAAGTTGTCTATGACGGGTTGCAGATTAAGGCTGGGATCATGAGCTTTAAGTTTTGCCAAAACAAAACCTATTCCCTCTTTGACCGCCTCCTTTATCGAATCAAGTTGGTTTGTCTTCAGAGTAGTCTCCAACTCCTGCAAAGTTCCAACTTGATCAACAATGGCACTCGTGTGGGCAATCATCGTGTCTTCACAAGGGGTGATTCCCTCAGCATGAAGCCGACCGAGTACAATGTTCAGAAGGGAAATGTTGTCTTGAAGGTTGACCTTCAAGGACTTCATCTCCTCCTGATTACGAGTCGAAGCCTCACGAAGTCGTTTTATCTCGACTGCTTGCTCTGAAAAGAATAAGACCAGTCAGATAAAATAACCTCGAAAGGAAAATAAAATTGATCACAGGTAAAGATTTGCTTACCAAGTAGTCAAGAATCCAACCTTTTGATTTCCTCCGGGTGAGAGGCAGCGCTCTTTATATGGTGCTCCTCCCACGATTGAACCTC
Organism: Phyllostachys edulis; assembly: GCA_036346405.1. Classification (NCBI taxonomy): domain Eukaryota; kingdom Viridiplantae; phylum Streptophyta; class Magnoliopsida; order Poales; family Poaceae; genus Phyllostachys; species Phyllostachys edulis. The sequence goes on from CM070558.1 coordinate 43,611,554, forward strand.
TTGGTCTTTTTTTTTTTGCGATGTGGGTAATCTTGTTAAGAGCCAAGGCATTTTCTTTGACCTCGGTTTCAAGCTTCCCCACTTCGACCTCTTTTTCTGAAAAAGATTAAGAGTTAGAAAAATAAAGGAAGGTCTTAAGCGGTTTTAAGTTCAGCACTACCGTTTATTTGTCCCTCGCAACCATTGGATTGCAGAGTTTGCCTCCTAAAGCTTATTCAGAAGGTCTTTATTCTTCTCACTTAGCTTTTTCAACTTGGCTTTCTCAAAGTCGAGCGAATCAGCTAAGGACTTCTCGTCGCTCTTAAACCTACAGAGGAAAGGAGTAGACATCAGCATAAAACAAGCGGTCGTAAGTTATTCTAGACCGAAACCTTTTCGTAAGTTTTTCTACGACAACACCCTGGTCGTAAGTCCTCCTATGATCAGAACCTAGTCGTAAGTTTTTCTACGACATTACCTGGTCGTAAGTTTTCCTATGACCGATACCTAGTCGTAAGTTCTTCTACGACAACCTCCGTGAGTACTGTATAAGTGGTCGAAACATAAAACGACTACGAATACCAGTTACTTACCATCTCTCTGCTTGCTCGCAGAGCATCGCCTTCTCCTGTCGGAGTTGGACAAGTTGTCTGTTGTACTCAACAACACTAACAATTTGCTCCAAGACTTTCTGCATAAAGAAAGACAGTAAGAAACGAGAAAAGACATATATGCGATTACCAAACGACATATACTTACATTCATGGTCGTTCGAGTGAACAAGGACAACACCCTCCTGGGATTCTTCAGCTCATCGATCTCATGGACTCGGTCCCACCACACCTTTTCGAGACGCTCGTCATTGAAGACATCCCCTTTGTCGGGAATATCGTTAGGGTGAGGAACCTGAGCACGAGATCTGGGGGCAGAAGTTCCCACGATGGGAGGCGGGTTGAAGAAGTCAGAAGAGAAGTTGGCATATTCTTCATCTTCTGATTCGGTAACGCCAGCTCCTCCTTGAGGACCAGGAGGAACGTCCGCGACGACCTCCTTCCCTGCGCGATGGCCTAACAACCCACCGCCTTGGGTTGATGCCTCTGTAGCTTCAGGCGCCATCCTCACATCAGCCTCTATGACCACTTTCGTGGTCGCAGTTGCTTCTGGCTCCACGACCACCTCAGGAGTCGAGCTAAGATCATAAAAAGGGGAAACACCTTAAATGGTAAAAAGCAAAAGGTAAATGCTGTTATTAAACTTTTGTCTTTCTACATACCTTCATGTGCTAGACTTGATCTTGAATTTAGAAGAAACCTTCCCTAAAGAAGATTTCTTTGACTTCTTCTCAACCACGTCTGGTCGAGACTCGAGTTGAGGAATGGCCACGATCACGTCTGGTCGTGGGTCTTGAATGAGCACGGCTGCTCTTTGAGCCTCCTGGCTCTCCAAATGGTCAAGGCTTGTCTCGACCACCTTAGGGGCAGCATTGCCCTCAACCATAGGTACTGCTGGCGCAATAGTTTCCTTCACGAAAGACATAAAACTCTTCCAGTTCTCTTTTTCTAGTCGCTTGACAAAGCCACGAGAGGCAGAAACTGCGGAAGTCTTATTGTAATAATAAAAGGGTACCTTGGTCTTCGGGGCTTTGTGCTTGAGAGGCTCAAGCGCTTCGACCTCCGCAACCTCTACTGCCGTAGCCAAATCCGCAGCAAATTTTGCAAAAGGCCTAGTTGGGTCAAAAGTGCTCGAGCTTACACCTCCCTTGTTGGCGACTTGCACGAGCCGACGCCTCTTGGCCGGGGGAGAATCAAACTACTCTACTGTCGTGCCAACTACCATCAACATGATTTCTTCGTCGTCCCGACGGTTTCCCATGTCTACTTTCTGCAAGAATCAGAAATAGAGATGTTACAAAGCAATCGTAAGTTTTTCTACGACTATCATCTTGTCGTAAGTTTTTCTACGACAACCCCCTGGTCGTAAGCTTTCCTATGACCAATACCTAGTCGTAAGCTTTTCTACGACTAGTACCTAGTTATAAGTCTTTCTACGACTACAAGTCCCTAAAGATGAAATCAATTCTTGATTACCTTTAGGTGCACTATTTTGTCCTCTGCGGACAGGTCCGCCAAAATTTGAGGAGCCACCATGCTCGGTGGCAGGGATTTCTCACAAATGTGTTTGACTCGAGCGTTAATCTCTTCTTGCGAGAGGCCTGCAGGAGCAAGTAAACTCTCAATAAGCTAAGTCTAAGATTAATAGAAAAAGGCTAAGGCTGGGAGTTTACTTACCTTCCTCGTACTCTCTGGTCGGGTCCTGCGGCCCCGAGTACCTCCACATGGGATGAGCCCTCTTCTTCAGAGGGATAATGCGGCGCGCGATGAAATCCTTCACCACGTGCCATCCAGTAAGCCCCTCTTATTTCAAGTCTTTGATGGCTTGAATGAAGGGGGCAATCCGACCAAGATCTTTAGGAGTCGAATCCCAGGTAGAGATTTTCTCGGCCGGCTTTTCGACGAAGGAGAGGCTGTCTTCATTGGTTATCTCCCAATAGAACCACCTCTTTTTTCATCCTGGCCACGATGACCGGGTGAACATCTGAATGTACTCCAGCAACTTCCCGTCGTGGAGCTTCAGACTACAGCTACTGGTGACTCCATTCTGATGAGTCATTCCATAATAGTACTGGAACAACTCCAAGTCAGACGGAATCCCCAGGTAGGCCTCACACTGGTACACGAACACGCCCAACATTGTGATAGAATTGGGAACAAGGTTCACCAACTCCACACCGAAGTGTTCGAGTACAAGGGTGAGGAAAGGGTGAGCGGGCAATCGAAAGCCACACTCACAAAATGCTTGGAAGACAGGGATCTGCCCAATCTCCTGTAACATCTCAAATGTACAAATGGAACCAAATCTAGGTTTGTGTTTCAAATGTAATCAAATCTAGGTGTGTGTTTCAAATGTAAGAAAATGTGTAGAAATTAAAAATTTTCTCACATCTTGAAACTCTTGAACTTTTCTATAATTCTTGTCAAGAGTTGTGGAATTCAAAAACACCAATCTCCTGTGGACTAAAGTCAAACCCTTATTCCACTTGGTCAAAAATCTTGTGTCAAACTTTGGAAATATTTTTTTTGGTTCTAGGGATGATGTGTGACCGCTCTGAAAAGTTTCACAACTTTTAGAAATTATTTGAAAATTTTTGGAGGCAAGTCAAACCAATTTTTCAATTGGTCAAACCCTAGAACAAACCTTGAGGAATTTATTGAGAAAAATACAGTACATAAAAATCTCTAAAAATTTTATGTAAGGTTAATCCTGGAGTGAGGAAGCTCCAGTCAAAATTTCAGAATTTTTGGAGTTAGTTTGCTACCTCTAAAAATTCTTCCAAACTTAGCTTTCAAATTTAAACCCTAATTGGTTTCCATTGTTCCTCGGGCTCGGACCCAAGCCTGGCTCAAGCCACTTGACTTGGTCAAGTCAACTAACTGTATCGGGCTCGGTCGCGTTGGCGTGCGCGTTGTGGACCGTTGGATCTCCATCGGGCGGTCGATGGTTGCGCGGAGCGGAGCGGCGTGACCTCGATCTCTACCGACCGCTCGATCAAAATCGATTGGCATGCGTGGTCTCCTTCCTTCGTGCTCACAAGACGCTGCTACCATGGCAGAGCACGCGTGGGGCGAGCGCAGCGTCGCAAGGCCCTTCAACAAGCAGCCGCAACGCATTAAATGAGTGTCGTGCCTCGCCTCAAAGTCGCCTGGCTCACCTGCTCCCGTCGCTCAGAGCTCGCGTGCACCGCGGTGGACCGTGGAGCACTCATGAGCATCCACCCATTCCCTCCTTTGCCCTCTCCGCTATTTAAGCTCCTCAAGCCGTTCCTTGGCTTCCTTTCAACACCCTTGAGCTTGCCTAGCACCCTCGTTGCTTGGTTGAGCTCAATCGACCAAATCCCCAAACCGCCATTATCAGCCGTGGAGCTCCCTCCTCATCGCCGGCGCTCTAGGGGTTCATTTGCGATTCCACTCGTGTCATTTCACGCCCCTCTCCACCTTAAACATTTCCCCTAATCCAATTTTGGTTTGCTTCAACAGGGGGCAGCTAATTTTGGAGTTTCCCCTTTTCGGCCGTGGATCATCGCTTCCTCCTCGCCACCCAGAAGCTCCTCCTCTCTTCAATTCCTTGCTCATGGACCATCCTTCACTCTATTGAAGCTAATGTGATGACCCGTCTCACCTCATTTCGCCAGCCGCTGCTCCTCGTTGTCGCCCCCGGCCACGGCGGGTATTCGTCGCCGAGCCGCCCGTCCTTCCTCGCCCCGTGATTATCCGTAGCTCCTGGTAGCCCCTAGATGCTCAGGCATTGCCGGGTTGAACCATCGCGAGCTCTATTGCTGCTTGTCTTTTGGCCATGCTTGGCACCGCCGCTCCTCACTGGCTCGCCGCCGTTCTAGGCCGGCTCAGCCGCAGTGGGTGGTGCCAGCAGGTGCGCAAGGTTATTGTGGACCTCAGACCACTCTTGGTTTGCGCCGCCGTGGCTTGAACCGCCGGCGATTCGCCGTGGAACACCGTTGGTTTCGTTGTCGGACGGAGATGACAACTGTAGCATCGTATGGCCATCCATCTCCAGATCTGCGGCTGCGATTCGCGGGTGCTCATACAAGACGAAGTTCCAATGTAGCCGGGTCGTTTAATCTGACCGTTGATTTGATCTCGACGGTCTGCGATCAGGTTTTTCAGCAAGCGCCGTCGCGTCGATCCGTCAGAAGTCGTTGATCCAAGATCAACGGTCTACGACCAGGGGGTCCTAGCGCGCGTGCGTCCAGTCGTTGGGCCGTCCGATTCAAGATCAATGGCCTACAAATTTCCACGTCGATTCGATTTTAGGAATTTCCCGAGAGGTTTATTTGTGAACTGAAAAAGGTAATAAACTTCAAAAATGCATAACTATTTCATTTTAGCTCCATTTGAGTTGATTCAAATTTTGTTAGTTCTGGTTTGAACTGAGCTTTAATCTAAAAATAGTTGTAAGCTTAGTTCGGCTCTAGAAAATGGATTTAAAAATTGGTTGAGAAATAGACTTTAAATGTTGCTCTAAAAATTGCATTTAACTTGTAAATTGCATAAGTAATTCTCTATAGATCCTTTTTGAGTGAATCCAATTGTGTTGGCTTCCTCTATTAGTGTACTAAATGATAGAATAGTATTTAGGCATGTCACTATTTTTAAAAGAATTGTGGGTGTATTTTATTTGTGCTCTTTTGCATGTCTTTGAAAAAAAATCATAGAAAATGCATACTAACTTCAAATGAGGTGAACTCAATTGTGTTATACATCTCATGAGGTGCTGTTATTACCATAAAAATCCCAGGTGCAACACCTCTTTGGAAAATTGTGCTAAAGAATTTAATTTGGATAAACAGTAACCGATTTGAATTTTCCAGCATTTTCCAGGCTGAGCAAAATTGTTTTGGCCATAACTTTTGCATTGAGAATCCAAATAAATTGGTTCTTATTGATAAATTCTTTAAAAATCATGCTCTTGCTGCTGTAAAAATTTCATAGCATTTGGAGAAAGTTTGCTGTTGAGTCTTTTCGGTTTTCTTCGTTCTTATCGGTTCTTTTTGCTTTTTCGTTAGGTGCCGACGAGTGCGTTGTTAACGAGAGTGCTCCCCTGCAGCAATCTGAGCATATCCAGCAAGGCAAGTAGTTTGATCATATCCAATCAATCCCCTTATTTTAAAGTCTAATACTTTGTTTAACTTGTATGTATGGATGCTTACTTTGTGTTAAATTATCGATTAGTTGACCCTATAGATGCATGCTCTGTAGGTAAATGTTCATTCTCTACTACTAAGCCTAGGATTATCTTGCTGTGATTTAGAGTTCGATGGATGGACTCTTATCACTTAGTAGTTTACGTTGATAATGCTTAGAAATGCTTAGATAACGGTAGAAATGGGCGGTTGTCGACTTATGTCGATGACCTTGATCACAAAAAAATTATTATTCCATTATGTCCAGCACTTGTGCTTTGTACTTTGTAAAGAAATAAAAATGAAAACAAAATTGTTATTGACTTGGGCACAATGGATGTTGGTGCGATCTCATGGTGTGATGGAATGGTGCCTAGGTCCCTAAGGACCGAGTTACTTGGGCCGCTAAACTGAGCAATATTGCGTGCTAACCACACGAGGGTATTGGGAACCCCTCTTGACTAAGTACTTTGGGGGGTGTTAATTATGAGCTGGTTGGTGGTGTTAAAAGAAAAATGTTATTATTATATGAGGGGAACATCTGTAATTCAGCTTGAGCTGGCTGATGTGTCCTTCTCTTTGTTGGGTTGTGGCTCTTAATTAGCATCATCCATTGAAAATGTCTCGTAGGACTTAGCCGTGCTGGCATACCAAAGGAAGTGTGCTAATAGCTTGGCGAAAAGGCAGTCTGATGTGTGGGTACATTGGTACACCCCTACAGGGATAAAACTATTTGAATAGCCTCATCCTAGGTTATGGACATGCTTGGCAAGGTCACTCAAGAACTAGACTAAACCACTTAATTAAAACTTGTTGGGTGGTATGAATTGGGTAATTCATGCTATTGTTGTGGTGACTATTTTGTTAGTCACTTCCAGGTTGTCTTTACTGTTGATTATTATTATTGTATTGTTGTTACTTCAACAATTAAAAATGCTTTGTCAAATTGCTTTAAATCTATTACATTATTGCAAATGAAAACTTACTTTATGCTAAAATGAGCCTAAAGCCTTCCACTTAAATAAAACTTGCATGTAGCTAATTATAGGCTATTACCCTTACACGTCAGTCTTGCGAGTACATTTTTGTACTCATTTGCTTTGCTTAACTATAATTTTTGCAGAGGAAGAAGTTGAGCCCCAAGGGCCCTACTTTTGTGAGATGTGCGGTGGTTGGGACGACTAGGTTGGTGGCTTGGTTGGTTGCCTTGTGGGCTAAAGGCAAACCATGTGGCTTTCTTTTGTTTATCGCCATCTTATGGCTTTCGCTTCCGCTTTTGTTTAGCTCTTAAATTGTGTTTAGCTGGTCGGCTCTTTTGTAATAATTCTCTCTATTATGTATGTCTTTGTTTAATCTAGTTCGTGCTTGAGTTCTATGTTTGTATGGAATTGATGCATGATTTTTTAAAGGGGTGTGTATACTGCATTTCTGGGAAGTATACAAATCTTGAAGATACGGGTTATTTTGTTTGTGATGCTAGGGTCAATGGATGACTAAGCATTACAAGCTAAATAAGCCGGGGTCCTAACAAAGTTGGCATCAGAGCTGTACTGACCATAGAAACCCTAGCTTGGTCGTCTTTAGGATGTTTTGGAAAACTTATTTTCAAAATATCAAAAGGGTTTATGAAAGGTTAAGTAAATTCTCTAAGTTTACTCCTTACCTATCTTAGCTTTCTTATCTCATCTCACTATAATTTGAGTTTTAAAAGTTATTTCTCTCTCCTTCCCTCAAAAGATAGCGTTAACGTTTAATTCGGGTTTTGGGGAAACAATGAGATTGGCAAATTGAAGTGTTAGCTGCCCATTACAAGGTTTTGAAGTTCTGGAGTCGGTGATTCGACGAGGAGCTTGGATGCGAAATCTGGATAGCAAGCATCAAATTTCCACATAGCAGTCTCAAAGGTTTCTAATTAGGATAGATAATGAGAGGATAATTCAACTAAAACTTGTGGGAATAAAAGGGTAAGATGTGATATTAGTTGGCTAAGTACCTAACACCTATTTTGCTAATTTTACCTTGCTTAGAGAAGTGTTAGATTTGGAGTTGTGCGTGAATTTTATATTATCAACCGATTACTCGTTCATTCCATACGGGTTAGTCGTGTCGGGAAGTTGAGTTTAAGTCTTGTGTTTCCCTGCTGTTTCTTGATCCTTCTTGTAAACTGGTGGGGTTATTTTAATTGCAATCTTGTTGGCTTTCGATTAGGGTGATTTTCCATTCCCCTAGTCGATAGCTTTTCACTTTCTTTAGCTTCTGATTTTTGGATTTCGTTGCTAACCCTTTCTCTCTTCAGCAGATGTGGAAGAACTCAGAGCGATCGTGGTCACCACCGGTTCGATGAGGAGCTTCCACCTCCTCCGACCATGGCCGAGGTTCTCGCCAGATCGAGCGGAACCGTATGGATCGACTAGGATTCTCGAAGCGATTGCGCAACACCTCTCTCTCTCTCGTGCATCCGATCGGGGAGGTGGTGGTGGTCATCACCTCGTGGGGACTCTTGAGTTCTTCGCACTTACCGCCCACGTTCTCGTGTCCGAGGACCCATCGGAGGCGGACGATGGTTATGCTCGTTGAGCGAAGCTCATCATTGCTAGTGCTAGGATCAGAGAAGGCACTCTTCACCTCCCATCACCGGAAGGCGAGCTCTCTCATGGTGGGAGAATTTCCTCGCCATGCACTTGCGCACTATGTGATCTCTTGGGATGAGTTCGGATTGCTTTTGTCGGGCTCACATCCCTCACGCTTGATGAAGCTCAAGAAGAAGGAGTTTCTTGCGCTCAAACAAGGGCACAGGTCCGTATCGGAGTATTTATACGAGTTTAACCATTTGGCTCGTTATGCTCTAGCAGATGTGGCCACTGATGAGGCCAAACAGGAGAAGTTCATGGATGGCTTGTCTGAGGAGCTTCAGGACAAGCTCTCCATCGTTGATTTCCCTGATTTCTAGGCCTTGGTGGACAAGGCCATCCTCTCTAAGCACAAGGGGCGAGTGCTGGTGGATTCCCGCAAGCGCAAGTGGGAGTCTCAAAAGGCTGCTAGGGCTAACCGTCCCCGCTTCGGGCAAGCTCAGTTGCCCCGTCCTCAGTTTTCTTCACCTTCGAGGGCACTTGTTGTTGCACTCGTCCTCCGCAGTCGTGTCCCGGCCCGTGCACCTATGAGTCGCCAGTGGCCTCCGCAACCCACCGCCGGGTCACTTGCTTCTTCTGCGACTGTAAGGGCCACTATGCTAGCAATCGGCCCTAAGAAGCTTGAGCGGCCCTTGTCCTAATGGAGGACGCGGCAAGGAGGTGGACTTTCCCAGATCGAAGGTTGTCCCCACCTCGAGAGCGTGGGCAGCGGTCACGTCAACCTCATCTCTGCTGAGGAGGCACAGGAGGCGCCTGACGTCGTGTTAGGTACACTTCTTGTCAACTCTCATCCTGCTACTATTTTATTCGATTCAGGAGCATCGTATTCTTTTGTATCTCAGTCTTTTGCTGCTGATGGTGAGCTTCTTTTTGCTCCTCTGTTGGTCCCGTTACTCATTCGCTCTCCCGGTTCGGAGTTGAGAGCTGAATTAGAGTTTAGGGATGTTCTTGTTGAGATTGAGGGGGTTGGATTTGTAGCAAATCTTATCCTCCTCAATTCTGCGAGTTTGGATGTGATTCTTGGTATGGATTGGTTGTCTCGTCATTTGGGGCAAATCGATTGCGCCAAGAAATCCATCTCTTTGTCAAGTCCCTCAGCGTAGGTTTTTTTTCGAAGTCGCTTGGACCAAGATCTTCAAGGCCAAGCGAAGCCGACTCTAGATATTAGTGAAGTCCCAATGGTATGTGACTTCATTGATGTCTTTCCCGAAGATCTTCCAGGGATGCCACCAGTTCGAGATCTTGAGTTCGTCATTGAGTTAGCACCCGGTACTACCCCTATTTCTAGAAGGCCATACCGGATGCCTCCGAACGAGTTGCTGGAGTTGAAGAAGCAAATTGGTGAGTTGCTAGAGAAGGGTTTCATCCGCCCTAACTCATCTCCGTGGGGTTGTCCAGCAATCTTCGTAAAGAAGAAGGACAATACTTTGCGCATGTGCGTCAATTACCATCCGCTTAATGAAGTGATGGTAAAGAACAAGTATCCTTTGCCCCGCATCGATGACCTCTTTGATCAATTATCTGGAGCTCAAGTCTTCTCCAAGATTGATTTGAGAGTGGGATATCATCAAGTTCGGATCCGACCTGAGGATATTCCCAAGACGGCTTTCTCTACTCGTTACGGTCTGTACGAGTACACCGTCATGTCTTTCGGCTTAACCAATGCTCCTGCCATGTTCATGAATCTCATGAATTCGGAGTTCATGGAGTATTTGGATAAGTTTGTGGTGGTCTTCATCGATGATATTCTTATCTACTCCAAGAATGATGAGGAACACGCCGAGCAATTGAAGCTTGTTTTGGGCAAGCTGCGTGAGCACCATCTATATACGAAGTTTAGCAAGTGTGCATTCTGGTTGAAGGAAGTGGCATTCTTGGGCCATGTTCTTTCAGCAGGAGGCGTAGCTGTAGACCCTAGCAAGGTCAGCGATGTGCTCTCTTGTAGTCAGCCCAGTTCGGTAACCGAGGTCGGGTGCGGGCGCGTTTTTCTTTATCTATTCGAAAATCGAAACGCACCGACTCGTAATTGATGGCGAATGAATGGCAACCGTTAATTTCTGGCCTCTTCGTTTTTGGCTATTAAAACAAACAGAGTTCTGGTTCTTGATGGCAACTGTTGGCCTTTGGACTTTTTGGCAACTGTTGGCCTTTGGACTCTTTGGCAACTGTTGGCCTTTGAACTCTCTGTTTCTGGCAATTGGCTCTTCTCCAAGTTTACACAACACAGAACTCCATGGTTTTGTTGCTATCTACATCCCCGCGAGGCGTGTGTACGGTCGCACCGGGAGAGCAGGCCTCCGGAACCTTCGTCCTTGAAGGCTTGCACGAGCGAGGACGAATAAGGTTTTTGGGAGCGTTCATACGATCTTTCACGCCACGCCTACATCAAGCGCAGGATTATGATTCGCTGCTACGTAAAGATTTTTTTGATACTTATTCACCTATGGCTAGATTGGCCACTATTCAAGTACTACTATCTCTGGTACGCCTCACACGGCCTTCTCGCTCATCGATGGACATTAAGACAACTTTCCTAAATGGAGAGTTGGACAAGGAAATTTACATGGAGCGTACCGGATGGATTTGTAGTAGATGGTCAAGAAGGAAAGGTGTGCAAGTTGTTGAAATCAGTCGTGGCATGAAAAGTTCGACAGAACTTTAACATCTGCAGGCTTTATTATGAATGAAGCTGACAGATGTGTGTATTATCGCCATGGTGGGGGCGAGGGAGTCATTCTATGTCTATATGTTGATGACATACTGGTCTTTGGGACCAGCCTTAATGTGATGAAGGAGGTCAAGGATTTCTTGTCTCAGAATTTTGAGATGAAAGATCTGGAAGTAGTTGATGTTATCTTGAACATCAAGCTGTTGAGAGGTGATGATGGTGGGATTACATTGTTGCAATCCCATTATGTGGAAAAGGTTCTGAGTTATTTTGGTTATAGCGACTACAAATCCTCTCCAACACCTTATGATCCTAGCGTGTTGCTTAGGAAGAATTGGAGAATAGCCAGAGACCAGTTGAGATATTCTCAGATAATTGGTTCACTCATGTATTTAGCTAGCGGTACTAGGCTTGACATCTCGTTTGCTGTGAGCAAACTAAGCCGTTTTGTTTTCAATCCGGGAGATGATCATTGGCATGCTCTTGAGAGGGCAATGCGCTATCTAAAGGGTACTATGAGCTATGTCATTCATTATACCGGGTACCTCAGGGTACTGGAGGGTTATAGCGATTCAAATTAGATATCTGATGCTAATGAGATTAAGGCCGCAAGTGGATATGTCTTCATACTTGGAGGTGGCGCTGTTTCATGGAAGTCTTACAAGCAGACCATCTTAACGAGGTCAACAATGGAAGCATAACTCACAAAGATTAGATATCGCCATTGTTGAAGCTTCTAATGGCTTCGTGAGTTCTTGATGGATTTGCCGGTGGTTGAAAAATCGGTACCGGCTATTCTGATGAACTGTGACAATCGGTTGTGATTGTCAAGGTGAACAGCTTCTAAGGATAATATGACAGAGAAACTTAAGTCTGTCAGAAAATGAGAAAGGGTTTATCACGGAATGTGATAGACAATGCATCGAGGAGATATATTTGAGAAGTAATAGCTTTGGATTATATCCAAACTTTATAGAATCCATTAAGAATTTGGCGAGTTGATTTTTATATTATCCTTCACAAAGGGTTTATCACTAGTCAAAATGTGATAGACCATGCTAAGATTCTGGTCATTCTTCTAGAAATTACTATGTCTATAGTGTTCTTAGTTACCGGCTTTGGTATATTAAAACAATGTGGAAAATAGCTAGAGTATTTTCCATGTTTTATCTAGCTTATTTCTTTAAAAGGGGATTAAATTACTCAAAAAATGCTTATATATTCAACAATCCGAGAAAACCTTATTCTAGGCATAGGCATTTTTCTGTACGGCAATCGCTTTGTTTCTGGCTATCTCCCAAACCTCTCAATTCGATGAAAGTAATGGCGCACCAAGATGGTGCTTTGGCTAATCGCCATGAATGTTTTCCATGTGACAAATGGCAGCTAGAGTATTTTCCATGTTTTAAGGAACACTTACTCCAAAAACCTAAGGCAGAGCAAGCTGAATTTGATGGTGTGAATCGAGGTAAGCTGCCGATAACCTGAAGAACACTTTTCAAAGGTGTCGTGGTTAGTGTTCTTGGTGAGAAGTTAGTTGATGCATACATGGTGATTAAAACTACCGTCATCCCTGAATATAGCAATTTTAATAGTATGATATCAATATTTTAAGGAGGTTCATGCATCGAATTTTAATAGATACACACATGCATAATAGATTTTACAGAAAGAAGTACAATAATTAAAATAGTAGGATTAACATGGTCAAAAGAGGTACTTGCCTTGCTCTTGTTGCTTTGAATATGAGGATGGACGGTCATCGTAAAAGTCATTTGAAAAATTGACGTTAGATCAAAAGAGCGGGAAGCAAATTAAATATAGCAAAATAATTTCAACAGTGATAAAATCCAAATATTTTTGCATATTTAGGTAGAACGTGATTTTAGATGAATTTATAAAAAAAAGATTCATTCAATTTAGAGTTTGTATGCAAAAGTTATTAACGTTTTAATTTGCTTCGGTTTGAAATTTCCATAAATTAGAAAAGTGCTGACGTCGAAAGTGTATTTTCTGCGGTTTACACTTTCCAATAGAGAAAGTGTATTTTCCTCTGAGTTCTACTGAGGTTTACACTTTCCAGTACAGAAAATATATTGTCCTCTGAACTAAAAGCGACTTTTCTCACTTTTTCGATTTTTATTAACTTACATGTAGGGGCTACTTGTCAGTGACTCATATTTTTTTTATTCTTTTATTTATATAAACTAGAGGCAGTCCCACATGTCATAGACTGATTATTTATTAACTAATGATTAATCATATTTCTAATTTTAATTAAATGACAGATGGAGCCCACATGTCAGTCTATCGGGTTTTAAAACGTGTTTTAAAACCGAGAATAGTGCGTTGTCCCACATGTCAGTGACTCATTTACTAAACACGTTTAAAATTAGATTTCTAATTACCTTTTTGGCCGGTCCCACCTGTCATTGACTTAGTATGTTTAAGTATTGTTATTTAACGCTGATTAACATTTTAATCTTGCGGTCCCACTGGCAGAGAGAGAGAGAGAGAGGGAGGGAGGGAGGAGGCGGAACGAGTCACAAGATGGTCAGGCGCCATGGCGACCCTGTCACCGGCGGTTGGGGCGATGGCAAGGCTCAGGGATGGCCAAAATGGATTCCCTCTCGACGGTGATCCTTCTGGGTGGTGGCGAAGGCCAGAGAGATGGACAGAAGCAGCGCTACACTAGCGATAAGTGGCGGCGCTCCTCGGGGTCGAAGTGGATTTTGCAATTTGAACCAATCGGCGGCAAAAGGTGGTGCGCACTGGCTCTAGGGGACACCCACGATGCTGTTGGCAGCGGCTCGGGGACCAATGGTCACCGGAGCAGTGGCGACAACGCTTCGCACGGCAGCGGTGCTATGATTGGCTATGACGAAGTGCAAGCTATACTAGCTAATCATCCAATCTAATGAGCGCAAAAGCTCTAGGGGACTACTAGAAGCTCAACAAGGTCCTTGAATGTGTCAGGGGATGACCGGAGTGGCTTGGTGACGTTGAGCAGCGATGGCGCAAAGGAGGCTCTCAGTGACAGTGTGTTATATGTTGGTGATATGCGCTAGAAGCAATCATAGAGATGATTGTATCACGTCTATTTTTATGAGTTATTGAATAAATATTATGTACCTTGAATGAATCATTGGTTATAAAGATTAACAAGTATGTGACTTGTTGGTGAAACTCTTTAATTTATATGATGTCGTTCTAAATGAATCCTTGGTCAGATGTCACTGGTCAGAACACTAGTTACTTTACGACCAACACATGTATTGATTGATGACCATGTTTCACCGGTCATGGATATAGGGATATTGAGTCAATAATGAGAGCACATGCTGGAGAACATGGTGTTGGATTGATTGACCCACCTTGAGACACTATTGAGATTGTTATGATTCTAAGTGTCATTAGTTGGTCTCAAGCAATGATGATGTATAATCCTTAGACCTGAGATCAGCATGGTTCCCTACATATGTAATAGCACTCTTAGGGGTTGCCAAACGCTACTCGTAACTGGGTAGTTATAAAGGTAGCTTTCGGGTATGTTATGAAACATGCGGACGGATGTGACTGGTCGGATATGAGATTTTCCCCTCCTAACATAACAGGAGAGATGTCTCTGAGCCTCTCGAAGTGGTCAGATAAAGAAAGTGCATGGCCATGCCACTGGTGGTCGAAGAGTTCGACCACATAAGGTTATCCGACACTCGATCGAGAAAGTATTGAACAGTCCATGGATGACATAATATCTCACCTAGAGTTCAACCATACATCGTGAGGCAAAGGGAGAATATACGAGTAGGTCGCTTAGTTCAACCAGTTATAGACTGGTCGTATGGAGATACGAGCTGGTCGTAGACTAGTTGAACAAGATCACAGAGTAGTCGAAACATAGTCGTAAGGAGTTACGAACTGGTTGTGACTAAATACGAACTGGTCATATAGAGATATGACCTGGTCATAAGTGATGAGGACCTGGTCGTAGATCGTATTGCATTAAGGTTCGTCCGATATAATTTGTGTGTATTCGAGAATCATTATGTCCTGCTAGGAACCGCTAACGATTCGTGATTAGAAAGGGTTTTTGAGTCACAACCGACTACACATAAACCTAACAGGTCACACGCTTAACGGGTTGGAACAAAACGTGTTCAGATAGAATCCGCCATGGGCACTTTATAAGGAGATGCTTGAGGCTATTGGAAACATGAGATTGACATGAGTTACTCTACCGAAACCCTAGCCGCCTGTAAGCATCTAGGCCCCTAATTCATGTTTTGGTGATTAATGACGATTTAATCATCGGGACTAACTTTTTGTTGGTGTTGCATAAGTTCAAATTAGGTCTCGATGGTGGTTTGGATATGTGGGCTATTTGTTGACCCTAAATGGATATTAAAGGCAAAGCTTGAAATATGTTGAAGATTAAGGACTCTGTATTTTAGAAATGATCCAAGGAGTCGAGGATGGATCATTGTAGTGATAGGTCCTTTGTTTTTGTTTTAGCCATACTATTAAAGGGGGTCTAGGCTAGTAGCTTGAACTTGGTTAGGTTGAGTAGCTAGTTGTGATGCACACTAGGTTTATTTAGCTCATCTCTAGTCAAATGAAGCTCTTGGAAGAGTTGGAGTTGAAATAAAATCAATTTGGATCTCTATTTGATAAGGTTGAGTTTTGACAGTACATTAAGGATGATTCGGAAGCTAACGGATCATTGGAACATAATGCTGTTTTTCTATGTTGAAAAATGACTGAGACCTTGCGGATGATTCAGAAGCTAACAGATCATTGGACCAGTACCGAATTGAATTTTGACAATGCCTTCCGGATGATCCGCAAGCTAACGGAGCATAAAGCGGATCAATGGACCAGTACCGAATTGGATTTTGACAATGCCTTCCGGATGATCCGCAAGCTAACGGAGCATCAAGCGGATCATTGGACTAGTACCGATTTGAATTTTGACAATGCCTTCCGGATGATCCGGATGCTATCGGACTATCAAGCGGATCATTGGTCTAGAGAGATATTTTCGGATGGGCTGAAACCTCTAGTACATTATGAATGATCCGGATGGAACAAATCATCTGGATGTAAGGATGATCCGGACGCTATCGGATGATACTTTAAGCCTACAGCGGCTAATCTTGTGACTGTTGGATTTCGAGCTTCAGGATGATCCGGAATATGCTGATTTTTCAGGATAGTAGGTGTAACGGCTAGTTTCTTCAAGGAAGCTATAAATATTGTTCATGGACGTGATTGTAACCCCTCTTTGGCCATTCTACAGTATCATCTAATACCAAGGGAATATCAAGGGCACCCAAGATCATTTAAGAGCATATTTTGAGAGATTTGAGAGGTAGCATAGGCTTAGTGTGCATCACTCTAGTTGCTTGATCTTTCTAAGTTCAAGTGATGGTCTAGGCTTGTTACCTTTGGAGATCGGCGTCTCCTAGACGGCTTGGAGGCGTGGTTCTCGGTGACCTTCTAAGGAGGAGCTTGTGGAAGGCACCGGGAAGGTTGTGAAGGTTTGGAGTCCACCCATCCAGAGAGGAGAAGGACTACCATAAGTGAATGGCTTGATACCTTTCTAGGTTTCAAGTTGGAGCAATACTCTTGCGAGAGTGCTCCAACGAGTAGGGGAGATCGCCGAATCTCCGAGACCTCGGTAAAAAAAATTGGTTGTGTCTCTTGTCTCCTTTACATTTACGCATTTACTTTCTTGCACTTTCTAATCATCTCTAGAATTGTGTAGGAGTTGTTTGTCCACACTAGAATCCTTAGACACATAGTTTTGTTAGAACTGTTTAGTCTTTTAAATTGTTCTTAAAAAAAGATTCCCAATTCACCCCCCCTCTTGGGCATTCGATCAACTTCACCGCCATCTTCCTAAGAGCTCTACCATGCGACTTGGTGCTAGCACACCTACGGTTATTCCTTCCCTGGACGTGTGGATACCGTAGAGGCACTACTGCGGTTGTTGTTGCGCTTGAGGACTGACGAGGATCTAATAATCCTCATTTTATCTTTTATCTATAATTCTTATTATAAGCAAATATGATGTCATGTGGTCCCTGGGTATACCCCTTAAATCTACAAGGGAGAAGCCTACTAGGTGGTCGTAAGTTCTTCTACGACCACCCCCATAGTCGTAAGTCTTGCTACGACTACCTTATGGTCGTAAGTTCTTCTACGATCACTACCTAGTCGTAAGTTATTCTACGACTACCCCATAGTCGTAAGTCTAGCTACGACTACCTTATGGTCGTAAGTTCTTCTACGACCAGGTCAGCTACGACCACCTTACGATCAATAAAACCTACAGGCGAGTGGGTCCAATTGATTAAGGAATCCAAACAGTCAACATACGCTGTTATTATGCGAAATAATAACACGCAATACCCCATTATCTCTGACAAGTAACTGCCAGGCGGCGTGAAGGAGTTACCATCCCGATGATTACTGCAAACGTGCGTCCGTTACTGGATTTGATGAGGCGTCTCTTCAACAGAGGAAAACGACTATTCCTTCATGACTATATAAAGGCAACGGTTAGAGAGGGAAAGGGGACAGAGCGATCGAGGCGTATACACACGCTATCGAGGGCTATCAGGAAGACAAGTGCTATCATCTGTAATAGTCTTAGTTTTTCTCTTGATTGTTCATAATACACTCAATACCATACACACACAGGAGTAGGGTTGTTATTCTCTCCGGAGAAGGCTTGAACCTGTATAAAAATATCCGTGTCAATATCTTTGCGTGATTCCATTCTAGGAGACCCCCCGAATCAAACAATCTTTACATAAGATCGGTTCTAAAACACCGACAGTTGGCGCCGACCGTGGGGATCTTCCGGTAATCTCTTGTCAACATACTCTCTTTTTTCTAAATCTCATGCACTCATGGCAGGAGAATGGAATGAGGAGAACTGGATGCCGGTTTCGATTACGAGCCGAGTATCGACTCATCCGATGGTATTGTTGCCTCCGGGGATCTTCCCGCAGATCAAGGAGACAATGCCGCTGATGGAGTTGAGGAGGGATCCCTATCCCCCACAACAGTACGTCCAACAGAGGAATCAATCCTCTCAAAGGACAAGGGTCAATCTGACTAGGACTACACCCAGGTGGACTCACAACACGACGAGAGTTTTTTCTCCAAGTGTCCGAGTCCCCCTAAGGCGGTCCGACTTGGTGAGACAAGTTCGAAGCCACAATTCCAGACTTCACCAAGATCTGGTGATCCTCTCTCCTGATGACCCGAGAGAGCGGGATCAAGCATGCTTTTCTGCAAATTCGACCATCTCTCCGCAGATCACACCTGCGGATGGAGACGGTTATAACCCAGAGTTCCCCTACCTGGAGGGGATTACTCTAAGTCATAAGATGGTGTCTCTCGACTACTCCTCGAGCGGGGAGGCCTCGAGCGCAAGTGAGAATCATCAACGGGAGGTCTTCGTTCTTCTCTCAGATCAAGGTCACTATTCTAGAGACCGAGCTAGGGACACTTCAAGATCACGATCGCCCCTCGTGACAATGGCAAGGGCACCACCGATGGCGGACAGACCAACACCTTGATGAGCGCGAGGAACTCCTCTACATACTCGCACTCCATTGAGACAGTCTCAAGAATTTGACATGGAAGATCTTGAGGCTATTCGGCGAAAGAAGATTGCAGCCTAGAAGAATCTGTCTGGGCGCATTCAATATCAATCAGAGAAAGCTCAAGAACTCCAGCACATCAACGACTTACTCGAGAACCCAACTCGAGAACTTCCGAAGGCGCTAGCCACGATCTTTTCGTCAAGAGATCACACAAAGGCTTCGGACCACGATGGCAAGGCCGAAGCACTCGCCGACATCATTCAGAAGTCGAGTAATACAACTTCTTCACTACGGTCGATCAAACATATCACCGCGGAGATCGGGCAGCAATGAAGAATCGATCGATCTCCTACTCGGAGAAATGTCTTTCGAACGACTGATGATCAACAAACCCCTCGGAGAGGTGATCGCTCACCATTTCGACATGGAAATCTGCAGCAGCGGATGGACTACGAGGAGTATTCCCCTCGTAGGATCGAGACCTATTACAGCTCGGGTCAACCTGTTACTAGGTATCGTCGAGTATGACCACCTGATGATGTCAACCCTTCTTTCCTGCAAAGAAGACGTCAAGAAGTTATTACCGTGCCCGCATTTCGCGCCTCCGAGATGTTTCACCGCCACCTCGTTTTCGACCAGTGAACATGGAGAAGTTTGATGGATCCCAAAATCCCATCGAATTCTTTCAAATCTATACAACAGCTGTCCGAGCAGCAGGAGGAGGAGAGCATGTAATGGCGAATTACCTTCCAATTGTGCTTGAAGGGTCTGCTCGATCGTGGTTACTGAACCAACCACTCGAGTTGATCTATTCTTGGCAACACCTCTGCGACCTTCTACTGGCGAACTTCCAAGGCACCTATAATCGCCCTGGGAAGGAGGACGACTTGCACCGGATGAGACAGAACGATAACGAGACCTTACGCCAATTCATCAAACGCTTTAGTCAGGTTCGTAATTCAATTCCAGAAGTTTCTGACTCATCTGTCATCAGGGCTTTCAAGCAAGGAGTCCGTAGTAGAAGGATAACAGAAGATATCGCTTTGAATCCTCCTACCACCGTCGCCGAACTCTTTGAGATGGCCGATCGATATGTGACTGCCTATGAGGCGGTCGAGTGGAACAACACAATCGATTGAGAAGATAATACCTCTCGAGAGCCAGGCGACGTTGGTAAGAAGAAGGATAAGAAAGCAAAAAAGTCCAAGAACAAGGCGAAGGGTCAAAAACTCCAAGCCAGCGGTTCCAAGGAGGTCTTGGCTGTAAATGATAAAGAGCCACACACCTCCAAGCCGCACTCCGACCGAGGCAAAGGTAAGCGCCCCGATCGAAAAAACGATAAGTCTAGGTGGTGTCCTTTCCATAAAAAGGAAGGACATGACCTTCAGAATCGCCGGTATTCCAACGAAAGCTCGAGGACTACTACAACGGCAAAGGACCACTTCCCACTCTCGAGCAGGTAGGACAAACGAGTGGTCATAAGCCGTCAGATGACGATGAGGAGATGTCGTTCCAGGATCCGTAACATACCGTCGAGCACATATACGGGGGATCATTGGCAACGAATGAAAGCGACAGCTTAAAGCTACGAACGTGAGGTAAACTCCATAGATCCTCCTCTCGTCAATAAATTACCGAAGTGGTCGGAAGTCACCATCTCCTTTGAGAGGGGTGATCGCCGATTCTTCGACTCGACAGTCGATATCCGATCGTGGTCGAACCCACCATCAACAATTGTCGGGTCAATCGAGTTTTGTTGATGGTGGCGGCTCGTTAAACATCTTGTTTACTGAGTGCCCTGGATGAGATGCAAGTACCTAGGACTAAGGTAAGACCGATGCGATACTCTTTTATGGGATCGCATCGGGTCTTCACCAAACCTATTGGCCAAGTTTTCTTCCTTTAACATTTGGTTCACCAAGTAATTTCATGACGAGAAAATCTCCTTTGATGTGATCGATTTCGATATCGGCATATAACGCCATACTCTCGGACGACCAACTTTGGCAAAATTCTTAATGGCTACTCATTATGGGTATCAATGTATTAAGATGCCAGTCCCAAAGGAGTAATCACAATTCATTGTGACAAGAAGATGGCGATACCGCGACCGTCTATCCCTCGAGATGGTTGGACAGATACCAACTCGAGAAGAAAGTCGGCCTTCGACCAGCAAGTCGAAGCCAAAAGCTGCACCAAAACCGAACGACAAGGTCAAAGTGGTTCCTCCGACGCAGAGGAGCCCTCAAGATCGTTCGCAGACGGGATACTTCCGACCCAAGTAGGAAGACACCCTCATCACCTTCCTCCGACATACCCGGAGTCCCAGGGAGGTGATCGAGCACAGGTTAGCTTTACGGCCTGACAAAGTACCCGTAAAACAAAAGTTACGGAGATTTGCCCCTGATCGACGAGATGCTATTAAATCAGAATTGGATAAGCTACTTTGTCGAACCCGGGAACGAAGGATCCCGAATTCTCTATGTTCATACACTAGTCCAGGATTTCTAGTGTACACAGTCAAACAAAAGTGATAACACAAACATATCACGTATTTTATTAATAATGATCCAGAGTTTATTACAAAGGGCCTGAGGCCAAATAAAGTAAAACACAGCGGAAGCAAAGCAGTAGTAGTAGGCCACACGACTTGCCACAAGCAATCGTCTGGGGGCGTAGCCTAAGCATCCGGATCCTCACCGTCCTGGTAGAAGTCTTCTCTAATAAAGATTATTTAGCAAGAGTGAGCACTACTACTGTGTTTCGCTAGTTACACCCAGTCAAATGTGATTGAATGCATGCATAAGGTAAACAAGGGTATTGGTAGGGTTTATTTGCATAAAGCAAGATTTTCAATTTTAAATAATCATATTAATTTCCAAGGCCATTTTTATACTATATCTAAAATCAGATTTTAAATGAAAATTTTATAGTGTGGATAACCTCCATATTTGAATGGTGAAGGATACCCTCCTATCACAATGGCTAACCGCCCAATTTTCCCACAGGACTAACCATCCTGAAAAACATCTGTTGAAAACACTTTTAAAAACCAAAAACAAATCTAACTCAAAGTGGCTTTGCTAGCATGTCCATGATCGCGGATGTGGCTATTCGAATAGTTTTCTACTCTGTAGAGTTTGTACAGCTTTACCCACACGAGATAATTTGCTCTTTGAGTCGGCCAATCCACGCTTCCTAAGGCGTGTGACAAAACAATTATCACAAGGCCAATACAATGATCTACATCAAAGTACTCATGCCCGCTAAGGTTTCGCTTCTATTGACTAACCATCCTCAGGAGCCCCCTCTTGCGCCAAAGTGAGACTCTTGTCTAACCAACACCCACACATACAACATGGCACGAATATCTATGAGGTATCCCAAATTATTAAGTCAGGTCCTGCCCATACAGGACATGTGGTGGTACGGTAAGGTGTAGCAAAGGAACGCTCAAAGGCCGGTCCTTAATTGACTTGGGCGTCTTTCAAATCAAACCCTGGGCTTTAATCCTAACCAGATTAAACCCGTGCATAAACCTGCACCCACCATTCATCCGTTTCGCCCAAGTCCAAACCATTTTTGATTTTATTTTAGTGACAACCACCTTTACAAATTCCCTATGGTAAAACAATACCATTGGTTCAAGTTTAAACCAATTTCAAAAGATTTGGCTAAATCTCCCAAAATTCATAAACATGGTCTAAGCATTTGCTAAGCATGTGAATATTTTCCATAATACTTTATCTATTGGTGACAAAGGAATGACATTTCAATAATCAAATTGTCCATACAATAGAAATTGGAATATCTAAGTATTTAAACAGGGACTTGAAATATTTGAATAAAAGTATGCATGCATTTAATAATTTAAAAACTGAATTTAAATAACTTCAAAATACTGGGAGCAATATGGTCAAGGGTATAACTTGCCTTCATTGAAGTCTTGACTCTCTAAATCCTCCGAAGGATCTAACTCTCCGGAATCGTCGAAGTCTATACGCGAAAGTACGACAAATTCAAATGAAATTTAAATAAATTCAAAAAGACAATTTAAACTAACTCCAAATGAAATAATTTTATTTTATTTAGCTATATAATAATTTTTTAAGATTTTAGCAATTTGAATCACCCAATTTGGAGTTTGGATGAAAAAGATATGAATTTTACAAGTTTAAACCTAAATATGTAAATTAAAAGGATTTCTCGAATTATTTTTCTAAAGAAAATTCTCATTATTGCGCAAGGCTGACATCAGCCCTAGGATGTTCGGATTTTAAAATAAAACCGACAGGTGGGCCCCACGTGTCATAGACACGGTTTATGTGGACCAAGTTCACGGGTTTAGGTTTTAGGGGTGTTTCACGTGGTGCCACATAAGCGAAATGGGCCACGTGGCACCCATGTGGCGTGAGGTGGTGCCACGGTGGCATGTGGCATGCCACTGCGTGGCCGTGCCGCGCCACGCCGGCGAGATGGCGCCGTGGGACCGATGGTCGCCGGGCTACACATGGCTAAGAAGCGGCGAGGTGCGATAAGAAAGAGGAGGAGACGGCGAACTCAAGTTTCACCCAACCGACGAGACGAGAACGAGGCGGGCGGTGGCGAGGAAGAAGTGGCGGTGAGGTTCGGGCGATGTGGAAGTGGCGCTCCGGTGGGTATTCGTCGAAGATGGCAGCGCGCCTGGCGTAAGCGTTGAGGCGGCGGTGGGCGGGTGGTCGGGGTGGCTTGGGCGGCTTGAGCAGCCGAGAAGACGAGAATTTGAGGTTGGCGACTTGAGAAAAACTCAAATTACGGCGATTGAGAGGAGAGGAGAGAGAGACTTGGGCGTCTTGATGCGGTTGAAAGGGCTCACCGTGCTCCTTTATAGGCACGGAGGCGCCGAAGGAGATCGTGGGTGGCGTCGTGGTGGCGCGGCGGTTAAGCGCGATAACCGAGCCAAGGCGGGTGAAAGGACGTCTTGAGTGGGGGCGGTTAAGGCTTGGTCAAAAGGTGGGTGGGAGCGAGAGGGGTGGGAAAGGCGGCGGGGTGGAGCTCGAGCGCAGCCCAAAAATGGCGGCTGGTGCGGCATGCACACGAGGAAGAAGGGGGAAGAAAGGAGAGCGTGGCGGGCCCACGATGAGAGCGAGGGTGGTCAGCAAGGGGAGTGAGAGGGAAGAGATGCGCGGGCGGGCCTTGTTGGGCCGCAAATGGACGGTGCGCGTGGTGAATAGGGAAGGGCCGGGATGGTTTCGGCCCATCAGGAGATTTTGATTTAAAATGATTTAGCATTTTAAACAAATCGATTAATTCATTTTGGCTTTAGAAAATAGCAAAATAAATCCAAAAATTCTAGAAAAATTCACAAAAATTCCTATATTTATTTTGGACTTAATAAAAGTATTTCCAACTTAAAGTTGGCTTTTAATTTTCGAAATAAATTTTTTTTGGCTTTAAAATAATTTGGAAAAAGCTTTTAAAACTCGAGAAAATTTTAGAAATGAATTTTTTTATTTTTCAATTTTAACTCAAATAAACTTCAAAAACTTTAATAAATTTTATTTTTGACTTTTGAAATCTTAGAAATTCAAATAATGCAATCAAACTCTTTCAAATTTGTAAAGTTCAACAAAATAATGACTTTAATTAATTTTAAATTAGTAATGAACTTTGGGTCATTACATACTTAAAGCGTTGTGCTTTATAAGAGAAGTCAACCACCAGTGGTTGGCTAATCTATAATGGTTAGGAAGTCAAGCGACAAATGGCGTATGTGGGTAGACTTCACTGATCTTAATAAAGGTTGTCCAAAAGATGATTTTCCTTTACCTCGCATCGATCAGTTGGTTGATTCTACTGCAGGTTATGAAATGTTAAGTTTTTTAGATGCATATTCTGGATACTACGAGATCAATATGTGTCTAGAGCGATGAAGAAAAGATGCATTTATTACACCATTTGGTATATTTTGCTATGTCAAAATGCCATTTGGTCAAAAAATGGTAGCTTCTTTTCAACGCTTGATGCAATCGACTTTTTCATCTCAACTAGGCGAAATCTAGAGGCCTATGTTGATGATCTAGTCGTTAAAAGCATGAAGAGACATAATCATATCACTGACCTACAAGAAACATTCGACAACCTCAAAAAACATCGCTTAAAACTCAATCCTGAGAAGTGTGTGTTCGAAAACAAGATGGATTATATAATACATCAACAAAAGCTTGTTTTTCACAGGTTTTTTACAAACTACTCTGAAGAGGGAGAGCCCAGTCGCATCTCCTCTGAGACCTTCCTGCCAACGGGTTGCATTTCTTCCATAAGACGACTTGCTTCTGCCTCAAGGCAGTCGAAGTCAACTTCAATTGGCTGTACATTAAGGTTGGGGTCCCGAGCTTTAAGTTTTGCCCATGCATAGCTTACTACACCTTCAACCGCCTCCCTGATTGACTAAGCTTGGTTGGCCTTCAAAGTGGTCACCAGTTCTTGCAAAGTCCCGACTTGTTCCCCAATAGTACTTATGTGAGCAGCTATTGTATCATCTTGAGGAGTTTTTCCCTCACTACATAGCTCACTAAGTATATTGTTCAGGAGCATGATGTTGTCTTGAAGATTAATCTTCATCGACTTCATCTCCTGTTGGTTCTGAAGTCAAAGCCTCGTGGAGTTATTTGTTTTCGACCACTTACTCTGAAAAGAATAAGACTGGTCAAGTAAAAATAAACTCCTAGAGGAGGAAAAAAACAAAAATAATCACAGGTGCATTCCTTACCTACTAGTGGAGAATGTAACTTCTTAATTTCTTCATTATGGGAAGCAATGGTCTCAGCATGCCGCTCCTCCCATAATTTGATGTCCCTTGCATTTTCCTTAGCAATGCGGGCAGTCTGGTCAAGGATTAGGGTTTTTTCCTGATCCCTAGTTTCGAGTCTTCCCAATTCAAGCTCAATTTCTAAAAAAAGAAATGGGAGTTAGAAAAGGAAAAGAACTCGCAAAGGACTACAAGTAAAGAATTGCTTACCTGCTCGACGAGACCATAGCCTCTCAATTTCTTGATCTTTATCTTTGGATATACGAGAAATCTCGTGAATAACCAAAGTTTTATCTTTGACTTCATTTTGAAGCTTTCTCATGTCGTCTTCTTTTTCTGAAAAGAAGTAAGAGTTAGGTAAAGATCAACAACATAAGCAATCTTAAGTTCAGCACTTACTGTTTAGATCTTCTTGCATTTTTACAGTTGCAGAGTTAGCCTCTTGAAGCTTCTTCAAGAGGTCTCCTACCTTTTTCCCTAGTTTTCTCGACTCCTCTTTTTCATAATCGAGTGAGTCGGCCAGAAGTCTTTCGTCATTTGTTTAACTTTGTAAAGGTTAAGCGGCATATGAACACTATTTAACTAGTCGTAAGTCTTTCTACGACTAGCACCTAGTCGTGAGTTTTTCCACGACAAGCCTTATAGGCACTATATAAGTAGTCAAACTCTAAAACGACTACGAATAACAATGACTTACCACCTCTCTGCCTGTTCACAGAGTTCCGCTTTTTCCTGTCGTAGCTCTATGAGTTGTCGGTGATATTCACCAACAGTGGTAATTTGTTCCAGAGCTTTTCTACAAAAAGAAAGATAGTGAGAAGCAAGGGAAGACCATATATATATAAGTATCCTTAAATACTTACATTCATGGTCGACCGAGCAAACATCGAGTAAACCAACACTGGGCTTTTCAGCTCGTCTATCTTCGCGACTTGATCCCACCAAACCTTCTCAAGACTCTCATTGTCAAAAGTTTCCCCTCTGTTGGGAATATCTTTGGGATGAGGGACTCGATCGCGAGATTTAAAAGCTGAAGACCCTACGATGGAAGCGGGCCCAAAGAAATCACCATAGAAGTTGAAATATTCCTCGTCTTCTGATTCTGTAACTGCAGTTTCTCTTTGGGTACCAGGAGGAACGTCTTCAACGACTTCCTTTCCAGCACGGTGGTCAGGTACATCACCACCTTGGCCAGAGGCTTCTATAGCTACCTCTGCTGTCTCCACGACCATCTCAGTGGTCGTAGCTACTACCTCAGCGGTTGTGGTAACCACTTCAGGAGCCACGACATCCTCCACTACCCGGGCTGTGGATGATCCTCCGATCACTTCCGTTGTCATCTCTCCAACTGCTGGGGAGGCGGCAATGGGCTTCTCGATAGAAGCGTCCTCGGGGGCTCAAGGAGTCAGGCTAAAATCAACAAAAGGAAAGCAAGTCAGGGTGTGAAAAGCGAAAGGTAAATGCTGTTCTTACACTTTAGTTTGTTTCACATACCTCTGCACCCTAGACCTAACCAGGAATTTAGGAGTCATCTTCCCAACGGAAGATTTCTTCGACTTCTTTTCTACGACCACGTCTGGTCGAAGTTCAAGTTGAAGAATGGGCTCGGCCACGACCACGTCTGGTCGTGGATCTTGAATAGGAACCATCTCTCTGGTCTCCTGACTTTCCGGATGACCGAGATCAGTCTCGACCACTCCAAGAGCAGTGCTACCCTCAACTGTAGGCTCTGCTTTGGATCAAGCTTATCCTTCACAAAAGACATAAAGTCCTTCCAGTTCTCCTTTTCTAGTTGCTTGACAAAACTAGGAGTGGCAGAAACTACGAAAGTTTTCTTGTCATAATAAAAGGGTACCTTGGCCTTGCGGGCTTTGCGCCTAAGAGGTTCTTCGGCCTCCTCAGCTTCAGCTTCTTCAACCTCGGCTTCTGTTGCAGCCGTGTCTGCCGCAAACTTTGTAGAGGATTTGGTCGAAATAAAGGTACTCGAGCTTGCTCCTCCCTTGTCGGTGACTTTTATGAGTCGACGCTTCTTAGTCGGAGGAGCTGAGCATTTGTCCGTTGTCATCCCTGCACCGATGGTTATCAGTTCGACCTCTTCGTCGTTCTAACGGTTTTCCATACCTACTTTCTGTAAAGAAAAACAGAAAAAGAAGAATCACTGACCGGTCGTAAGATTTTCTACGACCAGTATCCAGTCGTAAGCTTTTCTACAACATTTCCTTGATCGTAAGATTTTCTACGATCACTACCTAGTTGTAAGTTCTTTCTACGACTATGAAGTCCTAAGGACAAAATCAACTCTTGATTACCTTTAGGCGCTCCATCTTTTCCTCTGCGGATAAAACCGCAAGGATTTGAGGAACCGCCACTCTGAGTGGCGGAGACTTCTCACAAACGAGTTTGACTCGAACATCAATCTCTGCTTGTGAAAGATCTGTGTAAACAGATAAAGATATCCATTAGATAATTTTGAAGTAGACCAAACCGAGAGCTAAGTCGATGATTCACTTACCCTCTTGGTAGTCCCTGGTCGGGTCTTTTGGCCCCGTGTACCTCCACATAGGAGGTACTCGTTTCTTCAAAGGGCTAATACGACGTGTGATGAAATCCTTCACCACATGCCATCTAGTCAGCCCCTCCTCTCTCAAGTCCTTTATGGCTTGAATATAGGGGGCAATCCGGCTGATATCCTTGGGAGTTGAATCCCATGAAGAATTCTTTTCGGTAGCCTTCCCCTCGAAAGTAAGGCTATCTTCTTGGGTGATTTTCCAGTAAAACCACCTCTTCCTCCATCCCGGCCACAAAGATTTGGTAAACATCTGAATATACTCCCTCGACTTCAAGTTATGGAGCCTCAGACTGCAACTTCCAGCAATTCCAGATTGCTGGGCCATTCCCTAATAATATTGGAAAAGCTCGAGGTCCACTGGAATTCCCAGGTACGCCTCACACAAGTACATGAATACACTTAGCATAGTGATGGAATTAGGACCGAGGTTCACTAATTCCACCCCAAAGTGCTTTCGAGCACGAGTGTAAGAAAAGGTGAGTGGGCAATGAAGGTCGCGCTCACAATATGCCTAGAAGGCGAGGATTTGCCCAGTCTCCCCGGCAACCAATGTTGTCCGACGCCGCAATCCATTTCACAAGAACTTTCTCTGGAATCTTCCTAAGCGTCGACTAGGGCTTGAATCTTCACCGTATCCATCTCCGACTCAGCCCACTCAGAAACTTTTCCCGCCATCTCTCGGAAAGGCGGGTTTTGGATTAAGGAAGACCTTCGGAGAAGACACGATTGGGTTGGCGGCGAAGAAGGCACGATTGAGTTGGTGGCAGAGAAGACAAGAACTTGATGAACAGCGAGAGCGATTTGGGGAAAGTAGAAATCCAAGTTTTACCCCTGGTATGTATTTATAACCGTATGCAAATTTGAAGGCGTGGCATTCAAAAGGTTGCCACCGCTTCGAAACGCTCCAGCAGACGGACTTGTGGGAGTCGTTTGCGATTCTCTAACTTGTCCGTTCAAGAAAATCGAGTTCGTTTTTACACCTCAAGCAAAATTATTTTCTTGGTCAGATCTTTTTGACCAAATGAAATATTAATCAGAAAGTTTTTTCTTCCGATCACCATAGTACAACCACCTCGTGATCGTAGTAGTTTTCTGCGGCTATTTGATAGTCGTAAGCAACCTTCTTGACCAAGCATATTTTTGGTCAAAGTAGTACACAAATGTCGAAGAGTTTTTCCTTCGACCACCTTTCTACGACCCTCTGGTGGCCGTAAGACCATCTATGACTTCTTCACCAAGTAAGTTACTTTCACTTGAAGCGGGGGGGCTAGGTGACAAGGATCTAATAATCCTCATTTTATCTTTTATCTATAATTCTTATTATAAGCAAATATGATGGCATGTGGTCCTTGGGTATACCCCTTAAATCTATAAGGGAGAAGCCTACTAGGTGGTCGTAAATTCTTCTACGACCACCCCTATAGTCGTAAATCTTGCTACGACTACCTTATGGTTGTAAGTTCTTCTACGATCACTACCTAGTCGTAAGTTATTCTACGACTACCCCATAGTCGTAAGTCTAGCTATGACTACCTTATGGTCGTAAGTTCTTCTACAACCAGGTCAGCTACGACCACCTTACGATCAATAAAACCTACAGGTGAGTGGGTCCAATTGATTAAGGAATCCAAACAGTCAACATACAATGTTATTATGCGAAATAATAACACCATAATACCCATTATCTCGACAAGTAAGCGCGGTGTGAAGGAGTTCTGTCTCGATGATTCTGCAAGCGTCGTCAGATTCTTTGGATTTGATGAGGCGTCTCTTCAACAGAGGAAAATGGCTATTCCTTCACGACTATATAAAGGCAACGGTCAGAGAGGGAAAGGGGATAGAGCGATCGAGGCGTATACACATGCTATCGAGGGCTATCAGGAAGACAAGTGCTATCATCTGTAATAGTCTTAGTTTTTCTCCTGATTGTTCATAATACACTCAATACCATACACACACAAGAGTAGGGTTGTTATTCTCTCCGGAGAAGGCCTGAACCTGTATAAAAATTCCCGTGTCAATCTCTCTGCGTGATTCCATTCTAGGAGACCCCCTGAATCAAACAATCTTTACGTAAGATCGGTTCTAAAACACTGACAAGGATGATCCGTAATTTTTGTATGGAACTACAGAAGTTGCTGGAGGAGACGATTGACTCGCGAGGACGCTGGACGATCGACCACGACCACTACATCAACGCGCTCTACGTTGGACCAGACTGCTCCAACTCTTCTTTCGCTGCTCTGCGCATCTGGTGGTAATGATCTATGATCATCTTCTTGCTTGGCTTCCTGGTTTACGTGGTAGAATTTTTGAATTATTGCTATCGTAGCCTACCCGTATCCCATCATTATAGTGATGGACATGCGCACTAGCTTGTATGCACACTGAGGATGGTAGGGATAGAAGGAATTAACCAGAGACTCACCGAGGTGGCGGCTAACTAGAAAAGGGTTGCGGTGGCCGGAAATGAGGAAGAAGGTCGATTCGGGGAATTCCCTACATGTGGATCTTCATCAACCAAGGAGAAGCATTAGTGAAGTATAGGACATGAAATGACACGGTCAGGTGAGGTTCAAGCTCACCAGAACATCGGGAACATGAAGGTATGAAGTGGAGTGTGCGCTGGAGGTGAAGAAGAAGATGGCGCGTTCACGCTACAGGGTTCCTGATGCTATATCAAGCAAAGAAAGTGCATCAGTGAGGTAAGGGGAGCACTGTGACACAGGTGGCGAGGGCAATGAAGCACACCTGAGCTAATGGTGTTGTGAGGCTTGCTCACCGGCATCGAGAACGACGCTATCGTTCCTAGCGAACCATGGGGCGAAAATATCTGGTTCTTGTTGAGAGGCTAGAATGGCGAGCTAGGGACTCTATGATCGATCGAAGGCTTAAGTACGAGCGAGTAGCGTGTGAGAATAGTGGTGAGAAAATACGGTCGCGGTGAGAATCTTGCGAGCTCAACTGCACATCTCCACCGGGCGGGGTTGGCGCCATTAAGAGTGGCGGACATAAGGCGAGGCGGAGGTGATGGAGGTAGGTGAGGCATGAAAATGGTAGGCGCCCGTTGAAAGCAATGAGACGAGCAGTGGCTGGCGGATCTGTTGGCGAGGGCGAAGGCAAGGTGGATGAAGAGTGGTGACGAGTGGGGACGCGCTGTCAGCGAACTTGGGAGCGGGGGCGCTAGCATGGGCTAGAGCGGCATGTGGAAATGGGTTGGCTAGGATTCGGCCCAATGAGTGGGCGGGAATTCAAATCAGTTTTTAGATTTTCCAAAACTGGCTAAGTATTTGATGAATTTTTTGAACTGAGAAATGGAGTCCAAATTTTACGAAATTTTTTGTGAGGGTTCCTGACCAACCATAGTTTCTTGTATAAATATTTTAGTATTTTATCTACCATGAGTTTATCTCAAAAATTCTTACAAGTTGTGATTTGCATGCATTTCCATTGTTTGATTTATATAAGAAGTTCAAAAATCATGCAAAAGTTGTTTTCCACACATATTAGATTCAAAAACATTATCCCACTTATTTTCATTATGTTTTCCCAAAATTTAGATTTTGGGATGTTACACCACCTGTTCATTTGTTGGCCATATTTACCTTGACAAGTTTATTATACATAAAATATTAATAGATGTTCAGCATTGTAACACAATGTGTTTACAAATACTAAAAAGAGTATTAGTTAACCGCTAATTGTTTTGGTGGAGAGTTGAGGGTTGAGACTAGGAGGATGGACAACCCAATAGACTTGATAAAAGTGAGTCGAATGTGAGATCAAGAGGTGGACAGCCACGAGTTGGATGTTGGTCCATCTCCTCACTGTAAGATAGGTAAGGACTAGAACATTATGCCAAATAACAGACACAAAAATCGCTCAACCATGGGTTTGGTATATCTAACTTAGCTTAGTATACTGCTCTTTTGATTGAATATTTACAAAATGTCAACTGCTCTTGTTGTATAGAGTAGCCGCGGATTGGGGGTGAGCCAAGAGTGGACCGGTCAGGGCACTCGCTGAATTACATGACGGTATGGACCAGTCAGCATCGAGCCGCGCACTCCACCATTGGCCAGTGGTTTCCCGATGGCTGTATTGACCTTGGACCTACCGGGTAGAGGCAAGAAAGGTTGAGCAGTGAAAAGACTTAGTTATCTCAATTCAGTCGCATGCTATCAGGTTGCGTGTATATTGCATGACAGTATAAGTATGAGGTATCTTGTGGGTAAAGTTGGGCAAATCTGCAGAGTATAATAAATGGTATTCGGATACACTGTGCTTTCGGTTAATGAAGTTGTGTTCATGGGTGATTCCAATATATGAGGCATAAGTAGAGATTTTGAGATGTTAAGATAGTAATTACAATTGTTGAATAAACCCCTGATGTTATATTAATATGATTTTGCTGTTTTAAAGATAATCTACTTTCACTCAAACGATGCATCCACATATACCCGATACGGTAAACCCTAAACAATCAATTGAACTCCTGACATGTAGTTAAATAGCTTTCCAATGTAACTTGCTGAGTAGGTTGTGTACATAATTTTGCTAAATTTTCATCAGAAGGTGTATTAGAAAATTGAAGGACACCTTAGAAAACGATAGGGTTGCGCCCGCACTCAAGCTTTCCTGTGAAAGCCTTTGATTCTTCTTACTATAAGTCAAAGCTTTCGGCTTAAGATGCATATTTTGTTGCTGCAAAATAGCCATTAGGCTATAATTTAATCAAAATAATGTTTTTCAACTGTTCGTAAGTAGGTTTGATTCCACTTCGATTTGCATCCGAAATCCTGGGCGACTGCACAAACTGAGTACACCCTATTTACATTTCACTTTGTTAAGAAACCAGGCCCAGACCTCACAGGTCTGGCCCACAATGGGCTCCTCATCCATCCAGTAGCCTATATAAAGGGAGGACCCTAAACCATTGTACTACGGTTTTACAGAAGAGCAATAAAGAGAAGCCAGAAGTCCCCTCATATCTATGTGTTCAATGTACTATTATGTTCTTGTATTCTTGCATTGTTCTTACGATTTTGAGTTTGTCTACGAGGTAATCGCTGGGACTGAACTCGCCAGCGACGGTTCCTCAACACGTTATCAGCACGATCGACTCCCCTCGGATCGAAAGATAACCGTCGTAGCATGACGCTCGTGGATCGAATTGTTTTCTAGATCGCTTTCAATTATGCAATTGTTGCTTTCTAGATTATTTTATCCTACGGTGCAAATCTAGTCTAATCTACCATGAGCCGACTTAAAGTCACCGGCATAATGCAAATCGGTAGATTGCTTGAAAGAGTAGATGATGATTGCACTTTGAAATGCAATCCGGCCAAGCCAATCGGTGGGTTGCATGAACAGTAATTGTGCATGAAAAGTCACACACAAAGAACAAAAAAAAATCTTTCGCGCGTAGTGATCGACCTCGCCCGCCTCTAGCAACCGGCCCAGAACGGCCTCTCACTACGCGCGCACGAAGCCTCGCCGCCCCGTGCACGCCACCTTGCTCTAGCAGCGCCACTCGAAGTCGTCAGCCCCGCCTCCCATAGAGACGCCGCCGCTGCACGACCATCGCGCTTGAAGCCGCCGACACGGCCGTCGCGTCACGCTTGAAGCCGCCGTCGGCCGTCGTGCTTGAAGCCACGGCCGGTCGTCGCGTTTGAAGCCGACACCAAACCGCCTCACTTTGTAGTGGCGTCGCCGCACCACCGCTCTCGCCAGTAACAACACCGCCGCGCAGCCTCACCCGTGGCGTGCCGCCACACCACGCCGCGCCCAAGCGACAGCACCGCCAAAGCCGCCCATTTGTCTTGGGGCCGTCGGGCCCGCCGCCACCATATGGGGACAGGGGCAGGGAAACCCTACCCCTCCCCTTTTTGAATGGCCTCGTATGGGCCACCTTGGGCCAAAACAGGCCGAGTAAAAGGGTCCGGCCGGAAAAGAATTCTAGAAAAGAAAAAAAAAGGGGGAGGGAAGTCCTGGCTGGAAAAAAAAGGGGGGAGGAAAAGATAAAATCCCGAAATTTTGCAAGGAAATGCTCAGATTTCTGAAAATCACGAGGAAATTTCGCGGATAAGAAAATTTTGCGGCAAACCCCCTAAAAATATGAAAATTGCACGGATAATTTTCTCATAACAGAAAATTAGCGGTTTAACCCCTGAAATTTGCATAATTCGCCAAAAATTCATTTTCTAGTGGAAAAGGGCCTCGGGAATTCAATTTTTGAATCAATTTTAGCCTTTGAAGTTTGTTTAGCTTTGTTATTGTTATTTCTATGCAATTTATATATTGTATTTGTTGTTTTTGATTATTTGTGGTTGTTTCTATTGCTTTTAATCACTGAAAATAACAATAAATCATAAAAAATATGGGAACATTATGTGAATCTTTGCAACCATTTTATGCAAATTACCAGCATTAATCTTATAAACTCTTTGCATGAATATGCAGATGACTGGCATTATGAGCCAGGAGATCGAAGAGCTGGCCTAGCATGGCTGAAATTACTTGACTTGGGCATTAGATGTCGACATCGTTCTTGGAGCCAAGAAGCTCTGTGCTGTTGTCGGACTTAGCACCTCGAATGATGTTACTCCAACTACTGGGGAAAATGATCAGGCACTTCATTTCCTCAAACACCATATCTGCCTAACGCTCAAGAATGAGTATATGGCGAGAAGAACGCACTAGCTTTATGGACCGCACTGAAGAAGCGATTCGAGAAGCTGAAATACACCATTCTTCCTCATGCAAAGTAGGAATGGAACCGACTACGTTTTGCTGACTACAAGACCGTGGGGGAGTACAACTCTGCTTTACACAGAATTTGTACCAGTCTTCAGCTCTGTGGTAAGGCAATCACGGACGAGGAGAAGATTGAGAAAACCCTCTCTACTTTTCACCCGAATGCGATGTTATCCGTACGCAACTATCGTCAAGATGGCTACAAGGAGTATGCCGAACTGATTGACATCATGCAAGTTGCGGAAGCTCAAGATGAGGTTCTAAGGAAGAACTGCATCTCACAGCCGCTTAGTAGCAAAGTTGGCCATGGAGTCAAAGCTAGCAGCTACAAGGTGAGGAAGCCTCACTCAAAGGAAAGGCGAGGAAGGGAAAGGTCATGGGTCGCAAGACCAAGCAGAATGCTCAAGCCAAGGAGGGCGAAGAAAAGAAGCGCGATGAGAAGCAATATGGTCAGCAGGACCAAAGTTGCTACAAATGTGGTACATAGGGACATTGGTCATGTATTTGCCATGAGCCGCGGCATGTGATTAATGCCTTCAAGTCTAAGAAGAAGGGCAAAGGACAGCATGAGGCACACCTCGCCATTATAGGCACAGGGAATCCACAGTCATTGGTTGCACCTATAGATGTCGACAGCCCAACAGCAGCCCCCATCACCCCTTCTTTGAACATCGCAGTGGCCGCAGCCGTAGTTGCCAAAGAAGAGAAGATGGACATAGAGTATATTCAGGCAGAAGTTTCTTCATACTTTGTTGATTTGATCTAGTGCACGCATTACACTTAGATTTTTATAGTCATTTGCAGTTTATGATTGTGATAGAACATTGAATTATTGAATAATGGTTGTAAGCTCTAGGAGAGCAAAGTATTAAATTCTTATGATGAGTCCTGCAAGAATTTTTCCTGTATTAATAATAGCAAGTTATGTTCTGTTTTGGAGTATTTTATTTATATGTGGATTGCTTCCTACCGCATATTAAAAAATACTTTATATATCAGAACGTGTGTGATGCCCTATGGAGGAAGTGTGCTTAGCGGATAGCGGCACAACAAATACCAACTTAAGAGAAACAAATTTTTTTCAATCAATCAACAAGAATGCTGGTAGTCCTACGACAACCGCATGTAGCGATACTTATATAATAGACTTAGGAGGAGCCATAATTATACTCCCAATGGGCACAACATTGGTCATTGAAGAAGCCTTGTTGTACTCAGAATCGACTAGAACTCTCCTAAGCTTTAAAGATATTCACGCTAACGGTCTCTACATAGAGACTGAAGAAGAGTATGGTAAAGAATACCTGCTCATTACAAAGCATGAATAAAATGGAAAAAGGGTATTAGAACAACTTCATTCGTATGAATCTAGGCTATACTACACTAATATTAAGGCACCTGCAGCCTATACGGTCTTGAAAACCACTTTTAGAAGCTCTGAACTTTTTTGTCTCTAGCATGATAGATTAGGCCACCCGGTCTTAGGATGATGAGAAATATAATTAACAATTCTCTAGGACATAATATCAATGTAAAGAATTTCTCGAATCAAGAAGATTTTGTGTGCCCCGCATGTGCCATCGAAAAATTAATTACTAGACCTTCTGCTCTGAAAGTAAAGGATGAAATCTATGCATTCCTGGACCGTATCTATGGAGACATTTGCGGTCCTATACAGCCCTTGTCAGGGCTATTTAGGTACTTTATGGTGCTCATCGATGCTTCCTCGAAATGGTCGCATGTATGCTTGTTCTCTACGAGAAACCATACATTTGCAAAGCTGATCTCAAAGATAATTAAAATTAAGAATAATTTCCCTGATCATCATGTGAAGTCCATCAGAATGGACAACGCCGGAGAATTTACTTCAAAGGCTTTTGATGATTATTGCATAGCGATAGGAATTACCGTTGAGCATTCCGCACCATATATCCACACCCAGAATGGACTAGCGGAGACATTAATTAAAATGATTAAATTTATTGCCCGACTGTTTTTACAGAATTGTAATTTACCAACTACATGTTGGGGACACGCAGTCCTGCACGCAGCAACTCTCATCAATTTTAGACTATCGGTATATAACATCCATTCACCTATGCAACTAGTGCAAGGGTCAGCAAAAAAAATTTCTCATCTTCGCAGATTTGGTTGTAAGGTTTATGTACCTATACCACTACCACAGCAAACTACAATAAGCCCTCTTCGAAAGTTTGAGATATACATTGGTTATGAGACAGCATCCATAATCAGGTATTTGGACCCTATGATTGGAGATTTGCATACAATCCGCTTCGCTGATAGCATATTTGATGATGATAGTTTCCCGTCACTAGGGTGAGGAAATCAACCCTTGATAAAAATATCAGGAAATAACGTGGCAAGCCACGGGAATCCATGCACATGACCCGCACACTAGTGAAACAAATAAAGAAGTCCAGAATATAATTGATTTACAAGCATTATTGAATCAATTGCCTGCCCACTTTAGTGATTTGAAGAGCATGACCAAGTTGCATGTGCCACTGAAGTTCCCTAGAACCAAAACGGGAGCCAATTGAAACCTGGTACCAGTATGGAACTTTTAGTAAAATGCATACCGGATTTGAACATTCCTACGGAGGAGACATTAGCATGGATGTGTGCGCACACATCGGAGCTGAAAAATTAAAGGGACTTGCCCCGAAGCAGCGGTGAGTGAGTAGAAGCATTAGAACAATCGCCCCATGAAAAATAGCCATAAATTATGTGACCATGGGAGAATGTATGAATAGAACAACAGCCAATGTCAACATTTATTTTGCAAAGAAAATTGCTACAACCATCGATCTTGATCCAGAGCCTGCATCGCTCACTGAATGTAAGAAAAGATCATATTGGAAAGATTGGAAGAATGCAATAGAAACAAAATTATTATCTCTGAATAAAAGAGAGGTGTTTGGGCCTGTAAGCCGCACGCCTCTCTATGTGCACCCCATAGGGCATAAATGGGTATTTGTTTGAAAAAGCAATAAAAACAATGAAGTTGTAAGATATAAAGCAAGGCTTGTTGCATAGGGTTTTCTCAACGACCAGGAGTCAATTATGAAGAAACCTATTCCCCGATCTTGGGCGGAACTACCTTTAGATATTTAATCTCAATGGTAGTAAACCTGAATTTAGAAATGAAATTGATGGATGTGGTAACTACAAACCTTTATGAAAACTTGGATTCATACATTTATATGAAGGTACCTGAAGGTAGCCCAGTCTCGAACCAAGATAGAGCAAATAGATATCTGTACATTTTGCAACTTAGAAAGTCACTGTATGGACTTAAGCAATCAGACAGAATGTGGTATAATCGCTTAAGCGACTTTCTCTACAAGAAAATCTACACGAACAATGAGGATTGTCCCTGTGTATTTATGCGACGATCCTAGGATGGATTTTGTATAATCTCAGTAAATGTAAATAATCTGAATATCATCGGGACCCTGGAAGATATTAAGAAAGCAAGCTTTTACCTAGAGTCGGAGTTCGAAATGAAAGATTTGGGTAAAACCAAATATTGCCTAGGCTTGCCGCTTGAGCATACTCCTCAAGGGATTTTAGTACATCAGTCAACCTACACTCAGAAAGTGTTAGAAAGATTCGGCTTTGAAAAGGCATACCCTTCGAAAGTGCCGATGGTCGGAAGATCCTTACAGCAAGACAAGGGCCCGTACAGACCTAGAGAAGAGGGGAAGGAAGTCCTGAGACCGAAATTTCCATACTTGAGCGTAGTAGGAGTACTTATGTATTTAGCAAACTGTACTAGACCGGACATTGTATTTGCCGTGAACCTATTAGCCATGTATAGTGCAAAACTTACCAAAAGACATTAGCAGGGAATAAAGGACATCTTCTGATACCTTCAAGGAAGTAAAGATCTTGGACTGCTCTACAAAAAGAACTAAGACCTAACTATGACTGGCTATGCAGATGCTGGGTACTTGTCAGACCCGCATACAGCTAAGTCGCAAACAGTCTATGTATTCCTATGTGATAGAACTACAATTTTATGGAAATCGTCTAAGCAAAGTCTTGTATCAATTTCGACGAACCACTCGGAATTCATAGCGCTGTACGAGGCCTCGCGAGAATGTTCTTGGCTTCGACGGATGATTCACCACATCCAGCAGTCGTGTGAATTGAATACCGCGTAAACTCCCACTATTATCTATGAAAATAATGTAGCTTGTGTTGCACAAGTGCAGATGGGTTATGTGAAGAGTCAACTCACAAAGCATATCAACCCCTAAGTTCTTCTCTTCACAAACTCTTTATTAAAGCATGATCACAAAGATCGAGTACTCAAAGAATAAATCCTGAAGATTAAATAAAATTAGGTGGATTGTCCTTTTTTCCCTTAACGAGTTTTCCCGAAGTTTATCGGCTAAGGTTTTTAATGGAGCAATTCAAGCAGCACAATAGAACATGTTTCATGTACTATTTCTTCAAATTTCTTCCACTGGGTTTTTATGGAGTTTTGATAAGAAATGAACTTGACAGATGAGTACCCAAGGAGGAGTGTTAAGAAACTAGGCCCATGCCTCGCAGGTCTGGTCCACGATGAGCTCTCCATCCATCCAGTAGCCTATATTATAGGTGGAACTCGCAACCATTATACTACAGTTTTACAGAAAAATAATAAAGAGAAGTTACAAATCTACTTATATCTCTATGTTCAATATACTATTATGTTTTTATGTTCTTGTGTTGTTCTTATAAATCTGAGTTTGTCTACGAGGTAATCGCTCGGACTGAACTCGCTAGCTATGATTTCTCAGCACACTTTACCTGTTAGATCGAAGGAGAATAATGTGGCCTCTTCACAATCTTGTGGTATCTATTTTGTATACCCAAATTTTGACACATACAGGAATCCTATCCAAACACAATCATCACGGCCCGTAATTTCCGGAGAAATCCGAGGAGTTTTGCGCTGCACGTCGATCGATTCTCTTTGCCGGAATAAGATCGACTGATGGAGCTCTCCACTTACAATAGTATAAATAGTATAAATAACTATTGTCTATAATACTTTGATGTTATTTATAGACAAAACTAAAGATAATTTATACAATTAATTGTCTCTGAGTTGACCCCATAATTTCTACAAACAACATTCATACAACAGCAAAGAAATCATCTATAATGACATTATAGACTGTCTGATGCAAGATAAACGACTTCTCTCTCATCTATATTATCATAAATCTTATATGATAAAAATTATAGATAGCTGGTCACCCCATTGTCCCCGTTGTACATGCCCCTAACTGCGAAGACGCTAGGAATCGGCTTGAATTCTCAAGTGGAACATACACTCGAGCATTCATGCACTGTGTAATCTGAATCAAATCCCGGCACACCCAATCCGATCATCGTTTGATGCGTTTGTTGGCTCGATTAACCTCCAAATAATTGCGAGTGATGTGGCGCCGTATTATTGACTTCTGGCACGAGGAGGCGTCGTACCTGGTGCATATGCAAGTGCAGTTCGATTTGGCAGCTACGTGCCTGTTAATTATGGACTATAATGATCTCTATTTATACGAAGGTAGCAGCTCTTCCTGCTGGACTTTTCAGAAAATTTGTGTACATGGAATTCTTAATGAAGTTTTTATTAATGTAAAAAAAAGGCTGAAATTGTTGCTTCTGTATCAAACGATTGAATGGGCACCAAGATATCAGGCCTGTTTGGTTTAGGGCAAAAATGAGCCAAACCAAAATTTTAGTATTGTATTGAAAATTTGGCTAGTATTTGATTCGGTATCAACATTTGGCGTTGTCTTCAAAATTTTGGTAACGCCCAGCTTTTCCTAGCCAATTCATTGGCTTCGCATGGGCTGCAATTTCGGTCGCCAATTTTTGGCAGGAAGTAGTGAGTCCCATACACATGGTAGAAGCTGGTTGGGTTTCATTAGTGTCATTAATTGCATGTTTAGTTTGATTTAAGGCCTTAAAATGATTTTATTTCCTAAACCGAGTATCCAATTTGTGGTCCGTTTGAATCGTTGTGTTTCTTGTCATTTAATCAACAAAATAAAACCTATGTTAACATATTTTGGTGCAAAAAGTAGATGTCATACGGGACTCACGTGCCATACTCATATTTTTAGCAAAATTTGGTATAGCTGCAATCCAAACACATTAATTTTGGTATTGCCCGTGAATTGATATGGCTACAATCCAAACATTATTTTTTTATCCAGTTTTTTTTGTATTATCTAAGTTTTAGCATTATCAAAAGTTTTATATAGCTATCTAGGTCACAAACCAAACATGCCCATCATGCCAAAAGGTTTCCAAACTGAGTGAAATTTAAGCAGTATATCCCATGGGTTGCTCCGTCCCAATTTGACAGGGGAGGTTCACCGTTTCATTGACCTTTGAACTGCTCTTAACCTCTCCTTTCACTTCCATGGTAGTCTTTTTGGGCCAGCTCACTCATTTCACCAATATGTTTATCTTTTGTCATATCGCTTTCTTTTATCTCGGTGCTTTATATCATTTTTTTCCAAAAAGTAGAAAAATCCCTAAACTCACTAAGAAGGCAACTAAACAAGATTGACAAAGAGCCCACAAGAGGGAGAGTCGTAGCATAGAAAATTTACTACCTCCCTTATTGTATACTTGTCGTTTTCGACTTCGGCAAAATCTCCGATTGAGAAACCGTCATTGACAAGTCTAGTCCAATCAATCATCTCGTAGACAAAAGTCGAATCACATACACAAGTACAGAAAAGTAAATGGACACAAAGATAGGGGGAGTTCTTCTCTTTATTTCTCTTCTCATGATCAGCCTTTTACAATAATTAGCACCCCCTATTTATAGACTAAAGACCCTGCTAGGGTTTTGGATGAAGCGCCCACCATGGGCCGGCCGATAGGCCAAGCCCATGGGTTCCCAACACTCTCCCTTGGGCACCAATGCTCACATGTTT
Source organism: Phyllostachys edulis (assembly GCA_036346405.1). Taxonomy (NCBI): domain Eukaryota; kingdom Viridiplantae; phylum Streptophyta; class Magnoliopsida; order Poales; family Poaceae; genus Phyllostachys; species Phyllostachys edulis. Next base: position 43,653,288 of record CM070558.1, read on the forward strand.
ATGCCTTGTCAAAACTCCATAAAAACTCAGTGGAAAAAATTTAGAGAAATAGTACATGATAAATGTTCTACTGCGTTGCACGAATTGTCTCGTTAAAAATCTTAGCCAAGAAACTTCAGGAAAACTCATCAAAGGAAAAAAAAGGTACAATCCACCCTATTTCATTTAATCTCCAGGATTTATTCTTTAGGTACTCGATCTTCGTGATCAAATTTCAATATTGAGTTCGTGAAGATTCTCCCCTAAGTTCTGCACTTCTCTACGTTTCATCATTCCAATTCCACGTATGCATCTTTTAAAGCTAGATGCTGGAAATGACTTAGTGAATAAATCTGCAAGATTATCACAAGACTTAGTATGCAGTACTTTAATTTCATCCATCTTTTTCAATTCATGAGCATAGAAGAACTTGGGATTGATATGTTTTGTGAGATGACTCTTCACATAACCCATCTACACTTGTACAACACAAGCTGTATTATCTTCGTAGATAATAGTGAGAGTTTGTGCGGTATTTAATCCACATGACTGCTGGATGTGGTGAATCATCCACCGAAGCCAAGCACATTCTCGTGAGGTCTCGTACAGTACTATGATTTTTGAGTGGTTTGTCGAAGTTGATACAATACTTTGCTTAGACGATTTCCATGAAATTGCAGTTCCACCACATAGGAATACATAGTCTGTTTGCGACTTGGCTGTATATGGGTCCGACAGGTACCCAGCATCTGCATAGCTAGTCATAGTTAAGTCTTGGTTCTTTTTGTAGAATAGACCGATGTCTTTACTTCCTTAGAGATATCGAAAAATGTCCATTATTCCCTGCTAATGCCTTTTGGTAGGTTCTGAACTATACTTTGCTAATAGGTTTACGGCAAATGCAATGTCCGATTTAGTATAATTTGCTAAATACATAAGTGCTCTTATTGCACTTAAGTACGAAAACTCCGGTCCCAAGACTTCCTCCTACTCTTCTCTAGGTCTGTACAAATCCATGTCTTGCTGCAAGAATCTCCCGACCATCGGTATTTTCAAAGAGTATGCCTTTTCAAAGCCGAACCTTTCTAATACCTTTTGAGTGTAGGCTGACTAATGCACTAATATCTCTTCAGGGGCATGCTCAAGCTGCAAGCCTAGGCAATAATTGGTTTTACCCAAATCTTTTATTTTGAACTCTGACTCCAAGTAAGAGCTTGCTTCCTTAATTTCTTTCAAGGTTCCGATGCTTAAGTTCGTACAATGATTTTCTAAGTTTCACATTGTATAGATTTATATTTGTTCTGTCTTGGTTCGGGATAGGGATACATTCAAGCACCTTCATATAATTATCTGAATCCAAGTTTTCATAAAGGTATGTAGTTACCACATCCATCAATTTTATTTCTAAATTCAAGTTCACTACTATTGAGATTAAATATCTAAAGGTAGTTCCGCCTATGACCGGAGAATTGGTTTTTCATAATCAACTCTTAGACGTTGAGTGAAACATTATGCAACAAGCCTTGTTTTATATCTTACAACTTCATTGTTTTCATTTCTGTTTCGAACAAATACATACTTATGCCCTACAAGGTGCACATGGGGAGGCGTACGTCTTACAGGCCCAAACAACTCTCTTTTATTCAGAGATAATAATCCAGTTTTTATTACCTTCTTCCAATCTTCCAAATCTGATCTTTTCTTACATTCAACGAGCGATGCAAACTCTGGATCGAGATTGATGATTTTGGTAATTTTATTTGCAAAATAAATATCGACATTGACTGTTGTTCTATTCATAAATTCTCCCGTGGTCACATAGTTTATAGCTATTTCTTCATGGGGCAATTCTTCTAATGCTCTACTTGCTCACTGCTACCTCCAATTATAGGAGCAAGCAAGTCCTTTAGTTTTTCAGCTCCGATGTGTGCTGGTATCTCCCTCCGTGGGAATGTTCAAATCCGGTATGCCTTTTCTTCAAAGTTCTATACTAGTACCAAGTGTCAACTGCCTCCCCTTCTAGTTCTAGAGAACTTCGGTGATCGACTATGTCAAGTCCTTCTTATCCTTTTTCACTAGGTGTCCCCGGTTACTTGGGATTCGAGGGGCCGAAGTTCTCATCTTTTTCTGTGGCCTCTGGACGGGATTAGAGATATCTTCAATTTTCTTTGGTATTTCAGCCCTCTCCGGTGCATTGCGTGCAGGCACATACGACTTTGTCACGCTCTTCAAATCACTAAAGTGGTCAGGCAATTGATTCGCTAATGCTTGCAAATTAATTATCTATTTGCTTCACTAGTGCGCAAGTCATGTGCATGGATTCCCATGGCATGTCACGTTATTTCCCGATATTTTTCATCAAGGAGTTGATTTCCTCTCCCTAATGACGAGAAACTATCCTCATCAAATATGGTATCAGCGAACCGGGCAGTATGCAAATCTCCAGTCATAGGGTCCAAATACTTTATTATGGATGTTGTCTCATAACCAACGTATATCCTATACTTTCGGAGAGGGCCCATTGCAGTTCGCTGTGGTGGTGGTATAGGTACATAAATCTTACAACCAAATCTGCGAAGATGAGAAATTTTTTATGCTGACCCTTGCACTAGTTGCATAGGTGAATGGATGTTATATGCCGATGGTCTAAAATTGATGAGAGTTGTTGCGTGCAGGACTGTGTGTCCCCAACATGTAGGTGGTAAATTACAATTATGTAAAAATGGTCAGGCAATAAATTTAATCCTTTTAACTAATGTCTCTGCTAGTCCATTCTGGGTGTGGACATGCGATATAGAATGCTCAACTTTATTTTCCATTGCCATGCAATAATCATCAAATTTCTTCGAAGTAAATTCTCCAGCGTTGTCCATTTTGATGGACTTCACATGATGATCAGGGAAATTATTTTAAATTTTAATTATCTGCGAGATTAGCTTTGCAAAAGTATGGTTTCTCGTAGACAATAAACATACGTGCGGCCATTTCGAGGAAGCATCGATGAGCAATTTGTGAGGACCTTCTCGGAATGAACCTGGAACCGGCCATTTTTTTTAGCAGCGGTACTACCGCACTAAGGAGCGGTAGTACCGTTCGGTTCATCCCGAGAGGAGGTCCGCTAGGACCTCCCAGGAGGTTCTAGCTCTGTGCACACCGAGCTAGTCCTAGGATTAGATTGGCTAGCTCGCACAGACTCCTCATCAGTGTAATCAAATCCATACAATAGGAACAAAGATGAAGCAGACAAATTAACACATATATTAACAAGGGACCTTAAGATTAAGGTTTGTACAGGGGTGCCTCTCAAGGCTACCAGCAAGGAGAACAACAACACAGCGGAAAACAAAACAAAACGCAAGGTCCATTCGGCCAGCCCACAGGCTACCAAGTGGAGGACATCCTAGTGCGCATGGTCTTCAAAGAGCTCCCCTCCTGAGAGCACAAGACCTCCTAGAGCTCCCACCTCTGCTGGTTAAAGCAGGGCACAAGCCAATGAGTACTTTGAATGTACTCGGCAAGCCGTGGGGAAAACATACATGTAATTAACAATTATGCACGGCTTGACAATGGAGAGCTGTATGGTTAGTTTTGCAGAAAGCAAAGTTTGACAGTAAATAACATGTATAGATTGCAAGGCTCAAGTTAAAGCAATGATACATAAGTACATTTGATTTTTCAAGGGAGACAGTGAGCACCCACTCACTCCCAAAGCACCCACCCGGACCTCTCTAGAGCACCCACTCCAGAGCACCACAAGACCAGCCCCTGGACCACTTCGTGAGCCAGCTATAACCCCTCTGGAGCTGGCCAAGGTCTCTTCGAGGTAAAATCCATGACCTCTCGCCGAAGTGCCCAGGAACACAATTTTTACAAAAAGGAATTCTACCCCTCATTCGAAATCTCCGGGCGTGTCCATAACCAAGGACGGCTATTCGAATAGATTTACTCTGCAGAGATGTACAACTTTACATAAGAGGTAGTCGCGATATAACACACGTTACCTTAGACATGTGAATCAAGTAGAGACCACCATAGGGCTTTTACAAAATGCGCTCGACTTAGTTACGCTTAATTGAGGTTTCGCTTAGGTGGTGCAACCTAAACCAGGTTCATGCCCCCTCTTGCGCTAGCGCGTCAACACCCATCCACAACAGAACCAAATCAAAACATCCCTAGTTATTACACCCGGTCCACCCCATAATGGACATGTGGTTGCACGGCATGGTCCAGATCAATGGCTCCCAAGGTTCAGTCCTTAAATGGCTACTCAGGCAAGGTTATCCTCAACCCAATGTGACCCCATAGCTCCAACTCTAGGGCACCCAGGTGACTCCATAGCAACAACTCATGAATCACCCAAGTGACTCCATAACAACAACTCATGGAGCACCCACTACTCGCACATTGCCAACTTGTCCGAGCATAAAACAGTTTTGGAGTTTCACCTTGGCCAAAGACCACCCTGGTCTTGGCGCAACATGTTTTAACAAAGTGGTCTCGCACCACAAACAACACAACCGGCGGCATCAACCACAGTTGCTTATCAGTGGCACCAATCAAGTTCCATAATTCAATTAGTCAAGTTTAGCAATGTTGATTCATGAAGAGATCGGCGTCTACTAGAGCATGGCTAAGCAAGAACAATACCCAAGTTGGCAATATCAATAAGAAACCAACTAAATTACCCGTTCTAAGGTGTCCAAGGAATCATGTCAACATGTCGAGTATCAATTTTCCAAGGAGGTATAAAGTCAAATAGGAGAATAGCTACTGCCCAAACCAGTTTCTATAAAAGTAGCTGTGCAAGTTTAACAAGTCAAAATACTTTTGTAAGATGGGATCAAGATGATCAAGGGATTCCACGACTTGCCTTCAGTGGCGAGCTGCTGAGTTTCAACAAGGGCTGCTAGATCTTCGAGCTCCTCAGCTCCAACGGAATCTACACGTTGCATGAAAACAAATAAATAAAACAACTCAAAAAGAAACCGAAAAGGAACTAGAGAGAGCCAAAAGGAGAAGAAGTCCACAAGAAAGGAGGTCCAACAAGGGGGAGGTCCAAGACCGAGGAGGTCCTAGAGAAGCAAGGGGGAGTTTCTCCGGAACAGAGAGAGAGATGGAGAGGAGGGTTGAAAAGAAGAACAAGGAGGCAGTGGTCACTCTATGATGCTCTATTTAAAGGGAGAAAATGGAGAATAGAACCATTATCAAAAGAAGTGACTAGGTTTAAGGCATTGGTACCAAAGGTACACTGCTAGCAAGTACCAAAAGGACATCAACAGGGCTAAGGAGGTGACAAAAAGTAGGAAAGAGTACAAAGGAAATGACAGCATTTTAATGTGACTTCAACCCACATCAAATGCGCATAAGAACCTGAGGCAAGGGGTCCTAAAGAGGTCAGGACCTAGGGGGAGGTCGAAAGGGAGGACATGACCCACGGTGGAGGTCATGGCCCACTAGGGTGGTCCTTACAAAGAGAGACCAGAGGTCTTGACCTCAAAGGGGAGGTCTAAACCACAAGGGTGGTCTTTACAAAAAGGCCACGGGGAGGTCCGAGAGGATAAGGAGGTCCAAAGGACAGGGAGGTCCTACGGGGAGGTGGTCCTAAGGACCAAGAGAGGGGTCTTGAGGAGATCCTGGAGACAAGGACGCCTAGAGGAGATCTTGAAGACAAGGGGGAGGTCTTGAGGACGGGAGGTCCTAAAGACAACAAGGAGGTCCGAATCACCAAGGTGATCCATTTCTTAGGAGGTCAAATAAGAGGAAGGTTCGAAGAGAGGAGAACCAACCCTAACTTGGCTCTCAGAAATCAAGGATGTTTGAAACACAAACTCAAGCTGAGAGCAACTCGGGGTTTGGTCTTGACCATCAAAGGGAGGTCATAACCAAAAAGAAGTCTATACTAGAATGGTGGTCTAAACCCAAGGAATGAGGTCTAAGCTATCGGGGAGGTCTTAGACTAACAGAGGTCTAAAACGCAAGGAGGGGATCTAGATCACAAAGGTCTAAACACAAGGAGGAGGTCTAGACCACAAAGGTCTAAACACAAAAGGGGACCCTCAAAGGAGGTCTAAGCCTCAGGGAAGGCCTAAACCACAAGGAGATCTAAACCTCACAGGAGGTCTAAATCACAAACAAAAAGTCTCAAGGAAGTTCATGAGAGGAGGTCCTGTGAGGCGATCCTAAGAGGAGGTCCAAAACACTGCAAGGAGGTCTTGACGGTTAGATCTCTCAAATGAGATCCCAACGGTCAAGATCGAGAGCAAAAGGAAGGTCCGCGGAAGCAAGGATATGCGGGAAGGACAGGGGCCGTTAGATCTTGATCGGACGGAGCAAGGCAAATGGGTCGTTCGGACCGGGCGAACGCTCCAACTAAACCAAGCCATCCGATGCAGATCGGAGGGCACAGAAAGGATGGAATGTTCAGACCGAGCGAACGCTCCAACAAGATTGGGCCGTCCGATAAGCATCAAACGGTCCCAAGGCGAGGAAGGCAAAAACTCAAGCGGTACGACCACAAGAGCCAGCGGTGGGTCCAAACGCTAGGGAGGTCTAGACCTTCAGATTCAAAGATCAAACAAAGGAGAGGTCTGGACGGTTAAGATCTCCAAAAGGGGAGGTCCTAACGACTAGATCTAACAAAGGGGAGGTCTGAACGGTTAAGATCTCCAAGGGGGAGGTCATAACGGTCAGATCTAACAAAGAGGAGGTCTGAATGGTTAAGATCTCCAAGGGGGAGGTCCTAACGGCTAGATCTAGCAAAGGGGAGGTCTGAGCGGTTAAGATCTCCAAAGGGGAGGTCCTAACGGCCAGATCTAACAAAGGGGAGGTCTGAGCTGTTAAGATCTCTAAAGGGGAGGTCCTAATGGTCAGATCTAGTAAGGGGAAGGTCTGAGCGGTTAAGATCTCCAAGGGGGAGGTCCTAACGGTCAGATCTAAACAAGGGGGAGGTCTGAGCGGTTAAGATCTCCAAGGGGGAGGTCCTAACAGTCAGATCTAGCAAGGGGAGGTCTGAACGGTTAAGATCTCCAAGGGGGAGGTCCTAACGGTCAAATCTAAACAAGGGGGAGGTCTGAGCGATTAAGATCTCTAAAGGGGGAGGTCCTAATGGTCAGATCTAAACAAGGGGGAGGTCTGAGCGGTTAAGATCTCCAAAGGGGAGGTCCTAACGGCCAGATCTAGTAAAGGGGAGGTCTGAACGGTTAAAATCTCCAAGGGGGAGGTCCTAACGGTCAGATCTAGCAAGGGGGAGGTCTGAACAGTTAAGATCTCCAAGGAGGAGGTCCTGGCTGAACGTCGGGAGGTCCAATTGGACACGGGAGTTCAAAAGGAGCTCCATATGGACACAAGGAGGTCCATAATGGCACAGGGAGGTCCATAATGGCACGGGGAGGTCCAAAAGGATTTCAGGGATGCCCAAATGAACTCAGGGAGTTCAAATGAACGCTGAGAGGTCCACGGGGAGGTCCTAACAGAGAAAGAGGTCTAGATCAAGGAGATCTAGACAGAGAAAAGGGTTTAGACCAAAGGAGGTCTAAACAGAAAGAGATTCAAATCAACAAAGAGGAAGTCTGGACTAAAGGAAGTCCAAATAAAAGATACAAGGAAAGGTCTAGAGATCAAAAAGGTTTGAAACACAAACCCGAGCTGATCTACACTCAAAAGGGAGGTTTGGACCGAGGGAGAGGTCCAAACCCAGAAGAGGTCCTGGAAAGGAGAAGCCAAACTCAAAGGCACACAGAGCAAAACGAGGGAGGAAGGAAAACTCCCACAAACTCCAGAAGAAACTGAACTGATTTAGTTCAAGTTTGGTTTAGTCAATTAAAGCTCTTTTAAAATCTCAAGTTAAGCTTTGAACTCTCAACAAAATCAAATGGTTCTTTTTATTTTGAAAACTACAGGAACTCTGGACAAACGGAACGTTACACAATTGAGCACCATAAAGTATCTAAATGGCCCTGACAGGGGCTGTATTGGACCGCAGATGTCTCCCTGGATACGGTCTAGGAATGCAAGGATTTCATCATTCACTTTCAGAGCAGAAGGTCTAGTAATTAATTTTCCGGTGACACATGCGGGGGACACAAAATCTTCCTGATTCAGAAATTTTTATATCTATATTATGTCTATGTGAATTGTTAATTATATTTCTCATCATCCTAGGACCGGGGTGACCTAATCTATCATGCTAGAGACAGAAACGTTCAGAGCTTCTAAATATGGTTTTCAGGACAGTATAGGCTGCGGGTACCTTAACATTAGTGTAGTATAGCCAGTTTCAAATGAAGGAAGTCGTTCTAATATCCTCTTTCCACTTTCTTCATGCTTTGTAATGAGCATGTATTCTTTACCATACTCTTCTTCAGTCTATACGTGGAAACCGTTAGCGTGAATATCCTTGAAACTTAGGAGAGTTCTAGTCGATTCTGGGTACAACAAGATTTCTTCAATGACTAAAGTTGTGCCCATCGGGAGTATAATTGTGGCTCTTCCTGGGCCTCTTATGTAAGTATCACTGCCCGCGATTGTCGTAAGACTACCAACATTCTTACTGATCGACTGAAAGGATTTTGTTTCTCTCAAGATGGTATTCGTTGTGCCACTATCCGCTAAGCACACTTCCTCCATTGGGCGCCACACGCGTTCTAATATAAAGTATTTTATTAATATATAGCAGGAAGCAACCAACACATAAATAAAATACTTCAAAATCAGAACATAACTTGCTATTATAAATATGGGAAGAAAATATAAGCCTTGTAGGACTTATCACAAGAATCTAATGCGTTGTTGTTCTAGAGCTTACAACCATTATTCAAAGAAATAAATTAATTCAATGTCCAACCTTCTTGGCTTGAGCATTTGGCTTGAAATTGTGACCCACGACCTTGCCCTTCTTGCCCCTCTCCTTTGTGAGAGGCTTCCTCACCTTGTAGCTGCTAGCATTGGCTTCATAGCCAACATTGCTACTAGACGGCTGTGAGATGTAGTTCTTCCTTAGAACATCATCTTGAGCTTCCGCAACTTGCATGGTGTCAATTAATTTGGCATACTCCTTGTAGTCGTCTTGATGATAGTTGTGTGCGGATTACACCGTATTTGGGTGAAAGGTAGAGAGAGTCTTCTCAATCTTCTGCTCATTCATGATTACCTTACAACAGAGTTAAATACTGATACAAATTCTGTGCAAGGCAGAATTGTACTCTTCCACGGTCTTGAAGTCAGCAAAACGCAGTCGGGTCCATTCCTGCTCTGCCCGAGGAAGAATGGTGTACTTCAACTTTTCAAACCGCTTCTTTAGTGCAGCCCACAAAACTAGTGCATTCATCTCCGCCATATACTCATTCTTGAGCGTTAGACAGAGATGGTGTCTGAGGAAGTGAAGTGCCTGATCATTTTCCCAGCAGTGGGATTGGCATCCTTTGAGGCACCAAACCCGATAGCAGCACGGAGCTTCTTGGCCCCAAGTACAATATCGACGTCGGAGGTCCATGCCAAGTAATTCTAGCCATGCTGGGCCAGCTCTTCAAACTCCCGAATCGTGATGCCAGTGATCTACATATTCATGCAAAGAGTTCATAAGATTACTGCTGGTAATTTGAATAAAATGGTTGTAAATAATGGTACAAAATTCTTATAATGTTCTCGTATTTTTCTATGCATTTTTCATGATTTACTACTATTTTCAGTGATTAAAAGTAATATAAACAATCATAGATAATCAAAACAGTAAATACTATATATAAATTGCATAGAAATAATAATAACAAAATTAAACATGCTTCAAATGCTAAAAATGATTCAAAATTTCAATTCCTGAGGCACTTTTCTACTGAAATATGAATTTTCGGAGAATTCAGCATTTTCTAAGGGCTAAAGCGCCAATTTTCAGTTCTAAGAAAATTTTCTACGCAATTTCTGGAAAAACCGAGGGCCCTTATGCAAAATGTTAGAGGCTCTCCATCGCGGGCTGGATTTCACCCGTTTCCCCTTTTTTTCTCTTGGACCGGGCCCAAAAATTCCTAGCCCAATTCGGCCCAATGATGGTGGCTTCATATGGGCGCAAGGGTTTCCCCTAGCACCACTGGAGGTGGTTCTGGCGACTTTCAAGATCTGAAGGTGACCCGCCGATGATGAGTGAGTAGCCATGGCCGCCATGCGACGTGGTGGCCGTCTTGGGTCGGTGAGTATGATGCGATGAAGGCAGCGTCGGCGCTTCAGCTGCCTTAGGTGGTTCTTGAAGCCTTGAGTGAAACAGCGTCGGTGGTGGCAACCGCTTAGCGTGTGGCGCATCTTCAGATCTGTCGGCTCACGGCGGTGGCGCAACGACAGGATCTTGCTGCGGCAGACGAGCGAGCGAGGTCATCGGGGCAGCGGCATGGGGAGGCGGCCACATGCGGCGGCGGTCGCGGGGTTCGGCGGGCGGCCATGTGGGGCGATGGCGGGCAACACGCCTGTGTGGTGGTGGCGCGGCTGGCGGGATGAGGCGGCACGCATGAGGAGAAGTCGGCTACAGCGTGCGAGCGAAGGCCGTCTGGCGGTGAAGCGATGGCGGCGGCGCGATGAACGGCGCAGCGCGATCGGCTTCAGCACAACGGGCGGCGGCGGCGACATCGGCAACGCTGCACGCGATCACAGCACGGCTGGCGGCTTCAGGCGACATGCGGCAAACGACCGCACAACACGGCCTGGCGGCTTCAGGCGACATGCGGCAAACGACCGTGCAACACGACTGGCGGCTTCATGCTTGTAGCATCGGTGCGCAGGGTCGGCCAGTGGTGTTCGTCGCGGAGCGGCATCGCGGGAGAGGCATGCGTCTGAGGCCGTCGCGTCGAGGCGGCTTGCCGAAGCGGCGGCGGCCTGTGTGGTCTTGAGATGGCCGGGCCCTCAAATGCTCCGCAGGCGTGGTGGTGCGACCGTATGCGGCGGCGTGGGGACTTAACAGCGTCGCAAGCGAAGCACGACGGCACGACCGTATGCGGGTGTCGACACCATTTTCCCTTTTCTTTCTGTGTCCATGCAATCTACAATCTACATTGCAATTGACATCTACTCTTTCATGCAACCTACCGATCGGCTTGGCCGGCGACTTCAAGTCGGCTCACGGTAGATTAGAGCAGATTTGCACCGTAGTAAATAATCTAGAAAGCCAAATTTGTGGAATTGAAAGCGATCTAGAAAATACGATTCAATCTACGATCGTCGTGCTTCGACAGTCACCTTTCGATTTGAGTAAAGGAGGCCTAGAGGTAGGTTAGAGTCGATCATGTTGATAACGTGTTGAGAAACCATCGCTGGTGTGTCCAGTCCGATCGATCACCCCGTAGACGGAAGTCGAATCGCATACACAAGTACAAAAAAGTAAATGAACGCAGAGATATGGGGGAGTTTTCTCTTTATTTCTCTTCTCATGATTAGCCTTTTACAATGATTAGCACCCCCTATTTATAGACTAGAAATACTGCTAAGGTTTTGGATGAGGCGCCCACCCATGGGCCAGCTGCTGGGCCAAGCCCATAGTTTCCCAACACTATCTATTATCTTATTAAAGTAAAGGCAAAAGAAGTCATCACGTTCACTCACATGGGCTAAAAATTCTCACATTAATTGTAGGAAAAAGAGAAAGATCTACACTGCTGATTATGGTGGGTCCATACTATAACGACCTTGATTAAAAGAAATAGATCATGTCAAGTACAATCTATAAATAACAGAAATTCAGATTAAAAATAAAATAAAATTACTAATTTGATTTACATCTGATTCTAAATAAAATTCCTAAATAAATATACTTTGGAATAAAATTAAACAAAAAATAGCAATTAGCTTTGTATCGATTCCAAAAAAAAATGAAATTGAGAATAAAAAATAAAATTAATATTAGCAATTTGATTTCAATACTGAATTCTAAAGTAAAGTCACTGAACAAGCTGTAATTTGGTATAAAAATGAAAGAAAACTACCAATTGGATTTGTATACTAATTCTAACAAGCAATAATTGAAATTAAAAACAAAAAACAAAAAAAGTAATTTGATTTACATTTAATTCCTAAGTAAAATCACTAAATAAATATAATTCAAAATAAAAATTAAATAAAAAATAGCAATAAGATTTGTACATGAATTCTAAAATAAATAACTAAAATTGGGAATAAAAATAAAACAAAATTAGCAAATTGATATCGATACAAATTCTAATGTAAAGTCCCTAAATAACTATAACTAGAATAAAAATTAAATAACAATTAGCAATTGGATTTGTATACTAATTCCAACAAACATTGATTGAAATTTGGAATAAAAATAAAAGAAATTTGCAATTTGATTTCCATATGAATTCGATAGTAAAAATACCTAAATAAGTAAAATTCAGAATAAATTAAATAAAACTAGCAATTTGATTTGTATACGAACTCCAATAAAAAATAACCGACAAATTAAATTTTAAAAAATGTTATAATGAGGATAGCATGAATGTCATTGGAGGAGACTACGAAAAAGTATAATGGCGTCAATTTGTCTTGCAAGAAGACATTGACCCACGGAGAGGAGGACAATATCGTGTTGCTCACATTAGTTGTTCGACGAGGACAATGTCATGATGCTCGCCGTAGCTGTTGAAGAGAAAGTCTAGAGTCGAAGGAGTCAAGGGTCGCGACGACAAGTTGTGAGCATCAACGTTGTTGAAGCAGTCAGTGGCCAAAGAAGCTCGATGATTGGTAAGCCCTAACATAGAGGATATGAAGCTTTGCATTGAAGACGAGTTATGGATGATATGGGGTCATTAGGTAGCTAAGAGCATGTCATCGCTGGTGAGGAGCTTGACGTCATCGACGGCAGCGCGAAGATTCTCTATATCGTTAGACAACGACTAAAGTAGACATACTCGCATTAGTGAATATGGGAGGTCGTCGCGGTTAGTGAGGAAGCTAGCGTTGAGTTGGCCAACGTCAAAGAAGAGGATCGATTAATGGGGAGAAGAGGACATCAAGCACGTATAGCATCATGCGTGTGTATATACATGCATACATCCCTACGAATAGAAGCATGATCGTATAGAAGCAGGGGAGCAAAGAGTTCAGAATAGAGATGTCGCAACTGTAGGGAATAGGCTCAGGGCCATAGGAGAGAGTGCGACAGGTGTCCCTGGCAAGGATCAGCGATGGTTGCACGTGTATACGTGTTGATGTTGCAATGATTATCAGTAACTAACAATTGTAGAGAAGTAAAATATAACTATGTGGCAGAGTATTGCATTGGAAGGGGTAACAGTTTAGAGGGATCAATCAAAAATTGAGCTTGCTGTTGAAGGTTGATGTAGAAAAGCTATGGTGACGAGAAGAGATAGAAGACACATGATTTGGTGAAGCGGTTAGCATGTGCGAGAAGGTAGGTCGCCCATGTTGCATTGGTGTATGCGTGAGTAAGGTACTCTAATATCATGTAAACTAATAAGATAATTTACTGCAAACATAACAACATATTGTTTGAGATTAAATAGAGGGAATGTGCATGCATACATTTTGGAAAAGAGTAACTCATGGAGGAAGAATAGGGGCATGCAGCTACATGATTCATGCATGATAGAGAATGGTTATGTTTACAACAATCCCCAACAACTTATTATGCTCAATGATTTTCTTCCATCAAAGTTCATACTCCAATTACGTTCCCAAGTTGTATTTTTCTTTCGAACTTTCATTATCGTTTCCAATGTTTATGATGTCTTAAAAATCTAAATAGCTTACAAGATAAGTAAATATATTCTGAAGCATCTAAATATATCATTTGATACTATAAACTTTGAAACAAATCTAGCCGCGCAAATGTGTAGGCCGTCCTGCTAGTTATATTATTAAAACAAAGGCAAAAAGAAGTCATCACATTCACTCTCAAAGGCTAGAAGTTATTCCTCCGTTCCTCAAATAGATATCATTCTAGCATTTTGCAATTTAACCAAGGTATGTATACAAAATATTATAGGCACAATTAGCTCCTAAACACTATTCGTTTGTGTCATTTGCCAAAACACACCGTAAAAGCTATATTCAGCTGATGGACACTACAAAATCGCATGTATTTGCCAAAACACACTCTGTCAATTAAAATGATACTTTTCTAAGATAAGGACGACGAAATGTCAGATATGCCCTCGCCCTCTTTTCTCTTCTCTCTCTCAATCTATCTTCTCTCTCAAGTCCGTCGAGATGGGCGGTGGCTCGCCAACGACTACATCAGCATCAGCTACAATGTTGGATCAAAACTTGAGAGCAATCTCTCGTGCAGGGAGAAAGCTGCAACTCGCCGGAGCAGGGACCACACCATTGGTCCCAACGACGAGATCCGCCACCTTCTCCAAGGTAGTGTACTGCAGTGATAGCATCGTCACCGCCCTCCTCGGCTGCGGTCACCTCTACGGCCACGAGTGCGAGGGGAGACGGCCTAGGTGCTGCCACGAACCTACGTATCTTTGTCGCCGCCGCCATTGGATGCCGGGTCCGAGCACCGCACTGCCACACAAATCCATTGCGCCGGAAATTCAGCTAGTTACTTTCTAAGCATATGTTAGTGAAAACTATAAAAAAAAAAATACAATGACATGAAAGCATTTTTTATGACAGGTCTAGTAGTATGATTCCTACATGACAAATCCAATTTTGTGTGTGTATACTAGCAGTCAAAGATTTAAAATATTTAATACGTACATTAAAAAAAACACATCTAAGAAAGAAATGAGGGAGTACGTAGCAGTGAAATTTGCAGTAACGGGACAACTAGTCTAGTGCCTTTTTTACCCTAAACTGAACATCTTTTGCCTCTTAGTTTTTAAACACTATTCTCACCTTCATTTTTGGCACTCCATCTCCAAGCATTGGACGTAAGTAGTATAGGTTTGGAGTTCAGTAGCATTGTAGATTCGAGGCACCATTATGTGTTCTAATTTAGTCAAAGTAATAGATTGACTTGAACTAGAATGCCTACTATCTAAACTTAAAGTATTCTTGGGATATAGAAAAAAAAAAACCTCAAATTGTTGAAGTGACTAGATGGTTGGCAGCCAATGCATGTCAAATTTTCGTCATCAGTTGGGATGGTTAGAAGGAAGATCAGAAAGGTGATTGATTATTTAGTACATGTTTGATTGTCTCGTTACTTATTACAAAAGAAAGGAATTTGAAAAGGACAGCTCGATCGTGACCCTATACTTTTTTACACTATTTCTCCCCCAATTTTCGCTTGCAAGGTGTTTTCAAAATCTCACAAGATGCCAACCTGATAATTGTTTAAACATCCAACTCTCCTTGGCAAAAAAATAAATTAAAAAAAATAAAATCCTTGTAATTTAGTTTTTTTTTTTCGCATATGTAGAATGATATAGATGACACCACACAAATCACTTGCTCGTAAAGAGTACAACAATTATGTGGTAGGCTGCTTAAATGGAACAAATATTTGCATCACGTACTCCAGTGCGAGACAGCGCGTCGCTCTCAGTGTACAGCACGCTATACTTGTCCATCATTCACATAGCAAGCTCTTTCTCTCTCTTAATTGCATCCCTAATTTGCCACCCCTTAATTCTTCAAGAATTTCTCCTACACTTGTTTCGTTGTTTTGGTTTTCTGACAACATTTTTCATCAAACACCTCTCGAAATCGCTATTAGCAGGGGTGTTAGATAGGTTGAAGTGTGTATGGAGCTAAAATGACATCTGAAATACGATCCGAGGGAGCAGGCCGTATATACGTAAAGCATCCTAATTAACTAAGCTCGGCTCTGTGGTTAGTAGTTACGGTGCACTCGTTAGCACGACTGCCAACACCATCATTCCATCCTATCTGTCGGACCCGGATTTCCAGGCAGTATATACGTAAAGCATCCTAATTAACTAAGCTCAGCTCTGTGGTTAGTAGTTACGGTGTACTCGTTAGCACGACTGCAAACACACTCATTCCATCACATTATCTGTCGGACTTGGATTTCGTAAATCTAAATCATCTGTAAAAATACTATGATATTTTCTGAATCAGTAGATAGCATTCACAGAATATATCACTGAATCAATTCATACACGATGTAAACTAAACAATTCAATATATTACAAACATCAGAGTGACATAGACCGCGTCAGGTTGAGTTTACAGTAAGAGCCGAACATGCCAAAGATTACATTACAAAAGTAGCGGAAACTACAGCGGAAGCAAAAGGGGTAGAGCATATCTCTCTACAGGCAAGCGACTGGGGTTGCCTGTGTACGACCGATATTACCCAAGGACTTGGATAATATTGGTTGTACGCAAGTACCGACGGAGTCAGCTAGACTGGGGCGAGACTATAACAGCTAAAGACTGAACTACGCTTCATTATCTCCTTAACCTTTGACATCTGGATCCTCGTATTATGCATAATGTTCTGGATCCGCGAATTCTGAAAGGTTTGGGGAAGAGCGAGAATGAACATAACTTCCGTACTCGCGAGACAATATACAGAATGCAATAGTATACATTCAAGGCTTAACAAGGATGGCTCGAGTTCTTTTATTTGCTCAAGCAACATTTTTAATTACAATAATTATAAATTTCCTATCACTTAGCATTTTTAACAAATTGCGTTTTCTTAAAGAGATTAATTGTGCAATATTAATAACAGCAGAGGTTACCTCTACCTTATGCTTATTTTGATTGGGGCTATCCCACTTATTAACACCACTGAGTTCGACGACCTAGGAAAAATCCAATCTCAGGGCTGGGTGAGCCCGACCTGATTTTCATCTCACCCACAAAGTTTTATAAATAGAACTAACACTAGTAAGTTCTCATATCCACTTTTGACCGTAGACATGGCTGTTCGAACAGTTTATACTCTGCAGAGACTGTACACTTAACCCACAAAAGATAATCATCTTGATATGTACGCATGTTTCCGTAGATATGTGAATCAAAAAGAGATCATCACAAGACCTTTACAACTCCCTCAGTATTAGTTACACCCGCTAAGGTTTCGCCTGAGAAGGATTACGCCCATATAGACCCGTCAACCCTTACCCAGACCCTCTCTTACGCCCTCTTAAACGACTTTCGTTGTGCATCCCAACCCTTCACCGTGAAGGCTTACGGTGTCGTAGGTCATCTACTTAGTGCAACTCATACAGATGGATACAAATTATTTAGCCAGGTCAACACAATAGACTTGTGGTTGCACTGTTTTACATTGGGAGGTCCTCGCGAGATTAGGTCCTTAGGGTTATCTGGACGGTTCATTCCTCATGCCATCCACAAACCAACATTCCTTAGGCTGCATTAGCACTCATCATCATACCATCCATCACACCATCCGCCTAGACGGTAGTAGCAGTTGTTAGGGTTTTGGGAAGTAAAACCAATTTAACTCAGTTATTTTAGTCATGTCCATCCAATGACTGCCCAAAACGATTTTCATGATTAAAAGATGATGATTAGGGCATTTAATGCCCTGATACTTAAGCAAGACTAGCATGTCGCTTAAGTACAACCTATAGCTAGTATAGTTACCATATAATTATTAGGGTGACAAGGATTCAATTATCAAAGGATGGTATAATAATTATTTAATCATCAAGTTGGTATTTAACTACCTTAAGACCATTTGATATACATTTGCATAAAGAATTAAAGCATGCAATTTGCTATTCTAAAAGACTATATTTTGCATAAAATGTAGGCTCAATATAATCAAAGTGTTGACTCGCCTAGGTTAAAGGCAAGAGAGTCTTGATAATCTTGAGCTTGATTAAGTTAGAGATCTCCCGCTTCTTCGGACTCTATTCGGACGAACGTACCGGAAAAAGAATAAATAAGCAAAGAGAAAAAAATAAATACTAAAGAAATAATAAATGAACTCCAAATAAAACAATACCACTAACATTAGTAAGATCTTGAATTTATAAATTTTTAGAAACAAATTTCACTTAAATCAGAGTTAAAACGAGGAAGAACAGAACCTCCGAAGTTTAGATTTGGGATTAAATCGAGAAAATAAAAAGGGAGAGAGAAACTCTGACGTGAGGGCCCATTGTGCAGCGACTTGGTCCACAGCATAGCTCACGAACCGAAGCCCACGTGCATTGGTCCATGGGTCTATGGGAGCTTGGACTGTTCATTAAAGCTCAGGGCCCACTTGTCAAAGAGAGAGAGAGAGAGAGAGAGAGAGAGAGAGGAGGACAAGAGCCATTGATGTGTGGGGTCACTTGCCCATTGTGAGAGAGGGAGGGATGGGGAGTGAGCACTCAGGGGAAACAGGAGCAGGGGAGGCGCGACAGGCGTTGGTGTGTCACCGTCTTGCCATGAGTGGAGGCGAGTGGCGGGCGACGAGTGAGATGGGACCCCATGAGAGGCAGCGGTGGCACCGGAGAGGCACCAGGGCGGCGGCGGCATGGGTGTGGAGGCGCTACTGTGGTGCCATGGGGGGGGGCACCGAGGGAAGTAGGGTCTTGACAGGTTGCTCTGAGGGTGGGGTAGCCGGAGGAGGTTGGGAAAGCTTGGGGCGTGGTGGTGGCGTGGTGGGTGTGGGCGGAGGAGAAGGGGCGGCGGCGGCGACGCTCCTCGGTGGCAGAGAAGAAGAAGGGAGATGGGGGAAGACTTGAAGGCCATGTAAGGCGCGCTGTGATGCAGTGGGCTGGGTGAGAAGCTCACCGGGGCGGCGTCTTGACGGCGAGGCGGCACGGCCGGAAAATGGGAGCGCGACCATGGTAGAGACTTACCAGCAGGGAGGGGAAGCAAGGCAGGAGGGCACGGGGAGGCTCAAGGCTTTCTTATAGCCGGGGAGGGGAGTGAGAGCCGTTGAGGTGCTAACGGCCGGCAGAGCTAGCGGCATGGCGCGGCGGGATGGGGCGCAGGGATGGGCGGCTCTGGTGTGGCAACCTAGGGACCGAGGCAGGTGGGAGCAGGCATGTGTGCGCGTCCTGGGCGTGAGGACAACACGGTGTGCGAGCAGGTGAGGGTAGCACGGGGAGGTGAGGAAGGCTACGACTTGGGCGGGTGCGCTGACAGGGACAGCATGAGGCGCGGCTAGAGCGGCACGGCGTGGCATGGGCACTTGGGCACGGCATGCTGGACGCCTGGCCGGAGAAGAAAATGGGAGGGAGGGGGAGATGGGCTAGGCCAGAGGGAGAAAGGAATTCAAAACCAAGAGCTGAAACCGAAATTTGAATTTTGAAAGTGAAATTTGGATTTGAGCTTTTGAAACAAGAGACAAACCAAAAACACTACTCACGGTCTTGAAAAACAGGCTGTTACCTTATCGCAACAAAGCTAGCGGGAAATATCACGACGAAGCCTCCATTTTTGAAACGACCACACCTTCCTCTCTCTCCTAATTTATTCCCCATTTGTACTCCCCGAGCTCACGGTTTTAAATAGCCTAGCTAGCCCAGGTGAAGAAGAATCTTGGAGGCAATTGCAGAGCCGAGGCATGCTTCCATAGGGCGCGGTTCTTGTGGGTCTTGTTGGGTCCTCGTCTCGGCACGGTTCTTGCCATCGGGAGGTGTGCTTCTCCGTTTCTTGGCTCAACTGGGTTCTTGCCAGTTTCTTGGCCTAAAGTTTCCTTTCTGTTCTTGGATTCTTGTTCTGTTCTTGGACTTTCTTTTGTTATTTTGGCTTTTGCTTCTTTCCTTCCTTGGCTATTTGTGGTGGTGGAGAGCAGGTTCTGAATTGTGTTGTTTCTTGATGAACTCGTGCAACTTGCGGTTTCTTTTGGAGTCGGGTGATGTAATGTTTGTCTTTGGATTGACTGAAGTGCGTGCTCCTCCTTGTGATGGTCCGGTGTTTGTTGTTGTTGTCGGTGGATGGTTTTTCTTCTTCTTCTTCTTCTTTTCTTTTCCTGCAGCTGTGGATTGATTGTATGGAATTTTGGCTCGAATAGCCGGGTTTGTGTGTCTGCATGAGTAAATTGTTGGAGTTTGTAAAATTCGTGGCAAGTTCTTCAAATGGGCACACTAATGAGCATCTGAATTGAGCTGAAATGGATGCCTCGATTCGGATGTTTGGGTGTACACTCCAAATTCCTAAATTGATGAATTCTCAGAATTATATGTTAATCTCATACGCATTGGACTGCATGTAATTTGTATTCTTGAATGTTTTGCTTGTACTCTTTCCCTTCTCCTTTTGAATTTTGGTTTCTAGTGTGATCATGGACTCTTCAATGGATTGTTGAACAGGGAAAAAGAGAGAAGCGCAGAAGCATCGGCATTGAATTGAATGCTGTAGAGAGCTCCAGGGATGGATCGCCGGAGCTGGCTGTGGCGGCGGAGGCCGACGGAGAAGGGCCCCGCCGAGACGGAGAGCTCGGCCTCCTCCCCATCTGAGAGGATACCTGATGAACAGGTGAGAAGGAAAAAAATGTTCTCTCCCTCTTGTTGTATTGATTGTGCAAACAGTTTCCTGCTCTACTTCTATCTATTGCATGCCAATTTCAAAAGCCCCCATGACTGATATCTGCAAATTTGTTTTGGGAAGTATGCAAAAATGCGCATTGAACATGTTCTAAGTTCCATATTTCTGCAATGTTTCGCCAATTTCTCCGAGCTTATCTCACATTTAGCCAACTACTAATGGGTCCAAGAAGCAGGAATTGGAAATTGAACCACAGTAAAAAGGACTTGATATTGAAGAATAATGCCTGTCTAGTGTCTAGGAGTGCTCTTCAAGGAAGTTCAGATATCTTGATGAGTGTTTATTGACTTTGTGAGTCCTACACTCCTTCCCCTTAACAGATCATGTAACATGTGCAGCTCAGAGAAAATAAGAAGGCCATGTGACATGGCAAACATGTGAGATTTCATCCAATGCCAGATCTGTAGGGCCTCTAAGCTTGGTAATCTATCACCAAGTTGCAAATATACTCTATTCTAGCTCGGATCAGATAGTGTTAGATAGAGATTTCCGAGGACGGATCGGAGTTCATCTGCATAATAAAGCTGAGTTGCTCCTGACACTAGCTCATCCTACTTGTCATTCTGTGGGGTATAAGAATATAATTTTTTTGCTGTTTGATGTTTCATCAATTCTGTTTGGGTTTAGCCTCTTGTCTGGTAATACTAGGATAAATGTGCATATACGACAACGCCGTAGACCTCCAAATAGCAGCTCAATCATTTTAGTACAGGCACACCATTCATCCCAGCCACATGACATTGAGGGACTGCAAGATTCAGTTTCACTTCCTACTTTGGTGGGTAACTGTAGAAATTTTGAGAATAATTGTGTGTCTCTTTTGGGATCCCCACGTTCTTTATTTATAGTGCCAAATATTACAGTCCAACTCTAACACGACTTGGACTCTTACCTAAACTCTGGACTCTTTCCTAATCTCTAATATCTCCAACACTCCCCCTCAAGATAGTCATGAGATAGTAATCATGACCATCTTATTACACAATGCGATATCATTACTAGAATCTAATAAAAAACTACCATCCATCGACTCCATAACTAATACCACAAAAAAATAGTTACTAACCACCAATACTATTAGGGACGTCACCAAATCCATCTCCACCATCTACCAGCTGCCCGACCTCAACCTCATCTTCCTCTACCCTCATACCCCCAACCACCCCCGGCCTCCACCACTCTACCCACACACCCCCAGTCTCGGCCTCCGCCACCTCTACCCCTGTCACAGACCATTACGCCTGACTCCAGTCCCAATCCTCCCGAACATCTCCAGCAACACAATTTCCGGCACCCATACCAACACAACCGCACGACACCAATACCATCACCGCCAACTAACATAACCTCCACTGGAGCTACCACCAGCTCTTACTTCATCCTCACCATCATCGAGCTCATCACCATCATCCAATTCCACCATTAGCACAACCAATAAAGCACCACCCGGATAGTCTTCTCCCCCTGTCTTCCATACCTTCCGTCATAACCTCTGATACTGTCACCGCCAAGCAACACATCCTCTCTCTCCTTTTCCCACCACAACACACGCAACCGATTCCCCTCAACCACACCAGATCCTCCACCGATCTGGAACCTTCACCCTTGAAGCACCCACAGCCACACCAGATTCCCCTCAACCATACCAGATCCTCCACCGACCTCCACAGCGAAAGCACCACACCGGATCCACAGCAAAAGCAAGCACCACACCGGATCCACAGCAAAAATTCTTGGCCACAACAAATCAAGGCTCCTTCTCCCAAAGGCTCTTCTTCCTCTCACCTCTCCTTCATCTCTTCTCCCCCGAGCGCTTCATCTCCTCTCCTTCTCCTCCTCCACAATGCCCCCTCAAGCCGCCGCACGGAAGCTCCTCTCCCCGAGTACCGTCCCCCTCAAACGCCAGCAACTCCGAGCGCCGCCGCCCAGCATGTTGCCTCCATCTCTATGCCGCCACGCCAAATCGTCCGGATCCGGCTAGTGGCCGCCGGATCCCGCCACCTAAGCCGTCGCCTCCCTCTTCAGCACTGCTCCAGCTGCCTGGATCCGCCGCTGCGTCGCCTCAAACCTCCGTCGGCAGCCGCACAGCCTTGGATCCACCACCGCCTCACCTCCTCGCCAATTCCACCTCCGGCGCCCCACCGTCAAATTCGGATCCACCTGGATCCCTCCTCCTCCTCTCCACTGCCGCACCAACCCTCCTCCCTCACCGTCGTCGACCCCCAGCTCTCCGCCTCCGGTCATCCGATCCCACTATCTCCGGTCGGATCCCACCAAATCCCATCGCCTCCTGCCTCCTCAAGAATTTCCCCAACCACCGGTTCCTCCCCTGGCTTCCTCACCCGCGCCCGGAGCACCACACCGCCTCCTTCTCCCCGTCCTCTCCTCTCATTGGACCGCCCGGATCCACCCGCTTGTCGGTCACCGTTAAGCACCCGATGCGCGGCCCAAATCGCGTCTTGCGCCGCCGCTTGTCCGCCACAAGACGCGCCCGCGTCGCCGCGACCTTCCGCCGCCGAAGCGTCGCGCCACCGCATCGCTTCTCCTTGGCAACCGCCGCCTTCCCTCACCTTCCTCACCTCCTTCGCTGATCCGTCCCAGGCTATCCGCCGCCACTGTGCCTCCTCCTACAAGGCACGGCGGCGGCGGCCCGCGCACGCCCACGAGATGACGATGGTTGCGCCCTATTGCAGTGGTGACGGCGGTGATGGGCGTATCGAGGGGGGGCGGCGGTGGCAGCAGGTGAGTCGCGGGTTAGGGTTAGATTTCGGGACAGTGTATTAGGATTGACTCTGATACCATGTAGAAATTTTGGGAATAATTGTGTGTCTCTTTTGGGATCCCCACGTCCTTTATTTATAGTGCCAAATATTACAGTCCGACTCCCACACGACTTGGACTCTTACCTAAACACTGGACTCTTTCCTAATCTCTAATATCTCCAACAGACATTGACAATTTGTTCATGATTATGTGACAGTTTTAGTAGGCCTCCAATTGAAGGAGAGAATGAGAGGGTCCTATTGTTTCTAGACCGGGCAGGCTAACAGGACAAGAAGCCCTACATATCCATGGACAATAAGGATGTGATGTTAGTTGGGACTAGCTTTTCTCTGCCAACATTATGGCTGCATGAGGGCAAGATGCATTTGTTTGGGTGGCCACTCCATGTGCTGCACCACCACCTTTGGCCCAACCCAAATGGCTCATAATGTTGCTGGCACAGAGCAATCAAGATGCCTCTCTCCCTTCCAACTTTGCTTACTTGTGATCTTTGACCAAAGTTATCTTTCTCCATCAGCTGTAGTCTGTACCCCTAGAAATATCTGATACTTTGATGCAACAGTGGGATCAAGTGCTGGGCTGTCCTAATGTGTAGAAGTTACTCTGGTTAGGAAAGAACATCAGCATTGTGCTTTGCTGAGCAGTATGCGGGGACCATACGAGCGTATCAGTAATATGGCCCGATATGGCCGGATACGTATCCGGTAAGTATCGGTGATTTTCCTGTTTTCCAAAAAAATAAAATAATTCCCGATACTTCTTGGATACTTCCCTGTACCTCTCTACCCTAACACCCTTTATTCAATTCAGATAAGTATGATCGATCTATTCAGCAAACAACAATTAGTTGCTTTCTCTTTGTTTGGAAGTGAATTTAATTCCTTTGACTCAACTGAGGATAGAGCCCATCTAGACTCAAAGCAAACAACAAAGCAATTTGCATTAAAATTACTTAGGTAGCCAATACCATCTTCTTACGTTGAAAGAAACTAGAGTACCTATGGGCTATGGTTTGATCCACAGTTTAATGAGAAATAGGTTCTATACTTACATTCTTTTATTAATTTCTCAATTTTTTGCAATTGCATTATTATAGGCTAAACCCTGGACGTGACGAGGATCTAGTATTTGCGTATCACAACATACGTCTTCTATAATTTTACACTAGTAGGTTGAACCATAGATGATTGCAATTCATTAATTTCTGTCCCTTTTTATTTTTATTTTATATATACATATGTATCGCCGAATCGGTGTTTTTGGGAAAATGACGTATTGAGTATCCATATCCGTATCGGGGTATATGGACAACCTAGTGTAACATGATCTCAGAAAGTACCATGCCGTGCTTCTCATGTTCCATTGTCTGGCAGAACAGTGTTTAGTACTTTGAGTCTTTGACAAGTGATCCGGCCAAATAGAGGTTCCTTATTGTTGCTTCAACCACCAGAGTGTTGTACGATGTTGCTCCAAACAACAGTATTTGAATTTTGAAGTATACCAAAAATTGCATAGGAATTACCTAAGTATTAGCTTAGTCGCATTATTTTCCCTAGAAGCTAAAAAATGAGCCAAGTTAGTCTGGACAATGTTTCTTTTACGAGGAACAACAATGTTTGATTCTGTTCCCTCTTGATTAGGATACCGTGAGTCCCCCCAAATCCACTCCATCACCAGAGATCGCATCAAAGGAAGCGCAGGACAACAACAATGTAAAGGTTAAGGTGTTGAGCGAGAGGCTATCATCCGCAGTACTGGATATACGCGCGAAAGATGATCTCGTGAAGCAGCATTCTAAAGTTACGGAGGAAGCTGTTCTAGGTACGCTGTTAAAATACGAGTGAATCAGAGAATTACATTATCTTAAGCAAAAGATCGGACAAATTATTACCATAACTGACTTCTGAAAAAGAAACACTACCGTTTTAGAACCAAAAGCTTAAGTTATCAGAAACAGCAGTATTTCTATGCTCTTGCTTGAACAGATTCACAAGTCGGTTCTGCATGACAAAACCTGTTTTTCTTCTACTAGGATGGGAGAAGGCCGAAAAGGAGATTGCCTCGTTGAAAACCCAGCTGAATGTTGAAACTGTCAAGAACTCCACACTGGAGGACAGGGTTGTCCACCTCGATGGCGCCCTCAAGGAATGCGGCCGGCAACTCCGACGTGCCAAGGAAGATCAGGATCAGAAGGTCCAGGACGCGCTAGCACAGCAAGCTCGTCGATGGGGGTCCGAGAAGACCGACCTCGAGCTCCGAATCATCGAGCTCAAGGCGAAGCTCGAAGCGAAGTCCGAACTCTCCGTGAGCACTGACAGTGATGCCAGCTCGAGGCTGGCCTCCCTGGAGAAGGAGATCTCGGCTCTGAAGGTCCAGCTGCTCGC
Organism: Phyllostachys edulis; assembly: GCA_036346405.1. Lineage (NCBI taxonomy): Eukaryota > Viridiplantae > Streptophyta > Magnoliopsida > Poales > Poaceae > Phyllostachys > Phyllostachys edulis. The sequence continues at coordinate 43,678,865 of CM070558.1, forward strand.
CAAGACGGAGAAATTGGAACTCAGGACCATAGAGAAGGAACTGAACAGAAGAGCGGCGGAGACGGCGAGCAAGCAGCAGCTTGAGAGCATCAAGAAGATGGCCAAGCTCGAAGCCGAGTGTAGAAGGCTGCAGGTGATATCATTTACCTTGTGTAAAAAGAGTTTAACACTGCAAGCATTGCGTGAAACAATCATGTTTTCTCACATTTCTGAAGTTTTCAGCAGGCCACTGCACGGAGATCCTCCTTTAGCGTCGAGCTCAGGCGTGCCCCTAGCTCGGTCTGCGCCGAGTCGGTGACAGACTGCCAGTCAGACTGCTCGGACTCATGGGCCTCAGCTCTGATCACTGAGCTTGATCAATTCAAGAACGAGAAGAGCAGCACAAGGAGTGCAAACCTTGCAACTGCAGACATTGGCATGATGGACGACTTCCTTGAAATGGAGAAGCTCGCCTCGTCGAAAAGCGAGGTCGAGGATGCCAGTGGTCAGTTGGTGAAGCTAGAGGAGAAGGTCAAGAAGTTGACAGCTGACAAGACCGACAGGGAGAAGGCATTGCATGAAGCTCAGCGCGATCTGAGGACTTCCCGCCATCGGACAATGGTGGCAGAAGAGAAATCAGTTGAATTGCAGAGGCAGCTGAATCTTGTCAATGGTGAAAAGCATGCCGTGGAAACTGAAATGGAAGCCGTCGAGACGAAAAGGAATGAATTGGAGGGTAAACTTGAGCTGGCCCGTGCCGAGATCGCGAGCTTGCTGGACAAGGGACGCATTCTGGAGGAGCGTCTTGAATCCGAGAAGGCGTTGACGCTGGAGCTTGCAGCTAAGTATCAGCATATGGATGCGCTGGAGTCAGAGGTGAAAGAGCTGCGCATTCAGTTAGAGTCATCAGAGTCTGACGCCAAAAAGTTCAGTGATAAGATTGCTTTGTTAGAGAGGAAACTGGAGGAGGAGGAGGCGTTTTCAGCGCGGCTCGCAGCGAAATGCCATGGCATCGAAGCTCTGGAAGCAAAGAAGAAGGGTGTAGAGCTTGAGTTGGAATCGGCACGAGAAGAAATCGCTTCATTCCAAAAGAAAGTGAGTAGCTTGGAACTGAAAGTTCGGGAAGAGAAGGCGTCGTCTGCTGAATTCGCAAGGCGGTGTCGTGATCTAGAGGCACTGGATGTGCAGAGAATTGAGCTCAAATGTCAACTCCAATCTGCAAATTCAGAAATTGTTGACCTGAATGACAAGGTTAAAATGCTTCAAGAGACTGTAGAGAAACATAAGCCATTGACTACAGAACTGGAATCTCAACTCAAGTCAGCGCAAGCTGAAATCAAGAACTTGAAGGAGAATGTCAGCATGTTAGAAAAGAAGCTGGAAAGCCAGAAGAACTTTTCATCAGCTTACATAACTGCACTGGATGCTTCTGAAGCTCAGAAGAACAAATTTGCGAGTCAGTTTGAGCTCAAAGAGAAAGAAGCAGAGGAATTGCACAGAAAGATCAGTTTACTCGAGGAACAAATCAGTGAAGAAAGAGCACAATCTGCGGAATTTGCAGCGCGATGTCAGAATTTGAAAGAGGAAGTTTCCAGCAGAGCTCCTGCTCATCAGCCAGTGAAGCCTATGGCAAATAAATATCTTCACATCAAAAAGGTAATTTTACAGTACTTATTGATTTCTCTTTATTGCAATCAAGTCTGGTGAAGAACAGTTTCAGAACTCTCGGTCATGTTACTAATGAGTAATGAAATATCATCAATTTCTACAGGAGAAAGAGCTAGCTCGTGCTGCAGGGAAGCTGGCAGACTGCCAGAAGACAATAGCGTCACTAAGCAGGCAATTGAAATCTTTAGCCGACTTCGATGAATTCATCCCCGGGGTCGAGAACGATGGCGCCTTAACTGAAAGCTGGGATAGCGATCTGAAGGTGTTTGATTCAGCAAGTTATCGAGCACAATTTGGCTGTTTAGCTGTCACATGATTGCTGTGACAAGATTTCTGAAATATTTGGTTTGGCTGTCACAAGATTGTTGTGATGAGAAGAAGATTGCCAGAATCCTTCTCAGATGCTATATATGGAGAGATAAGTTAATAGTTTATAGGTAAGCAAGTGTTCATACGGAAGCACTGTTCATAGAGTTGTTCAAGGGAACTATGTAAAGATTAATTGTGTTCACCTTCTCGCGGAGATGGCATCCTGACTATCCCTGCAAGGAGTGAAATATCCTCACCTTCAGAAACTCCTATGAAACTCCTGCGGCGTTCCAAACAGGGACTAATTTCTGATATACACATTGGCACTACTATGGTAAGAATTAGTAGGAAACTCCCGAGCGCTGAACCTGGTTCAAATTTCCAGGAACAGCTTGCAAGTCACTATTGAATTCCATGCAGCAACAAGACCGACGTTGGTCAAACTGATTGATCCTTGTTAATTAGATAAAATGATTATTCAATTTGACAGCATAAGAGGGGGTACATAACCATGATAGGACAAGTATGCAACAAGTGATAATAGTAAGCCAAACTATTTTTATATTACTCATAGAAAATACCTTAAAATGGCCAGGTGAGTATTTCAAGACAAATAAAAATGAGTGATATCATTCAAGTTTGAATAAACTCTAATACAAGAGGCGTCATTTTACAAAACCACCAAAGGCAAGCTTAGTGGTCAAAAGTCAAAACTGGACAAAACTGATTCCAGTGTAATACATGTCCTATGCAACTTGCTGTTTCTTGCTCTTCTTTTTCATGCCTTTGCTTCGATCGCCAGATATTTTTCTCTTCGTGGTGTACATTTCAGCATCAGTGTCATCAGGGTCGGCCATTCCAGTTCCTTCATCCTCTTCAACCGTTGTATTCTTCTTTTTCTTTTTGTCCTTTCTGACTTCAGCCTCAGGCACCATTGAAGGATCTGGCTGCTTGGATTTAGTCTCAGATTCTGGACATGCAACAAGAGTGTTAGCGCATGACCTCAAGGTATCCTTCAAGAAGCAATTAGATATATGACACTGAATGCCATTTCAAGAGTATGGGTCTCCAGGGTCCAGTGCTAAAAGGAGCAATACTCTCTTAACTGTCATTACTATTCATGATAACACGAATGATAAGAGTTAAAACTCCCTCACGTTTAACTTGCCAGAACTACGCAGAGAACAATAAAATGGAATAACTTATGAGAATATATAAGAACCTTCAGCTGAGAAATGTGAATCGATAACCACAGCTGTGAGATGCTGCTTGAGGAAGACCTGTTCCCAAACAGGACAATGAAAGAGAATTAGATAAAGAAAATGCAGGATAAGAAGTTAAACCTTGGGCATAGTTTCAAAGTGCACAAGCCATGGTGTATAACTTCACCATGAAATAGCAATTTCAAAAGGAACTAAATCTTAATTTTTAATAGAATGCAGAAGCCAGCAACACAAGCACTCAAAAACAATGAACTAGGAGTAAAGGACTAAAGGGTAGCCAGAACAGCAAACCAGTATCCATACCAAATTATCTCACACATGTCAATGATTATAGTAGTATTTTGTTTTGTTGGGTAATAAAGAGTAGCCCACGATTAAGTCATAAAATATTTGGCTAGTCAATGATATCTTCATGCTCCACAACAACAATTCATTTACACAATGACATGTCTAAATGCATTGGTGACAAATTAAAGCAAATTTGAAATTGACAGCACCAATTGATTGCATATAGCAACAATAAACTACGAGTTCAATTTGAATGCTATGAAATTAATTTTTAAACATACCGCAGAAAGAGCCTGCCTTGTATTTGTGTCCCAGATGCGCAAGTAGCTGTCCAATCCTACAAAAGATAAAAATGGTGTTCTCAGTTCATGCAAGAGAAGAAATTAATAACTAGTAAAGGTGTGCAACGAAAGTTGCGTAAATGCTAGACTTATAAACTACATCCAAAATAAATGAAACTGAATAAAATTAAAAGTATGCAGCCTCACCACAAGATGCTATCAAAGGTAGCTCTGGATGTCTAACTATCGATCTAATACTTCCACTGCATTTACCAACATAGCATCCCAATAACTTTCCTGGAAAAATGGGTAAACAAAGGTTAATTCTGTAAATTGGTGAATTAAAAAAGTAAACATTGATCACAAAGCTGGAAATTAGCAGTTCTCCATATATTGTACTCTAGATTGTTGTAAGCACATATCATCTATTCATCTTATTACATGTAATAATAAGCATGAACAAGATAGCCTTTTCAAAACTAATACCCATCTAAACTAGAGATTAAACAAATAATAACTCATCTACCAGTCTGTTAAAATGTGTATGTATAACTATAATGTGTAGGCTTAGATAAATATGTCAGCATGACAGGTTCTAACCGATCCCTTAGCTGCACATCATGGGCTAACTGTGGATCAGATAAAATAAATAAATGGACCAACAACTTACACCATTGTTACCTATACAAGGCATGAGAACATGAATCACATGTGTAATTATAATGGAATAGACTAATGCCACATGAATTGAACTTTGAAGAAACGAAAAAGGAATAACAACAAATACATTTCTATAAGAACCTTCAACAAGGCTACATGAGCCATCAAGGCCTAGTTACAAAAATTGAGTATGCTAGTGTAACATTCTAAACAGCATTCAATATGTTTTCAAATTCTCAATCAGCAAAAAGTACTAACACCAACTGCTTATCATACCTGTTCTCATGTCAAAGGAAGCGAGGTCCCCTGTTCCTGTCCCAATGTAGACAGTATGCCCATTTGGATCCTCAGCAACTGCCTTGATTGGTGACTCCCTAAAATCAACTGAAATAACAGGTCTTCTTTGGGAAGCAGTATCGTATAAGCGAACCTGGCAAATGCAAAAAAACATCGTTCAATTAATAATCTTGAGAAATCATCATCAATGCAGCACAATGTTTTAAAGATGCAAATGGTCTTATGAGAACATGCCCAGCTAATGCACTGCCTAGTAGAAACACAACAAGTTAAAACAAATGAAATGGTTTCATAATTTATGGGCTATGAGGGGACTACACAACTTAACAAATAACAGTCATCAAAACTAAACCCCATCAACTTGCAGCCTTGCAATCACAGAGCTGGATCGGTTCAATTAATTAAATAGTAATGCAAACACAGAGACAGTTTTATCCAAACTAGTTGCCATTGGGAATTTCTGTTAGCATATCAGCAGTAATGAGTGATAAGTACATGATACCTGATGATTATTGGTACAGGCCACAATTTTACGATGATCATCCTTGCACAAAAAGGTTCCAGCAGTGAACCAAGGTGGAGTAAATATACCAAGGCTGTTAGCCCGGGGCTTCAGATAAAAAAAAAACAAATCAAATGATTAATAAATCAAGGTTTTCTATAACACCAGGTAAGAAGTGAACAAACCAATGAGCACTTACAGATTTAGCAGACCATATCTTATTACAAGATGCGATATCCCACAAGTTCACTTCTATACCTTTCCTAAAATGAAATGAAATCATTATTGCTAGAGCCTCAAATTTCCTGAAAGCTTCTCACATCTCAAACAGAAAGGCTGGTATACAAAAGCAGTGCAGCCCAACAACAGTTGTTAAAGTATAGTAGGTAATCCCATATCAAGATTATTGTAAACTCACCCTCCGAACATCACATAGCTTTCGCCAGCATCCACCGAAGAAAACTGCATTTTACCCCCACTGCACACATCCCATGTGCTTGCGGGACTGACATCCAAGTCAGAAGCTGTGTTTTCCTTTGCGACAGATTTCACCCATGCTTTGCCCTTCTCCGTACAAGCAAGAAATGTACCTAACCTGCTATAAGCAACTTGATAAATACAGCTTGGCCAACATCACCAAACATAAAAGAGCAATGAACTTTACAAGAATATGGGTACAATACAGGTGGAGTGTAACCTATCTATAAGAGAAATTTAGACTAATATAAAATGAACTATAAGGAATCATCGTATGAAAATTACATGGATGAGTCTGGCGCCTGTTTTCTGAACATATGTAGTGCGACGATGGGGTCCTCCTCCGCAGCACCGTCAGTTGGCTCTGGTCCGGCAGCCTTGACAGTGGCCAAAGCATCCCCATTCAGGGGATTGAGCAGCTCAACCTACAGGAGACCACCGGAATGAACAACCAACAGAAAGATACAAGGTAAGCGAATCAACTCACAGTAGTAGAGGTTACTCACCACGCCGTTCTTCCTCGCCACGGCCAAAACCTGCACAAGATATAAAAAAAATAACGCCGTAAAGACCATGCCCTGATCATCGTTACAGTAACGAGCAACCGCAAATCGACTGAATGCTTTCGTGAGAAGGGTGTGCTCACCGGGTCGACGGCACGGTCGGCGAGAGAGGCGGCGAGGACAGCCCGGGAGGCGTCGGGCGTGCCCCACGTTTCGACGACCTTGGCGACGCCCGCCGGCTTCGCGCGGGCCTCGACGACTGCGTCCGGAGAAGATGAAGAAGAATAGTAAGCAGCATGCGGGGACCGGGGGGAAGAGTAATAGGGAGGCGAAGAAGCACGCGGCGGAGGCTAGCTAGGCCAGGAGGGTAATTCACCTTTGACGAGGCCGAGGACGTCAGTGGTGAGGGCGCGGAGCGGCGGGCAGCCGGGGCTCTCCACCGCGGTCGTCCGCGGCATCCTTCGCCTCGCTTCCTTCCTCTTCTCCTCGGGTCCAAGTGAAAATCGGTGGAGGGGAGGGGAGGCGGCAATTCGTGGGAGGAGGAAGAGGGGAGAACAGCAGAAGGGCTGTGTTTTTAGGGTTTTTAACGTGCGCCGAGGCGCCGGCTCGCCCAGCCGCGCGGCGCGGGGGTGGATGATGGATCAGTGGATGGCGCTTCTGGCGGCCCACGCGGCCTTCGAACTCTCGGCGGTTTGCGCGGGGCGTGCGGCGCAAAAACGTATGGATTTGCCGTGCCGGCCCGTGGGAAAAACTCTGGTTCGGTGGCTGAACTTGGGTTCGGTGCGTCGGCCTCGCCGGCCGGGGACGCGCGGCCGAGATCCTGCCGGGCCGTGTTGGGTTTGAACCCTGTCGTACCACGCGACGAGTTTAACAAAAATAAGATTCGTATCGCAAATATTTTGGAGATGTAACTGTAAGTTAAATTTGAAACATATAGTTGCCTCCTCCAACTAATAACCGTTGCTATCCGTAAGCAATAAGTTGACAGTTGCCGTCAAGTAACACTGTAACAGAGAGTCGCTAGCAGTAACATCTAGAGTTGCTAGAAGTAACATGTAGAGTTCTAGGAAATAACAGGTAGAGTTGTCATTAGAAAGTAACAAGTACAATTCCAGCAAATAATTTGCAGAGTTCAAGAAAATAACTAGAGTTACCACTCAGAGTTGTTTGCATTAATTGTTGATAGTCGTCATCGTATAAGTATAACAGAGTTGTCAGATAGAGATATAGAGATGTTGCGATTAACACGAGTCGCTAGCGATTGACTTGTAGAGTTGTTAGCAAGTAATGTAGAGTTATTATTGGTAATTGCTTGTACAAAACACTTTTAGTTACCATCAAATAAGTAATAAAGAGATACTGGAGTATATAGTTGCCAGCAAGTAATTTTAGTGCTACCAATGATAGTTGCCTGCGCAGATCATTTATAGTTGTCAACAAGTACGGGTGCTAGAAATGAGTCGCTAGCCTAACATATAGTTGTATCCCCGGCTGGATATAATATGTACTTACAACTGGATAACATGTACTTGCCAAGCGCACATGGTTGCTAGTTGAATTACCATTGTATCCTTAAAAACATCGGGTATTGCTAGCACTCGTATGTTTGGATGCATCGAACGATTTCCAGCCGCACATTCTTTATCCGCTTTCTACCACTGCTCTCTCTCACTAAGTAGCCTTGCCCACTCCATTGTCTCTTACGAGATCCCACTTAACCTCGCGACGCCATCGCCGACTCCGCCTCACCTTTGCAACTCCCTCCTTCTTCCTCGTCTGCCTGCTCGCACCCCCTCTCCTTCTACCTCGCTATGGTGGTCCTGCGACGACTCTACGCCGTATTCTCCCTCGTGTTGTTGCTCTTCTTTCCCTCCTGTCCGAGCTCGTACTCGGCTCCCTACTTGAGAGGAGTGAAATTCAGCCGGACTTCATTTCTTCTTTTTGTAAGCTTGATTTCACATTTCCCTACTTTGCTCTCTGTTGTGACGAGTCAGCCCCTTGTTTTGCTTTTGTTCATTAATATACTTTAGCTTAATTTCTTTATGTTATATAGCCCTCTAAACCTATACTAAATCGATTATATCAGCTAGATTTTAAATATCTTAGAAACTATAATGTGAAAATATTTGCTTTTTATAGACTTTGAATTTTCCCACTTCTCAAAGGTTCAACAATCATAAAAGTATATCCGGGTGCTTCCTCCGGGTACGTTTTGTTGTAGGCGTTTGCTAAATTTGTTGCAACAGTTGGCTCGAAATGTTGCATTAAGTGTTTTTTGTTGTTGTGATGTTGTTGCATCAAATGTTGCGGCAAGAGCTATTTTTTGTTGCAATAGTGTTTTTTATTTGTTGCACAAGAGTAAACTTTTTGTTGCAGCCTCTTACCATTTGATTGCTGCATCATTGTTTCAAAAATATTGCAACAATTATTTTCGGATGTTTCCACTGTTATTTTCAAATGTTTCAATGTTGTAACATCGAAATTTGTTTGTTTAGGATATTTGAACTAGTTTTAAAAAGCGCAGCTAGGTTTTATACCGGTGGTTTTATGCAATTTCGATACGAATATGATAATTTTTTCAACTTTTTTCTTGTCATTGTATTGTTATTTGTGCATTTTGTTGCACATACGGATTAAAATTGTTACACATGTTGTATACAGATGTTGCGTCGGAGCGTATGATGGGAACGTTAGAGCGCTAGTTGCTCCCAAAAACATACGCAATATGGGTATAGTTTTGTTAAACTCATAGTGCGTAACAAAATATTTCAAAGGGCATGCAAATCGGATATTTAGGTGAAAATATATGATTATTTGAAGTTTTTTTAAATGGAAGTGATACTCACATTCAATCGTCGCAATATCCCGCCTGTCGTAGCAAGAAAAGACTAGACAGTGGGTACAAAGTACCATTTGTCTTAGGAGAGACCGAAAGGGGAGGAGCCAAAGACACAAGGGGTGTTCATGTTGTATTCAATGTATGAATGAGAGAAAATGGGAGAAAGTCCCCCTTTGGACATGTCCTTAGGGTTTTATTTATAGGAGGCAAGAAGGGATATTTACCTGCTTGCCCTCACAATGCATTGAGAGAGAGAGGGGGTATTTAGGTACATTTGTCAGTATACACTACATGAACTTGGTCTATATATATACAATATCCCTGACAGCACACTGGCATTCCTGACGACCCTGGGGTGTGGGACAACCCTGGTGCCCGACCACCACACCACCTCCCTCTGAATCTACTCCCACCGTTTTCACTGTTGTGATTTATTGTATATAAAATCATTGTAGCAATGTATTGTTTATTACCATAGGGATGTTGATGCAGAACATCATCTGCACCGCTTGCTTTAGATCCAAAGGCTGACAACGACCCAAAGGTAGCGCACTGTTCATCTTTGCCTTTGCAGCTTTGATGCTTTATTTAGCTCTCACGAGTAGAAGCACGCACAGAGAGAAACGAGAAAGAAGGTTGGAAAAGGAAAACATGACATGCGTGCGAAATTGTATGGGGATGGAAAAAGGTAAGTGAGGGTGGTAGCCTATGATGACTATTCGCCCAACTAGTAGCACGTTAGTGAATTGAAAATCAGTTTTCTGGTGAAGCTTCACTGTGTTCCTATGGGGGTGTTTGGGACAACTTTAGCTTCTGGTTTTCGCCCGAAAAAGCCAGAAGCCATTCCAAACGGACGTCTTTTTTTAAGCAGTTTTTCCCGAAGCCGAAAGCCACGTCTAATGGAAGAAAACCAAAAGTCGAAAGCTGGATAGCTTCCTGTGACTTCACACATCTTCCATTCTGAGTTTACCCCCCAAGTTGGGGGCAATTACCCGTGTTTGCCCCTCCGCACAAAACCCCCTCCCTCCACCCCTCCGCCTGCCCGCAAGCCCTAGCCACATGCCTCCCTCCCGCGCCCAGCTGCCTCGCCCGGTCCCGTCCTCCTCCCTACAGCGCCCGTCCTCCTCCCTACAACGCCCGTCCTCCTCCCTCGCCGCCTTCTCTGCCCACCCTCTTCCTCCCGCCCCGACACCGCCTCCCTCCCTCCCTCCTCCCTCTTGCCCACCCCCCTGAGTCGCCACCGCTCTCTCCCTCCTCCCTCCTCCCTCCCAGAGCCGCGCCTCCTCCTCCTCCATCCTCCTCCCCTAAGCCGCGCCGCCCTCCTCTCCCCTCGAGTGGCGGCCTCCTCCCCCCGAGCCCCGTGGCCCCCACCCCGCTTCTCCCCAGCGTCAGTGCTGGCGACCTCCTCCTCTACCTCCGCCAAGATTTGGCTACCTCGCCGCCCTCCTCCCTCCAGCAGCACGTGCCACCTCGGCACCCTTCTCCCTCCTCCGGCTCCCTCCCTACCAGTCGAGTCGTGGTGGTTCGATCTGGGGTGCCATTCCCAGTGAGGTGACCTTGTTGCCGACTCCTTCTTCCTGTCACTGCTGACTTGCACCTCATTGACGTCGTTAATGGCCTCCTTTCCTTCTTGCTAGTAAGGTACACTCTTTCAATCTTCCACTAAATGAACTACTCAATTTTCTCCACGGAGGCGATCTTGTGGCACTCATGGCTATGATATTTTAGATTCCAATTAAGCTTGACATGGCAAAGAGTGTGAAGAAAAAAGATGAAGAATTGAGAAAGAGGATAAACCAGGATCCATATACCTATTATGTCGTAATAGAATGCTACGAGACATTGTTAAATATTCTCTACAAGCTTTTAGCAGAACCAAGTGATAAGAAGTAAGATGTCTTTTGTTTTGTCTCCATAACTGATGATTGAGCTTGTGTTTATACTGGGACAACTAATTTAACATATGGTTATGTGGCTAACTAATTTAGTTATATCGCATCACTGCATGGATACAGAGTTGTTGATTGAATATGTGATAGCATACATGGTCAGTCACTTGTGAAAGAATTTCGATTGGATATTTAGATTTCTGTAATGCAATGCATACAAGCATGGATCATGTGGCATGAAGCAAACTATAGATATTTAGATTTCTATAATGCAATGCATATGGGCATGGATCATTATTACCTCTACTTATAGCCACAATTATGAACTATGAAGGAACAAAAACCACGAAGAAAAATGTTACACAGAATCTGCGAGATCAAGGTTACACAAATATTGAGTAATCAAATCATTCATTCTTTAGATCTTTTGAAAAACGGATTAATCAGACAAGAATTTTCAACTCGTAAGTTGTTCCAGGTAACCGTGAAGAATAGGTATCCACTTCCTTGAAAATCCGCAGCTAGGGAAGCAGAGCTATTAGTCTTTTCTCTCTCGTCTCTTGGTTCGGGGGCTCTTTGTCTAAAGGAAGGGCAAGGTCAACAGGCCAATCCTAGTTTCAGAACAAAATGATTTGTTCTAAAACTCAACATAGATGCATCCTAATCAATTGCACTGCCAACTTTTACTATACAATCAGTCTCTGCATCCCTAGCAATTCTTTACACATGTGTCTGCAAGAGTTAAAATGTTGTGGAACTGACCAATTCTTTTCTCATCATTTCATTCAAAGGGTTGAAAATATGTAACTAGCACGCTGTTTCTGAAACTATTAGCTAGTACATCTCTTCTGGTAACATCTACTCAATTGGTTTTTCTTTGAATTGATGAATTGCATTATGAGAATCATTTGCTAAATTTTGAGTAGGTTATAGGTATCATTTTGCTATTTTTACAAATAGATATCTGAATTGCATGACGATTTTGTTTCTCATTTTTTCCTCAAGAATATATATGTCATAATTTGGATTCTTTGTTACTTCTTTATTTTGGGGGGTACGTGTGAGGGTGGGGGTGTCTAACACTGTCGATGATGGTCCCAAGCCCAGAAAAAAGTGGAGGGTGCATGAATTATTCAAAGTTTGTGACAAACAAACAATTGTGGTAGTTAATTATTATGTAATAATTGTTTATCTTAATAATTATTTATTGTAATATTTATTCATTGTAATAATTGTTTTAATAATTATTTGTTGTAATAAATGTTTATTGTAATTATTAATCGTTAAATACATTAATTACGGTTTATTGCGTTGGTTGTCTTTAATTGCAGTATATTGCGTTGTTTGCAGTATATTGTCATTAATTGCGATCAATTGCGGTTGACGAAATTCCTAAATATTAATTAAAAGCCACATAGCTTATGTGGTCGTAGACTTCGTGGCTAACGAGCCCTATGATCATTAGGATCCCAAGGGTCGCCCAAAGGGTAACCTGGTCGGAGGGGGTCCTGTACCCATTGCACAACCAGATGACTGCTCGTAGAAGCTTTGAACTAGTACTTGGAACCGATGCCAAGTACATCTCTCCTATGGGATGGATGGAACATGTGTCTTAATTGCTCCAAACCATACGACGTTTCCAACCCTATGTCACTGACAGTAACCACTCTATAGTTTTGTCTCCCACTGACACCAACCGACGATCAGTTATTAACTGTAACTGATCCTCCGACCAGACGCGATGGTTTCAAGAGGTGTCTTCTCCAAGAGTAACTACCACAACTTCGCCAGTTATTTAAAGGAGGATCCAAATAGCAGGAAGACAATTCGATGAGATTCGAGACAACCAGGAGAGAACAACCGCAACACATTTGATTCATCAGAAGGCAATTAGATTCAAGTGTAACTAGGGCTAGTCAGTTGCCTTAACTCAAGGCACCCCCTGTAAAGATCCAGTTCATTACAATAAAGAGCAATCCCATTCTCATCCAAGAACTCTTAGTCATTTTCCTCTTTTTATTTCGTAAGATCGGCGACTCGATCGTCGACAGCTGGCGCCATCCGTGGGGAAGAAGGCATTGAGTTCTTGAAGATTCCTTCGCTCAGCAATCCTCATTCTCCTACTATTCCGTTATCGCTTATGCAATCATGGTAGGAACATGGGATGAGGAAAACTAGTTCAACTTGGCGGACTACTCTAACCTCGACATGGACACATGCATCCGCGCCATGTAACATGACGCAATGTCGTCGTCATCCTCTTCCATCGCAGGCTCGCCACTCACTGGGACCAGCGAGATCTACCGAATGGAGGAGGATTCACCGCCACCCTCAGTGGCGCTCCCAGAGGAATCAGTCGTTCCAACCAGTTCGGAATGTCTGAACGCTTCTACAAGCCCAGTTCTTCCGACCGACAAAAACGGTGATAAAAGCTCAGTGCAGCAATCAGAGGGTCAGTGTACTCTCGATACAGTCATCGATGAAGTTGCCACCATTCGAAGACCAAGTGGGGATGATAAAACTCAGCATACGGTCGAGAATTCACCAGATCAAGCTGAGTCCACCACAGAGCCCACCAGAGGTGGCAATCTTCGACCGCTCCCCATCGTGGAGGCTCCTTGCCAAAGTAGTGGAAGGCTCTCTCTTAGTTACAATGGGAGCTCATCGAAAGACTACTGTTGGAGGCACGAGGTTAACGCAATCGATGATACCAATCAAGACGCCGTGTACGATCCTCCACAGCTTGACCTGCCACCAGCCATTGGTGGAAATGGTACGAGCGCTCAAGTACCAACCAGAAATGGTGGAGGTAATCGAACTATTGGACATCAATCAGTTAATTCGTCTGTTTCTACCCCATTGCGCATAAGGGGTCGAATGGGGCAAGACGAAGGGTCACAAGGGAATTTGAGTCATCGAACACCTTCTGCCAGTAGAAATCCTTCGAGACCCTTGGTAACAATTCAAAACCTACAACGAGTTCTGACATTTTGAATATCCCAGATCCTTCTCTGACAGAGACTCCGAGGTTATGTTCAACTTGTAGGGCAGGTATCGAAGATTCTCCAATAGGCCATGCAACGTACAGAAATGTACAGGGAACAAAGGAACTCGCAAAGTCACACTATAACTTCATCCCAGCGTTCCTTCCTTAGTCGGGGACAACATGGTTGGACTGGAAACCAACCGGTACCAAGGCCTCCTTGAAGATTCCGACAAGGGAGTCACGAGGGCAGGCGGCTCTTTTTTGAATCCACTCCCCCCCTGTCAAGAGGAGTTACCACTTAGCTCGGGTTATCTTTGACATCACCTAAACCAGGCGGTCGGTCGAAGGCGTTATATCAATATCCACGACTGGATTGAGACACCAAATACTCAGTATGCTAATTCGAGGAATCAATCCCCAACCGACTACAATCCAACTCCTTTTCAAAGAAGGCGTCATGACTCGATTATGGGCTGTCGAGCATTCTCGGCAGGTCTCCAAATAGTACGTAGCAGGACAAGTTCTGACCAACTAACATGGAGAAGTTCAATGGGACTCAAAACCCATTAGAGTTTCCCCAGATCTATACTACCGCCACTAGAACTACTAGTGGACACGACAATGTGATGGCAAACTATTTGCCCATGGTCCTCGAAGGATCTGCCTGGTCTTGGTTGCTCAACCTATCGGTCGGGTCAATTTACACTTGGGAACAACTCCGCTACCTTCTAATCGTAAACTTTCAGGGGACGTACGATGTCGGGACACAAAAATACGATTCAGGAACCCTCTGTGTATTCTGAACTAGTCCCAGATCAGTAGCTAGCTCACACAGGAAACAATGATGAAATACCATCCATTTATTCGATTTAATTGAGAAGATCTCAAAATAACAAATAGTAATAATAACTGGACCTTATGGTCAATATTTACTTAACTTGCCACGTAGGGCTAAAGAAACAAATAAACTCTTGCAGCGAAATGAAAAAACTTGGAAAGGCCAATCAACATGCCCACAGGCAATCGAATGGAGAACGCATCCTAATCCGCAAAACCTTCATGGCTCCTGGGCGAAGAACTCTTAAGCAGCCTGATATTCTTCAACTGAGCAACAATAGCGCAAAGCCGTGAGTACATAAAGCACTCAGCAAATTATGGGAAAATGTATGCAAATAGTATTCATGCAAGGCTTGAACAAAGGTTAGCTGTATATTTCTTTTGCATAAAGCAACATTGACGATAAATACAATAAATAAATTGAATTGCGTAATTGAAAAGAATAATAAATAAGTAAACAATTGCTTTGAAACAACCAGTGAATTCCCCATTCACTTCCCAAGACAAACCACTAAGTGAATTACCCATTCACCAAATGAATATTATATTCATCAAGTGAACTTCTCATTCACACTCTGACATATTTTATAAAGAAACTCTATCTCTTGTGTGAAATCCCCAGATATGTCCATAACCGAGGACACGGCTATTCGAATAGATCAATTAACACTCTACAGAGATTGTACACTTTACCCACAAGATATAACCAGTGTAGCGATCACCAATCATAAAAAAACCATTCAGAAATTTTATCTCAACAATTGACTCTTTCCATCGTGCATACTGTCACCCCAACCTCATCGTTGGTTTGATGCACACCGTTGGACCTGGAAGTGGTGAACCGACCATCGATGTGAGTAGTGAATGCCAAAACTCCATAACCAATTAAGTTAGGCCCGTCCCATACCAAGCATATGGTTGTACGAAAAGGCCCAGTTCAATGGTGTATAAGATTAAGTCCTTGACAAGTTACTCAAGCGAGTCTACCACAAACCCACAACCGCTTGCCCGAGCGAAAAATATTTTGTTTAACCAAGACCAATGACATGCCTTATCATGGTACACAAATTTTAACAACAGTGTCTAATTACCATGATTCCATATTTCATTCAATCAAGATTAATAATTATGACACATGTGATAATGAACTCATCGTAACTAAGCTGAACTAAGCATCTGTACGATACCCATGTTGGTGATACAAATATGTCCAACTAAAACTATCCATGATATGATGACAAAGGATTTATGACATTCAAATAATCAATGGAGGCATAATGACAACATGTGATAGCTAATCCCAAAACAATTGATATAAAGATAGCATGCAGTTGTATAAAATAATATACATTTGAAATCATAGGATTAATATGATCAAAGGACCACGACTTGCCTTGCAATAGATCTTGAGACTAGTCTTGGTCTTGGTGCACTCATCCTTGCTCAAAATTCCCCAAAGTAACAACGTCTACTCGCAAACAAAGCAATTAAACCAAATAAATACAAAATAGAGAGAAAACAAACTCCAAAAAATAAATAAAAATCTTAGAAAAATAGAGCTCGAATTTAGATGAATTTAGAAATTTGAATAGGCTCAATCGGAGTTTGGATGAAGAAGATATGACTTCTGGAAGATTGAAATCACATGAAATTATGATAATCATAATTTATGGATTTACTGGAATTTTTTTTTCTAAAGGAAAAAACAATTATTGCGTCAGCTGACGTCAGCAAGGGATTTCAGCTGAAAAGAAAAAGAAAAAGGAAATTGAAAATCCTCCTGACATGTGGGACCCACACGTCACTGAGATGGCTCATGGTGGACTAAGTCTACCGAGCTAGGTTTAGGGTTTGGATCTGGACCTGCCACATGGCATCAACATGGCGGCTGACTGGCTAACACGCACGCACAGGTGCTGAGGTGGCGGGTGAGCTGGCGCTGACACGGACGACAACAAGGCAGGCGGTGCTCGGGTTTCGGGGGATCTGGCGAACGGCGGCTCCTCGCCGGCGGTGAGTGGTACTAGTGGGTAGAGGGGGTTATTGCGCACTCATGAGGGGCTCACTGATGGCCGAGGTCGATGGTGGCGACCGGCGGTGAGCTTTGAGTGGCAGAGAGGATCAGGTATTGTCAGAAACCAACCCGAGTGACATTTCGGCGACAGGAAAGGGTGCTGAAGGTAGCTCTAGCGACGGCGGACTTGGTGGTGCAATCAACGTCGACAAGGCGGCGACGATGGCGGTGCAATTCAAAAAATATGAACTTCGACCGAAAACCCTAAAATTCTGATTACGGCAGCGCTAGGGCTTGAGGGGCGTAGGGGCTTGGGGATTTGGGATGAGGGGACGAGGGCGAACCTTGGGGGCCCTTTTATAGGGTGCGGGCGTGGCTGAGGCGGCGAGATCCCAAAAGAGTCTGAGATAATCGCAATACAATTTTGGAGTTTCTAAGAGATACGGGATATGATTCAGATGGAGTTGGATACGGGAGGATAAAAGAGACAAGATGACGCAGTCGGCGCTAGATTTTCTGGTTGGAATCCCTTTTGTCGGACGGAGCTTCAAGGAGTGACAATGGCGGCAGTGAAACCAGGCGCAACGAGGACGAAGACGTGAGGTAGAAGATGGCGTAGTGGGACCCACTGATCAATGAGAGCAAGCGGGCGCGCGCGGGGGCTGACGCGGAGAGAAAGGCTAGGTGGGCTGGGTTGGAGAGAAAGGGAATTGGGCCAACAGTTTAGGAATTAAGCCCGAAGGTTTTCTGAGATTTTTAAATAGCTTTTCTATTTAGGAAAATACTAAAAATCCAAATAGCAATTAGAAAATAGCAAATGAACTCAGAAAAATTCTAGAAAAATCAAAAAAATATATCCAAGCACATAGAATCCAAATAAAATAATTTTGACAATAGTTGATGTTGAGATTAATCATATAAAATTGTTTTAATTTTGAAAGTCCATATTAAGCTTTATTTTAATTGAGATAAACTTTGATGAATTTTGCCACAGAACTAAACTACTCAAAAAGATTTTTTAAAACTTCAGAAAATTGGAATGTTACATACGACCGCCCCGAAAAGGAGGATGATCTTCATCAGATGAGGCAGGAACCTAACGAGACTCTTCGCTAATACATTAAGAGGTTCAGCTAGGTCCGTAACTCTATTCCTGAGGTCACAGACTCATCCGTTATTCAGGCTTTTAAAGTAGGATTAAGAAATCAAAGGTTTACAGAGGACATTGCAATGAATCCTCCACGAACAACCGTCAAAACTTTTGACATGGCTGATAGGTACGCAACCGCTAGTGAGGCGGTTGAATGGAGCAAAATCATCGATCGAAAAGAGAAAATCCCTCAAATTAGCCTGGATAAACCAAAAAGAGACACAAAAAGGCTCTCAAGGGTAAGAAGAATCACAAGCCAGATAATAAGAAGGTCCTTGCAATTCTCGAAAAGTTTACCAAGGGCAAGAAAGATTATGTCAGTAGAAACAAGGCAAAAGCCCCAACCGATGAATACAAAAAGAACAAGAAGTGGTGTCCACTTCATCAGGCAGCAGGGCATGATCTGCGCACTTGCCAAGCCTTTCAAAAGAAGCTGAAGGATTATTATTCCGGTAAAGGTCCCTTCCCTTCTATACAAGAGCTTGGAGAGCCGAGCTCCAAGAAGGACAAGGATGGCGACGAAGAAATAGAGTGCCAGGAGCCACAACACACCGTTAATATGATCTTTGGCGGATCCTCCTCGTATGAATCAAGGCTCCATCTGAAGGCTGTGGAACAGGAAGTGAACCTTACTGAATCTCCGATCACCGTCAAGCCATCCAGGTGGTTGGGGACAGTTATCTCCTTCAGCAAAGAAGACTGCCCCATCCCTTCAACTCGACTAGGTAGGTTTCTTATTGTTGTAGAACCTACTATTAATAATTGAGAGTTAATCGGGTTCTGATAGATGGTGGTAGTTCTTTAAATATCTTGTTTACGGGAGCATTGAAAGAAATGCAAATTCCCAGGTCAAAAGTAAAGCCTGTGAAATATGCCTTCCATGGCATAGTTCCATGATATACTGCTAAACCGATAGGGGAACTTTCCCTACTGGTTATGTTCGAAAGGCCATATAACTTCCGAACAGAAAAGATTCTATTTGATGTAGTGGATTTTGAAACTACATACAATGGAATCCTTTGTCGTCCGGCATTGGCAAAGTTCATGACAACTATGCATTACGGCTACCAGAGTTTAAAGATGCTAGGACCAAAAGGGGTCATTACGGTTCGAGGGGATAGAAAGATGGCATACGCATGCGATCGTAAATCCCTAGAACTAGTCGATGAACTTCCGACTAGGATACTAATCCACCTTTCATGCAGGTCAAGTACTCGAGACCAAAGATGGCCCCAAAACCATTCGACCAGACCAAGGAGGTTCCACTCGACAAAGGCGCTTCTCCATAAAGCGTCAAAATGCAGTCTAGGTCCGGAAATGCTAGTGCATCCACCCAAAAGGTATTTGTCGGGGCAGGACTCGATCCTAAATAGGAAGAGTCGCTTGTCTCCTTCATCCGAGCTAATTCAGATGTATTCGCCTAACAGACATCCGATATGCCCAGAGTCCCCAGGGAGGTGATCGAGCACAGTCTAGTTGTCCGACCTGACAAGAAATCAGTCAAGCAGAAGCTAAGGTGCTTTGCACTAGATCGAGAGGAGGCAATCCAGTCGAAGATCGACAAGCTTCTTAAGACTGGATTTATTAGTGAAGTCGACCACCCAAAGTGGCTCAGTAATCCTGTAATGGTTAGAAAAACTAACAGGAAATGGCGAATGTGTATCGATTTCACAAATCTCAATAAAGCTTGTCCAAAGGCTCGGGGGCTAGAGTTGTACTGGTATCTCCTACTAGAGAACACATCAAATACGCCATTCAACTAAACTTTCCTACTACAAATAATGTAGCAGAATACGAGGGTTTACTGGCAGGACTCCGAGCAGGCAGAGCGCTCGGGATTCGCAGATTACTAGTGAAAGGGGATTCTCAACTAGTAGGGAATCAAGTCCGGAAAGAGTATCAATGCTCAAGTCCCAAGATGTCATCTTATTTGGCGGAAGTAGGGAAACTCGAAAATCACTTCTTCGGTTCAGATCCAACATGTTCCTAAAAAGGAAAACTTATTGGCAGACCAGTTGGCGCGAATGGCTTCTACAAGGTCACATGTTCCGGCCAGAGTTTTTCTCGAGCAACTCGATTCACCCTCGGTGGTCGAGCATTCCGAAGATACAGATGCACCACTGGAGGTCGTACAGATTAATCCTAGTAGTGATTGGATGACATCGATCTACAATTATCTTCAGCATGGCACACTTCCTAAAGACGATGTAGAGGCTGATCGTACAGCTCAAAAAGCCAAATCATACCTCTGATCAAATGTACAATTTACAAATGGTGAGCTCATGGAGTGTTGATGAGATGCATATCTCAAGCGAATGGTATTAAGTTATTATCCGACACACATGGAGGAGTTTGTGGAGCACATCATTCCTATAGAACTCTGGTCGATAAAGCCTTCAGACAAGGATACTACTGGCCGACTACCCTCCATGATGCAAAAGAACTCGTGATGAAGTGCATACAATGTCAATTTTATAGTCGATAAGTACATCAGCTGGCACAAGCTCTACAAACAATACCTCTTTCTGGGACCTTTCCCAAAGGCACCCAGAGGCTTTGAATTCCTTTTTGTAATGATTAATACATTCACAAAATGGATAGAAGTTGAGCCAGTCGTTAAAATAACAATTGAAGCTGCCAAAAAAAATCCTCACAAAAAATATGATCACAAGATTTGGTATACCCAGTCATATCATCACATATAATAGTACCCAGTTCTCGAGCGGGAATTTTCAGGAATTCTGCGAAGATCTAGGTATTAAGATACATTACGCTTCCGTGGCTCACCCATGGAGCAACGAATCAGTCGAGCGAGCTAATGGCATAATAATACAAGGTGAAACGCCAAGTGTTCGACCAATTAATAAAACAGTCAAGAGCTTGGGTTCAAGAACTTCCCTCGATATTATGGTCTGTTCGAACTATGACTAGTCATGCAACCGATGAGGCACCATTTTTCTGGTTTACGATGTTGAGGCCTTGCTTCCTCCAAAACTGAAAATTGGCTCTGCTCAAACTAATTGTTTCAATGAGAATGACCAGACAGAATGAAGAATCGACGACATCAATTGTCTTGAAGAAAGACAAAACCAAGCAATGATACGATCGGCAGTTTACCAACAAGCCATGCGAAGGTACCACCGTCGTATGGTGCAACCTGGCAACCTAGCAGTAGGTGATTTGGTTCTCAGAAAAATTCAGAGCCAAGCAAATCACAACAAGCTTTCGCCAAAATAGGAATGTCCATATACTGTGGTCGAAATCACCAGACCTGGTTCGGTACGACTAGCCATGTCAAACGAGCGTGTTATGTCTAATTCTTAGAATATTGATCAACTGTGTAAGTTCTATGTATAGGTGTACTTTACATTATTTCAATTTCAATAAAGATTCATCATTTCTTTATTTTCCGATGAGAGGTGTTATTTATATTTCAATTATCCATTGCTTGGTCACAAACTATTGTTGTCTAAGATCATCAGAGAAGATCAACTGCTCTCCGACATCCTTCTAAAGGATATCTTTTACTTTTTGGCTATGACATAGTTGTCCAAAGCCATAAGGGTCCTTATCGTGATCATCACAGAGATGGTTCTCACGAGCGACCATACACTCTTTTCTCAAAGAAGCAAACAAGTAAAAGGAGCATAACACAGATGACTAGATATAGTTACCTAAATGCTTAAGAATTCAAAGACTAACTTTCCTCAATTCAACATTCTGTTCTTCTCTTGTTTTGCAACTAGTCAAGACATGGAAAATCTCCTAGTCAAAATCTCTCCTCTCTGCATGTGGTCCTGCCCACTGGAGAGAGTTTCCTAGCGACAACCCTTTTCTTACGATCTTTGCTGCCAGTCGGAACTTGAGAATGAATATGTTTCGCGAAGTGTTATTGATGTCTTTGGTTTTTAGCACCTTTTACGATCAGCTTGGATATTGTATATAAATAAGACCACTTATCGTTTTCTGCATATATTTTTGCATATTTTCTTATCATCAACACAAGTCTTATGATATCTTATGACCATACAATGTACTACATGGTATTTCGATTATTGAAATAGATCTAAAGCTAGTCAAAATCATACACTGGTTCCGACCAAATTAGTTTCCTAGTGTCAATTAGATTATTTTTACAAGATAATCAGCACATACTTTGTATAGTGGTCGTGAATAGTGCTATTTTTTTCTTATTCTACTGCTTCCTTAGTAAGTTTTTCTACTACACAAGCAGTCAGGGGCTAGGATATATATGAGTACTCAAAGTAAGAGATAAACATAAGTTTTTACTGATGACAAAAGGTAAGTTTTTACATTTACAATTCTATGTTACATTCATTCACCTTTCGGGTCCACCAGACTGGTCGCTATGGGATGGGGATTCGACCTTCATCTTCTCTACAACCTTGTTTCTGAAGGGTATAACTGCTTCGAAGATCTTGGCTGCTTCTTCCTCTGAGAGTCGAAGTCCGCTTCAAGAGGTTGGAGGTTGATGAAGGGGTCGGAAGCCTTGAGTTTTGCCAAAGCAAAGCTAACTCCATCTGCAATAATGTCTTTCATGCTCTATGCATGGTTTTTCAGAAAAGTTGTGAGTAGATCTTGGAGAGCTTCAAGCTGTTGACCAAGACAATTCGCCTTCTCCATCGGCTCCTTTGAGATAGACAAACATACTTTTGACCCCGAGTCGGAAAGCATCTTTTTGAAAGCAAAAATCTTTTCTTCAAGACTACGCTCGAGTTCCATTTCCTTATCATTTGTTAACTCAAGAGCTTTTTCTGTTTGTTTTAACTTTTGAGCTTGCTCTGCACGAGTAGACCAAAGTTAAATATATATAATTAAAACAAATAGTAAACTAGTCAAGTTTACGACCAGTTACCTTGAGATTTCTTCTCGAAACCCTCGATGGCTTCCTTGTGCCTGGTCGTCAAGTCTTCGATCGACCGGTCCTTGGCTTTGCACTTTTCTTCAAGCCTAGCTATTATGGCTTCTTTAGCCATAACCTCCGTCTCAATATTATCTAATTCTATCAAATATGATAAGAGGAGAAGTTGATAAACAACGAGAAACAAGATTAAAAAAAAGGGAATAAAAAGTCAAGAAGAAGTACTTACTTTTCAATTCGGAGTTTTTCTTTTTCAAGAAAGTTATTCGCTGGGTTAGTTCTCCGACTACAGCGACGTTCTCCACCATATGCTATACAACTATATAGTAAATTTCTTTAAGTTTTAAATAAACTTCTGGAAATGCTACAAAAGTGGTCGTAGGTACTTACCTGGACTGCCTTCTCCGCATAATCGGAGTAAATGATCTCAAGCCCTATCTTTGACTGATGGTCTAAGATCTTCCTCAAAGCATGTCGTGGCAAAAACAACCAAACAGTAGAAGAGAGGGGACCCCCGGTGTCTATGAGTGGGACCAGGGTATCCTCGAAGAGGGGATTGGTTGTCAGGAAGTAAATGTGTGTTATTTGCTCCAAAGAAAACCGAGTTTGCCCTATTATATGGGGGAAGTGGCTATTTATAGCCTCTCTTACAGGGTACATGAGATTACAGATCTACCCCTAACAGAGCCCTATATCGGTAGGGGCTGCAGGGGCTTTTCCTACCCCTATGCGTAGCCTCCGGTTCATAGTGGACCTCCCTGGTCCTAGTCCACCCGATTGGTGCCCCGGTCCACCAGTGTTCTGTGGTCCTCCAAAGGGTGTGGGATGCCTCCGGTCCGAAGGGCCTTGGCCACTCCAGGGGTCACGGTGCTTCGGCTACCCTTCGGCAACCTTCGCGCCCCCTTCGAAGCCTCCCCGAAGGTGTGCTTGACCCCCTTCTGTGACTTCTCCGGTGGCCTTCGAGCCCCCTTTGGAGGAGGGGGGGGGTTCGCGGTGTTCGTTGGGTCGTGGGGGCCGGTTGGCCGCCCCTACGAAAATCCCCTTGCGGTCAAGGTCTTACTTTGTCATGGCTAAAACCGCGCCCTTTTCTCGGAGGGTACAGACACATCGTCCCCTTCGACCAGGCGAAGCATATGTTCCCCATTACTCCACCGACATTGGAGTCGACGTAGCTAGTTTTGATGGTGCCCCTTTGGTTCCTGTGCGCCGTCGTTGGGCCTTGTGCCCTGGTCAAGCCGGTTTGCTTTGATGGTGCTCCTTTGAAGGCCGTGCATAGTGATTGGGTATAATGCGTTGTAAATGTGTGTGCGGGTGGTGCGGTTGCGAGTGCCACATGTCATGCGGTGACTGGGTCGTGGCTTCTCGATTCCCCCACTTTGTTTTGTTGTGGCCTTGGCGAGTATAAATAGGGGGTCCCCCTGGGCTATGCTTTACGCCTTATTTGTTTGCCGCGAAAAACCCCTCACCTTGCCTCTGGTTTTGCGGCGCTTGCTTTGCTTCGAGGGTTACCCGTGGTGCTCTAGCTATGATGAAGCCAGACAAGGAGGGCATGGGAATGTCTGATACAGTGATCTTAGCGGATCATTGTGACTAACACAGTTCTCAGTCCCTTGTTGTGAGGGAAGGAGAGCTTCACAAAGGCATGAGCTCGGGGTGAGATCTGTCTGGCACCCTGGCCGAGCAATTTGTGGTCTTCATCGCCTTTCTTGACGCCGATCTACGACTCCCATGTGTTGGGCTGGTCTCCAAAGTGCTCCAACTATACGGGGTGGAGTTGGCACAGCTGATGCTAAACTCCATCATGAAGTGGGGTGTCTTCGAGTGGATTCTTCGGCCTACGGGGACCAACGGCGAAGGGCGTCTCTTTGCCTACCTTCACGATGGGCGCTGTCAATCGAAGAAGAAGAAAAGAACGGGCAAGACGCTGAATTTTGGCAGTGTTAACTTTCAGCTGAAGTTGTGGATGCAAATGTGCGTGCCTACCCCGGCTACGCACAACCGCTGGGAGACGGACTGGACGCAGAGGTGGTTCTACCATACATCCCCAGCGGACCAGGGCCTTCAATCAAAGGGTGGTCTGATACAGGTCACGACTTCCCCGGAGATTGCTCTGACCTCTAGGGAGGAGGCCCTTCTCCTCCTGCTGCTAGGTGCGATGAAGCACCTGTCCACTTGCGACCTTGTGGAGGAGTTTTGTGCCTTCCGTGTGTGGCCCCTAGCAAGAGGGTGGTAGGTGGAGCTTGGCGCCCCGAAGCTCGGGCTCCCATCAATCACGGTGCTAGGCCCTGAAGGCACTGTTCGCAAAGGTACCGATCTTGATCCTTCGCTGTATTTTATACTGTGTGTTTTTTCACTACTAACCAGTTCCACCAGACTCTTGCTAGTGGCGCCTCTGACCGAAGCCACGCGGGTCGCTGAGCAGCTTTTGGGCCTATACACAGGTGAGGAGCATGCGAAACGCCATCTGGTTGTAAGGGAGGCTCGTTTGAACCGGGCGCATGCAGCCACATCGACCTATCTCGCGGAGTGCCCCGATCTGGATGAGGGAAAAGGAAAGCACACCCATGTGCCTGGGGTGACGGCACGGGGCCAATCGCGGCGATGTCGTTGCATGCTGTTGGCGGTGGTGGCACAGGCAGCCCTTCCCTTGGTAGGGAGGAAGTAGCTGAAAGGCCGGCCAAGCGAGTGACGCGAGGGACCTCGGAGTAGGCAGAGAGCGCCTTATCCAACAACCCTTTGTCAGGCGACCGTGGTACCCCCCCCCTCCCCCGCGGAAGGCACGGCACCAAAGGCGATGGAGCGTGCCCCAGCGGGGGCTAGTATGGTGGCGGGCTCGTTTATGATAGCGACCCTACCCAGCGAGGAGTCATCGGATGGCAGTACCCCATCACGGGTTTATGCCGAGGATGTCGAAGGTGACGCTGGTGATGCCAGTCGTACTCTGCCGGCACCAGCTGGTATGTGTTGCAGCTTGCTGTGTTTGGATTGGTCGTGCCAATTTAACCTAATGTTTTGGGTGCAGCCGTGAACGACGGGGAGGTTCAGCCCAACGAAGATGACTCCTGCTCGGAAAGCTTTGAGGTGGTCCCACCGGCTACCTTGTGTTTTGCTGACTTGGGCCCACTCTGCCCTACTGACTTTAATATTAGTACAGGTGCCGGGGGGTCTTTGAGGGGGGTCTCTCAGTTCACCGCCCCTCCCGATGTGAGGGAACTTTTTCGGAGGATGTCCCTCTAGGAGATGTTCCAGTCTGTCAAGGCCAACGTTGCGAAGGTTCACGCTTCTCCTCTATGTACTTGTGTATGAACTTTTTTGACGCTTTGCCGGTCGTGCAGACCCTGATGCTATCGCGAGAGCTTAATGCGGATGTTTCGCAAAGCTTTGCTGAAATCCAAAAGGAGGTTGACGTGGAGCATGTTCAGAGCGAGGCTTTGACTGCTGAACACGATGCCCTCGTCGATAAGGTGAAAGCCCTGGAGGCCCGGGTGGTAGGGCTTGAGGAAGAGGTCCGGATCGAGCGGGAGCTATCGAGCTCCATTGCGCTCGCATTGTGGAAGGCAATGGAATCTGTTGAGGCCGTCGTGTAGGGACTTGGTGCTCTGCTCCCCCCTAGACACCACAGCCCAGCGGAGATGGACATTACCTTCGGACACCTTCGACGTGCTGGGGTGGTGTGTCTGCCGGTGGCCCGCGTGTACAGGGACCACAGCGTGAAGGTTTCCTAGATGACTATCCTTGCCTCCCTGGACAAGGTTGGCTGCACCCATCTGGATGCCCTCGCTACCCGCTCCGTGGCCGTGGCGACTGCTGAAGAGGCTGAGGCCGCATACTGTCGAACACAAAAAGTTAGCAACGTCCTCCTTCACGACTTCTGGGGGCCATGTGGTCATGATTCCGCGATGGAGTCCCTCTGGGATGTCCAAGCCCAGAAGGCTCAAGCGAAGGGGAAGGCTCAGGCGGAGGGTTCAGGGATCGGTGAGCGGAGGGCCACCGATGATAACATGGTGTGACCCTCTGCTCACTTGTAGCAGCCTAAATTTTAGAACCTTAAGATGTTTAGTTTTTGTGGTTTTCTCCCCCTCGCTTATTGTTTCTCGTTTCTGCCTTTTGTTTCCTCCCTTCGGTCTAATTTACTAAAGGGGTTACGGCGAGAGGTGGTTTCATTTTTGTAGCCTCTGACTTTTGAATAAACAAGTTTTTGCAAAGCTAGATGTTCCCGAATGCGTGCCTTGTGTGTTATCACGCCTTGTGTTAATGTTCTTTGGCTGTGATTGCGCAGGACGGGCAACCATTGTTTCACTGTACTGCCAGGCGAGGGCCTTGCCCCTCGGGGTGGTGATCGACAAAGGCCTCCCCCCCCCACATGGTTCGAAGGATGAGTGTCAACTTCTCTCGATTTGGCCTCTAAAGCTGTGCTACCGGGGCATCGTATGCCATGGCGCTAAGTGGCATCATTAGAAGAAGGCAAACCCCAACGGCTCTATGAAAAAGTTTTTCTGCCTTCGTGCGTAGAAAGGCTGCGGGGCGCGATGAGATCTGAGCTTTACGGGGGCCTTGAGGGAGGTCGATTGCGCCCAAGGGCCTTGCCTTGCCCCGCCGTATCTTTGGCTTCGTCGACAAGTTAAATCCACCGTCGGATGATTGGGCGCGAGAAGAGTACCTAAAATGCATGGCTACCGGACCGTCCGACGAGGAGCTGCTCGAATGGGTGATGCGCACGGAGCCATGGGATTTTGTGCCATAGCCGCTTGATGTGGCCATGTTGTATCTCATATGTTGTGAGGCTGTGTGTATTTGTAACATATTTTTATTGTATGGGACATGCCCTATGATCCTTGTAAGTCATGTATCTTGTACGTGTGATGAATAAAGTACAATCTTTGCTAGTTTCAGCTTCGCACTTAGTTTCCGCTCCCTAGTTTCTCAGGTAGGGGTCCGAAGGAGCTCTAACTTCTTGCGAGGTTGGGGGGGCGAAGCCTAGCGCCGTGCCCCATACTTTTTTACATAGGGCTCCAAGGGAGCCCTAGTTCATTTTACAGGGGGGAGCCTCACGCCGTCCCCCATACTTTTTTAGATAGCGCTCTGGGGGTGCCCTAACTTTTGTGAGGGGGAGGCGAAACCTCGCGCCGTCCCCAATACTTTTTTAGATAGGGCTTCGAGGGAGCCCTAACTTTTATTTTGCAAGGGGGAGGCAGAGCCTCACGCCGTCCCCCATACTTTTTTAGATAGCGCTTCGGGGGAGCCCTAACTCTTTTTTTTTTGCGGAGGGTGGAGCCTCACACTGTCCCCCATACATTTTTAGATAGGGCTCGGGGAGAGCCCTAATTTATTGGGCTCCGGGAAGTCCTAACTTTTGCGAGGGGGAGGCGAAGCCTCACGCCGTCCCCCACTTTTAGATGGGGCTTGGTGAGACCCCTAACTTGAGGGAGGCGGGCCTCACGCGCCCCCATACTTTTTTAGATAGGGCTCCGGGGGAGCCCTAACTTTTGTGAGGGGGAGGCAAATTCTCGTGCCGCCCCCCATACTTTTTTAGATAGGGCTCTAAGGGGGCCTAATTTTTGCGAGGGGGAGGCAAAGCCTCGCGCCGTCCCCTGTACTTTTTTAAGTAGGGCTCCGGGGGAGCCATAACTTTTTTTGCGAGGGGAGGCGGAGCCTCACGCCATCCCCCATACTTTTTTAGATAGGGCTCCGAGGGGAGACCCAAATTTTTGCGAGGGGGAGGGGCGAAGCCTCGCACTGTCCCCTATAATCTTTTAGATAGGGCTCCGGGGGAGTCCTAACTTTTGTGAGGGGGAGGTGAAGTCTCGTGCCATCCCCCATACTTTTCTAAATAGGGCTCTAGGGGAGCCCTAACTTTTGTGAAAGGAGGCGGCCCCCTAGGTCTTGTTGTGGCAGGGGACCGGTGCCTGTGGGAGTCAATTTATGCCGGCTGGCCGTCTCCATGTGTGCTTGCAGGTGGCCTTGCGCACCGATGCTATGTGGTTTGTGGCGTGGGTTACACTCGTGCCTTCGTAGGGCATGGGTGTGCACCACGGTCGAAGGCCATGTGCGGTATCTTTATTTATACGCTCATGCCTACGGAGGGGGTCAACGTGCATCGGGGCCGAAGGCCATGCGCGGTGACTTTGTTTATACACTCATGCCTGTGGAGGGCATCGGTGGGCGTCGGGGTCGGAGGCCGTGCACGGCGACTTTGTTTATACACTCATGCCTACGGAGGGCATCAGTGTGCACCAGGGCCGAAGGCCATGCACGACGACTTTGTTTATACACTTATGCCTGAGGGGGGCATCATTGTGCACCGGGGCTAAAGGCCATGCGCGGAGACTTTGTTTATACACTTATGCCTGCGGGGGGCATCGGTGTGCACCGGGGCCGAAGGCCATGCACGGCAACTTTGTTTATACACTGATGGCTGCGGGAGGCATCGGTGTGCACTGGGGCCGAAGGCCATATGCGGTGACTTTGCTTATACACTGATGCCTGCGGGGGTCATCGGTGTGTACCGGGGCCGAAGGCCATGAGCGGTGATTGCTTGTTGTGGCCTGCTACCGCTCTTTTATTGAACCAGGGCAAAATGCCAAAAGGTCGTACACTTGTTTCTATACATGCCCATGCCGTGCAAGGACAGTAGGGGGCGATTTCTTGAGCGCAACTAGTTGTTTACATAGCCCTAAGGATAGTGTTTTCGGAGGCTCTTCGCATTCCATGTGTGGTCCAACTGTTGTCCCTCCGGTGTCGCGATGTAGAAGGAACCGGCCCGTGTGCTACAGGTGATGATGTACAGCCCCTCCCATTTAGACTCCAGCTTGCCCATGGTTGCAGGATTTGTGGATCCCTTGAGAACCATGTCGCCTGGTGCTAGGGGCAAATCTTGACTTTTCTATTGTATGCCCGTGCGACGCCTTCGCTGTACTTGGCCATGGTTGATATGGCATGTACGTGTTGTTCTTCGAGGAGGTCGAGGGAGACCTCCCATCCCGCCGGGTCGGCCTCTGCTGTTGCTCAGTGGGACTTGGCCGTGAACTCCTCTAGGGTCATGGCTTCATCACCGAAGAGGAGCTTGAACGGAGAGAAGCCCATAGCCCTTATTGGTGATATTCGAAGGGCCCATAGAACTTTTTGGAGTTCCTCGGGCCAAAGTCCCTTTGGCAGGCCCACGAGGTATTTTTTCAACCCCTCCAGCAAGTTGCCATTGGCCTGCTCAACTACCCCGTTGGACTCGGGGTGTCCGACGGAAGCGAAGCACATTGTTATGCTCAGGTTTGAACAAAATGCTCGGTACGCCGCTGAGTCAAACTGGGTGTTATTGTCGGTGACGATGTCGCGCGGCACCCCATATCGACAAATGATATTCTTCCATGCGAACCTTTGTGCCGCTGCGGCCATGATTTTGGCGACTGGCTCAGGTTCGACCCATCTGGAGAAATACTCGACGGCGACGAACGTGAAGCGGAGGTTGCTCTTGGCCATCGGGTATGGTCCGATGATATCTAGCCCCTATCGCGCGAAGGGCCAGACAGGGGGCAGGGGTTGCAGCGGGACTGCGGGTGCTTTTGTGTTTCGGCTGGCCCATTGGCACCCTTGGCAACGTTGGACGAGGTCTTGGGCATCCCGGAGCGCTGTTGGCCAGTAAAAACCTTGGCGGAAGGCCCCCCATGGGGCCCCAGGTCGCTTGGTGCACACCGCAGAAGCCCTCGTGGATGTCCTATAGGAGGGATTGGCCCTCCTTTTGGGATACGTAGCATAGGAAGGGTGCACAGACGCTCCCCTTGTAGACCCCCCCCCCACCGATCATGTGGTAATTTCTCACCCGATTACAGAGCTGTTTTGCTTTGGCCGCATCTTCGGGTTCTTCGCCTGCAAGGTACTTGATGATGACGTCTCGCCAATCCGCCTCGGCAATAGGGAGCACTAGGCACGCAACCCCTTATACTTCAGGTGCAACCGAAGGTTCCTTGAGTGTCTCGTAGAAGACTTCGGGTGGGGGTCTTCGCCGGAACTGGCCATTTTTGCCAATTTGTCTGCTGCCTCGTTGTTGCCCCTGGGGATTGCTTGGATGGTAATGCTGAGGAAGTGCTTGGCTGCTACTCGCACTGCGGCCAGTACCTACCCATTTTGGGGCCCCTCGCCATAAACGACTTGTCGAAGTGGCCCGCCACGAGGCGGGAGTCGCTTTTGATGATCACGCGCTTTGCCCCCAGCGCCTTTGCTTTCCGGAGGCCCAATAAAAGCACTTCATACTTTTAGGTGTTGTTTGTCATCGGGAAGTCCAAGCGGGTAGTGTGAGACATGCTCTGTTTGTCTGGGGCGACCAAAACGGCCGTCGCACTGCGGCGGCGCACCAAGATCCATCGGTGTACATTATCTATGGGGCCTCGATTTTGCCTAGTGGTTGTTCTTCGATATGTGGGATCCATTCGGCCACGAAGTCCGCTAGGGCTTGTGATTTGATGGCCATTTGTGCCGCGAAGGTGATGTCGAAGGGCGCCAGCTCGGCTACCCATTTGCCTATTCGGCCCAAGGCGTTTTTGTAATGACCTCCACTTTTGAATGAAAAGGAAGTTGCAAACTTGGTTCTATGAATGGTTGCCGTGCTTGTCCTCGCGTGCTTTTTATGTTTTTTTAACCCCGTGCTTTGGCCAGGATGACTTGCCCTTATATCAATGCACTGCCGTGCGGGGGCTTCGACCCTTTGAGGGGCGTATACCGAAGGTTACTGCTCCCCTGTATGAGCCGAAGGCTGAACGCTATCTTCGGTCCATCTAGCCTCTGTAGTTATGTTACCGGGGCATAGTATGTCATGGTGCTAAGTGGCAGTACTGGAAATTGGTGAATCCCGATGGAACCATGGAGGATTTTTGGATTTTTCGCCAGCGCAAGGCCGCCGCCGCTCGCTACGAGATTGCCCATTTTTGGGAGCAGCAAGGTCATGCTGTGCGCAAGGAGGTGACTTCAAATTAAAGCGCTAGATCTGCTGCCTTGGTTTCGACCCCTGCCTGCGAAGCGTTGGCCGAGTCGGGGCCCTCTGATGAGGAGCTACGGGAGTGGTTGCTGTGTCCGAATGTGATCTACGCTGAAGCGCCGTTGCTGTTGCCTTGGTCTAATACGCGGTTACATATATTTGGCTTGTTCGTTGATTGAATTATAATGTACCTCGTGTATCATTTAGCTTTGCTGTGAGATTTGTGTATTTGCTTTCGTTTCATTGCTTTGTGCCTCGTGTACTTTGTAACTTTACCCACTGTATGATTTATGTACTCGCTTGTTGTGAATAAAGGCCATTTCATTGGTGCATGCATGTTGCGCAGTCCCCCCTATTTTTTATTTAGATAGTGCTCCGGGGGAGCCCTTTTTTTTGCGAGGAGGAGGTGAAGCCTAGCACCGTCCTCCATACTTTTTTAGATAGGGCTCGGGGGCCAAACTTTCTTGACGGTGAGCCTGGCGCGATCCTCCATACTTTTTTAGATGGGGCTCGAGGCCCTAACTTTGTGAGGGGAGGCGAAGCCTAGCGCCGCCCCCTATACTTTTTAGGTAGGGCTCTGGGGAGCCCTAGCCTTTTTTTTGTGAGAGGGAGACGAAGCCTAGCGCCACCCCCATACTTTTTTAGGTAGGGCTTCGGGGGAGCCCTAACTTTTTTGCAAAGGGGAAAGCGAAGCCTAGCGCCGTCCCTCATACTTTTCTAGGCAGGGCTCCAGGGGAGCCCTAACTTTTAGCGAGGGGGAGGCGAAGATCGACATCGTCCCCCCCCCCACCCACGGGTGTGTTCTGGTGCTTGGGGCTAGGTTTTTTTGCGTTAGGGCCTGAGCTATGCGCGGCGTCTTCGTCTATATGCTCATGTCCGTGGGGGGCATCCGTGTGCACATGACTAATGAGCCATCTTGGAGTGTCTTTGTTTATACACTCTTACTGCTTGGGAGGGCATCCGTGTGCACCGGGGCTAATGAGCCATGCGCGGTGTCTTTGTTTATACACTCGTGCCTACGGGGCATCGGTGTGCACCGGGGCTAATGAGCCATGTGCGGTGTCTTTGTTTATATACTTCACACTCGTGGGAGTGAGTTAGTGAGACCCGTGTTGTCCATTTTATTAGATGGGGACAAAATGCCCAAAAGTCATACACTTGCTTTTGTACATGCCTCTGTTTGTTGGATGGCGATGGCGACTATATCAAGCATGGCCAAATTTTTTACTTTATTGACCCTAGGGATAGAATTTGCGAAGGCTTTTAGCATTCCACGTGTGGTCCAGTTGTTGTCCCTCTAGTGTCACGATATAGTAGGAACCTGCCCTCGTGTTGCAGGTGATGATGTACGGCCCTTCCCACTTGGACTTCAGCTTGCCTACGGTCGTGGGATTTGCGGCTCGCTTGAGGACCATGTCGCCTGGCGCCAGGGGGCGAATCTTGACCCTCCTGTTGTATGCAGCGTGACTCCCTCGGTGTACTTTGCCATGGTTGCTATAGCTTGCACATGATGTTCTTCAAGGAGGTCGAGGGAGATCCCCTGGCCCGCGGGCTCGCTATCTTCTGTTCCTCAGAGGGATTTGGCCGTGAGCTCCCCCAGGGTCATGGCTTTGTCGCCAAAAAGGAGTTTGAACGGAGAGAAGCCCGTGGCCCTATTTGGTGAGGTTTGGAGTGCCCATAGGGCTTTCTGAAGTTCTTCGGGCTAGTCCCTTCGGCATGCCCACAAGGCACTTTGTCAACCCCGCCAGGAGATTACTATTAGTTCGCTCGACCGCCCCGTTGGACTCAGGGTGTCCTACCGATGCGAAGCATGTGTTTGTTCCCAGGCCTTGGCAGAATACTCTGAAGGATGCTGAGTCAAACTGGGTACCATTGTCGGTGACGATGTGCACCCCATATCTACAAATGATGTTCCTCCATGCGAATCATTGTGCTACGGTGATTGTGATTTTGGAGACTGTCTCAACCTCTATCCATCTGGAAAAATACTTGATGGCGATGAATGCGAAGTGGAGATTGCCCTTGGCCGCCGAGAAAGGGCCGATGATGTCAATCCCCCATCGTGCAAAGGGCCAGATAGGGGGCAGGGGATGTAGTGGGACCGCTGGTGCTTTCGAATTGTAACCGGCCCACTGGCACCCCTAGCAGCATTAGACGAGATCTTGTGCATCCTAGAGCGTTGTTGGCCAATAAAAGCCGTGGCGGAAGGCTCGCGCCACGAGGCCCCAGGGCGCTTCATGTGCACCGCAAGGTCCCTTGTGGATGTCCCCTAGGAGGGATCGGCCCTCCTACTGGGACACGCATCGTAAGAAGGGAGCACAGACGCCTCCTTTGTATAGTTGGCCATTGATGATGCGGTAATTCCGGGCTTGGTGCCGGAGCTGCCTTGCCTTGATAGTATCCTCGGGCTCCTCGCCTGTGAGGTATTTGATGATGGTGTCCCGCCAATCGGCCCTATCAATAAGGAGCACCAGACTTGACTTCTTTGGTAGCTTGTGCTTGGTATGACCCTTGTGCTTCAGCGACCAAAGGGACCGTAGTATCTCGTAGAAGACTTGGCGGGCGCTCATCGGTAGCGGCGACTGCGAGCCTATCAGCTACTTCGTTGTTACTTCTTGGGATGGTTTGGGCGGTGATGCCGAGGAAGTGCTTCGCTGCCGCCTGCACCATAGTTAGGTATCTGGCCATTTCGGGGTCCTTGGCGGTGAATGATTTGTCGAAGTGCCTTGCCATAAGACGAGAGTTGCTTTTGATGACTATGCGCTTCAGCCCTAGTGCCTTTGCCTTGCGGAGGCCCAACAGCAAGGCCTCGTACCTCTGAGGTATTGTTTGTTGTTGGGAAGTCGGGGCGTGCAGCGTGCAACACGCTTCGCCCATCTGGGGCGACCAAGATGGCCGCTGCGCTGACCCGTGAGGCGCACCAAGATCTATCGGTGTAGATTGTCCACGAGGCCTTGATCCTGCTTAGGGATTGTTCTTTGACATAGGGGGTCCACTCGGCGACGAAGTCGGCGAGGGCCTGTGACTTGATGGCCGTGCGCGCCACGAAGGTGAGATCAAAAAGCGCCAGCTCGGCCACCCACTTTCCTATTCGGCCTGAGGTGTCCTTGTTCTGTAGCATCAATGCTAGTGAGTAGGACGTTGGGATCGTGATGGCGTGCACTGGGAAGTAATGCCGAAGCTTGCACGAGGCCATGAGCAGGGTGTATGCCAGCTTTTCTAATTCTGTGTATCTGATCATGGAGGGCCTCCGAAATGTAGTACATAGGTCATTGTCCATAGTTTTATTGGACGAGGACTACACTCACTACTGACAAGGAGGCAGCGAAGTACAATAGGAGGTCCGCATTGGGCTTCGGGCTAGTTAAGCTCGGTAGCTGGGTGAGGTATTTCTAGAGCCCTTGGAACGCCCTCTGGCAGTCTTTCGTCCACCGGAATGGCTTTGCTCCCTGGAGTGTCCTGAAAAATGGCAGGGCCCGCTCCGTAGAGCGGGACAGGAATCGATTGAGGGTTGTGAGGCGCCCCGTCAATCTTTGCACCTCCTGGGCGCTACGAGGGGGCTCCATCTCTTGGATGGCTTTAATTTTTTCTGGGTTGGCCTCGATACCTCTTTCAGATACGAGGAATCCGAGTAGCTTGCCCACCTTTACGCTAAAGGCGCACTTTTCAGGGTTGAGTTTGACCCCCTCCGCCTGGAGACTGGTAAAGGTTTCCTACAGGTCCACGTGGGAGCCTACGAGCATGCTTTTGACCATTATATCGTCGACATATGCCTCGACATTGCGGTTGAGCTGGCCGATTAGCACCTTCGTGATGAGCCGAGTGAAAGTTGCTCCCATATTTTTCAGGCCGAAGGGCATGTGGATGAAGCAATAGTTGCCGATTGCGGTGATGAAGGCGGTTTTGGTTCGTCTTCCTTGGCCATAAATATCCGATGATACCAGGAGTAGGCATCCAGGAAGCTCACCAGTTCGCATCTTGAAATGGCATCCACCAATTGGTCGATGCGTGGTAGAGGGAAATCGTCCTTCGGGGATGCTTTGTTGAGGTCGGTGAAGTCGATGCATATGCGTCATTTGCCAGTGTTCTTCTGTACCAGGACAAGGTTGGCCAGCCATTCAGAGTGGTTGATCTCGTGAATGACTCCCGCCTTGAGCAGCTTGGCTATCTCTTTCTTGGCCGCTTCCAGCCGCTCCACCGACATGCAACGTAATTTTTGCTTCTTGGGGGATGCGTCGCTTTTGATGGCCAGGTGATGTTCGATGGTCTCCCGCGCTACCCCAGGGATGTCCTCTGGGCCCCACGCAAAGATATCCACGTTCATGCGGAGTACTTCGAGGATGGCCTCGTGTACTTTTGTTAGGAGCTCCGCCCCTAGGGCCACTGTCTTTTCCGGAGATGCTTCTCTCAAGGGGATTCTTCTAAGTTGACCCTCTGGTTTGGCCTTCGACGCCCATTTTGCCGAGGAGGTGTGCGGGTATTTGTGTGCGCCATTGCGTGGGCGTGGCGAAATTTGGTGAGGCCCATCTCGTTCCATCTGCCTCGCCAGTCTGGTCCCCTAAATCGTGATTATACCCTCGGGCGCGGGAATCTTCATGCATAAGTAGTTGTGGTGTGCTATCATGCCGAAGGTATTCAGCGTGGCCCAACCGAGGATGGCGTTGTACTGGTAGGGCATCGGGACAATGTCGAACGTGACGACCTCGGTCCGAGATGCGAAGTCATCGCTGAACATGACAGCCAGGTCAATTTGGCCTAGGGCCATCACGGGCCTCCCCCCAAGCCTACCAGGGGTATGCACAGGGGCGACAGCCGATCCCTGGGGATCACCATTTTGTCGAAAGCATCCGCGAACACGAGGTCTGCAGAACTTCCTCCGTCCACGAGGACGTGTCTGATCTCAAAATCTGCAATGTTGGCGGAAATGACGAGAGGATCCTGATAAGGTTAGTACATGCCCCTAGCATCCTCGGGGCTGAAGGTGGTCGGTATCTCGGTGTAGCGAGGTGGGTTGGAGGCAGGGTATGTTGCGACGTGGTGGATCTGCCGAGCGTATGCGTGCTGCTGCCTTTTTAACGTCTTGCCGAGCAAGGATCCTCCTATGATCATGTTTATGATCTTGTGATGGTGCTATCCATGGCCTCCTTCTATGCAGGGCCTTGGTGGCGAAGCGGGCAACAGATTGCCCGCTCCCCTCCTGTCTTCGCACTTGGTTGGTTGTTGACTGCGGTTCATATAGTCTTGCATAGCCGCGATGGTGCGACACTCCCTGGTCGTATGTGATCCCGTGCCATGGAGATCACAAAATAGCAGAGGGCCTTCGGCACCAGCTAGGGTGTCTGGTTGCCTTCCGCCATTACGCCTGCGGCCTCGGCCCCGGTCGCGGCCTCCCCGCTTCCCCCCTTCAGGGGTTGGCTGCTATCTACGTGGTAGACGTTCCGTCCCTTCTGGCGGTAGTCGTTGGCCCACGGCTTGGCAGCTGTCCCTGGTGTGGTGGCCGTGGGTCCCTCTTTCTCGGGTGACCCACTCGGTGTTGGTGCCGGGGCCGTTGGGGCCTAGGGCTTCGCCCTTCGGGTGCTGTCTTACTCCACCCTAGTGTATTCTTCTATTTTGTCGAAGAGCTCGCTCTTTTGTCTTGACGGGCTTATGAGCTTGACCTCTTGACAGGGGCCTCTCTGGAGTTCACATGTGGTTGCGTTTATGATGGTAGTTTTATTGACCCCCTTCACTTGGCACTTCACCTACGCGAATTTTTTGAAAAAACTGCGGAGGGACTCGCCCGGGGTTTACTTTATTGCGAACAAGTGCCCCGCATCCTTTGGCTCAGCATAATTTCCATAGAAGTTGTTGTGCATGAGATCCCACAACTGCTCCCACGCGTATATGGACCGGGGAGGGATGCTGAAGAACCATGTTAGCACCACACCCTTGAGGGCAAGGGTGATGCTTTTTGCTTTGGTTGTGTCGTCTCCTCCGGCTGCTTCGATGGTGGTTTCATACACCTAGAAGAACTCCGAGGGATCTGTACACCCTTCGAAGGGCTTGACGTTCGGTATTTTGAAGCCTGGCGGCCAACAGGCCATCTCCAGTCCTGCGCTCAATGGGGAGTTGGGGTCCCCGAGCGAGTGGGCCGGGCATGATTCTGAGTCTTGAAGGGCAGCCCTCCCTCAGTTTGCCCTGTGCAAGGGACGTGAGCCGGAGAGGGGCTACGAGGGCCACCTCTGCCGACTGCCGGAAACCGAGCATCTCCCAACGAAGGTCCACCAGTTCCCGCTGGAGGGCTTCGTATGCCTCCTGGGTCACGCCTGCTACCCCCAGCGGAGGCAGGCCCACCGGGTGACTCCCGAGGAGAGATGCCTCGGTGGGCCGAGTGTCTCTTCCGATGATGTCTCTGTATGTGGAGTTATTGGCTTTCTCCTCTGTGACTTCTGCGGCAACCGTTGCTTCCGCGAAGGTTTTGCTTCGTTTGGTCCTCGGGGTGCTCAGGGCCGCGGTCGCTTCGGCTGCCGAAACCTTGGGTGTGACCTTTTTCCGAGGGGCCATGCTGATGCCTTGGAGCTGTGCTTCGTGACTTCCCTGCCTCTCCCCACGGACGGCGCCAACTGTCGTAGCAAGAAAGACTAGATAGTAGAAAAGGGGACCCCTAGTGTCTACACGAGGGATCGAATGATCCTTGTTGGACCGGAATGACGACTAGAGAGGGGGTGAATAGGAGCACGATCTCTTTTTTATCTTGATCAGATTCAATAAGATTTTCACTCCAATAGCTATGAAAACTATGAAGATCAATATATAAGCATAGCGAAAGACTTGTATTGAATCCAATCAACACCCCGAAGAGAAAAGACCAAAATCACCAAAAACTAGAAACCAATATAGTTGGGCGGTCAGACCTCTCAAATTGGCGGGTCGACTTTTTGGACTAGCGGTCAGACCCCTCAAATGGGCGGTCTGACCGGTAGCACAATGAACAGTGAAATCAGCCCGAACTCAAAATCACAAATTGGTCTAACTTTTGATCCGCAACTCCAAACTTCATGAAACTTGAAACATACCTTCTTTGCAATGTCAGGAACCTATTCCAATCAACGATCATGAAGATCGTTGCCAAAGTTCTGATATTTTTTCGTTTTAGTGAAGGTTGCTTCAAAACCAAGCCAAATACGAAAACAGTGATTGAGATGATTTCGTGGGAGGAATCAATCCAAGATGGCTAAGGATGGTCTCCCGTACATCCTAGCATCCTTAATCACAAGAAGAATCAAGCCAAAATCCCTCAAGAGCAAAACCTCCTAAAATCACCCTTTCTTTCACCAAAACCGGGCAAAATCAAAACTTAGATCCAAAAGCTTGCTCATGGGTGGATGATGATCCAGATGACCTTAGATCATACCCCACACATCCCAGTAAACAAGATCACAGTAAGATCCCAAATAAAAACCTAAGAAACACCAAAAATCCTAAAGGCATCAAAGAGAGAGCAAGAATAAGATAGAACTCAACTTGGGGAAAATCTTGCATGGATTGATTAGATAGATTGCATGTTTACAGCCACTCCACCATAGAGGACAAAGCTCAACACTTGAGCACTCAAATCAATCCATCTCTCATGAACCCTAGCCTCTCCACTTTCCTCTCCTAGCCCTAAATCCCAAATTATGGTTTCTAGAACCAAATGGTTGGGAAGTGCAACCAGCACCCTCCCTATTTATAGTGGAGGCTAGCCCTAGAGAGACATCCCAAACGGGCACCCGTTAAGCCCACACACAAACGGGTTTCACTTACGCACGTATTTTAAAGTGTCGTCTTCATCTTCTCTTGACCTAAATCGCCTCTCCTTGCACCGTCTTGCGCCACGGTTTCTCCAAGGCTAAGAAGGTGGTTTCGCACACCACCACTCACCACTTTTCCGGTATAGGGTAATTTCCCAAAATGCCCCTCTACCGACCTTTGGCGATTCCTTCGCCTCGAAGCATCTCCCATGCTCCGTCATCATCCATGTGGCCCCAATGACTTCTCGCCAAGCCTCTCACGCGTCCGGATCCCATCGAACCGTCCTCGCTTGCAACTGGGACTAAGTCACTTGGCGCACTACCTGTCTCACCATAACTGCACCTGGCTTCCTTAACCATTCAGGACCTCAGCTCCTCCCTAAGCCTAGTCCGGACCTTAACTCATCTCTGAGTCTAGTCCCGGTCAACCTTGCCACTACTCGTTATGTTCATCACCGGTAGCTTTCGCTCCGGTTCCTTGTCTTCTCGGCTTGTAAGCACTCCGCTAGCCTTAGTCATCTTCCAGCACCACCTCGATCGTTCTGGATCTCGGTTCTCCTAACCTAGTCCCGATCTAGTCCGCCTCACCATGACCCAGCTCCGGTGTCCTACAACCATCACAAACAAGCAAACCGTTACATAGCACCGCACGATACGCACAATCATCAATTCACATAATTGATGAGGCATGAGCACATACCTTTACGAAGGCCTTTACTCAAACTTCGCTTTCTATGGTTCTAGCCCATCTTGCGCCTTACTTGAGTCCAACCATCTCACCTGACATCCACGACCGTTCTGGACCTCGGTTCTCCTAACCTAGTCCCGGTCCTCCTCGTTGTTGATCATAGTTGACTCCAAGTCACCTGCACAACAATAGACCAAGCAATCATTTCTGGGCACAAGTTCTTCACAACTTGACCCATGTTAGCCAAAACATGCATCATGCAACATGTATGCAATGAAACCCATGAACTTGACCTAACCAACAAACATCGCCGCCAAGCTGGCCGACGAACAAGTCAAAACCGGTCAGACCGCCACTTTGGCCGGTCTGACCGCCACCTGTTGGCCGGTTTGACCACCCAGCTGGGACTTAGCCAAATTTCCTCCCTAGAAATCCGAAACCTACTGGAATTTTCAAACGAATAGAACTTTCGACTCGAAGCTCCAAAAATTATGAGACTAAGTGTAGGAGAATCCCCTCTCTTGCCTACACCCTCTATTTTTAGCCCAGCTCCAAACTCAAAAATCTATCTTGGCCGGTCAGACCACCACCCATTGGCCGGTCTGACCGCCAGCCACTTAGCCTGAGCCTGAATTGAGGCCTGGTCGGTCTAACCGCCAATGTGGCCGATCTGACCGCCACACATTGGCCGGTCTGACTGCCTGAGACCTGACAATATTTTGAACTTCGCTGAAAACGCGTGTTTCGATAAACTTTCAACGCTATTGCCAATTGTATCATCATCCTAAGATCGTGAGCATATTCCCATGATATCCACAATCCTCGAAAAGGGGATCGGTTGTCAGGAGTAAATGTGTATTAATTGTCCCAAAAATTAGGTCTGAGTTATTACATGGGGGGAGAAGGCTATTTATAGCCTTCTGACAGGGTACATGAGATTACGGGTCTACCCCTAAAAAGGTCATACACCCATAGGGGTTGCAGGGGCTTTTTCTACCCTCACGCATAGCCTCCGGCTCACGGTGGACCTCCCTAACCTTGGTCCATCCAGTTGGTGCACTTGGTCCACTAGTACTCACTGGCCTTCACAGCGTGCGGGGTGTCCCTGGGCCGAAGGGCCTCGAACACCATTCGGCTCCCCCAAGTGGCCCCGGGGGGCTCCTGACTTATGGGCTCGTGGCGCCTTAGCGACACTTCAGTAGCTTTCGCGTCTCCTTCGGAGCCTCCCCGAAGGTTTGCCACCCTTCGGCTCCCTCGAGGTGTTTCCAGGGGACTCTTAACTCCTATGCTCGTAGCGCCTCGGCGACTCTTCAGTAGCCTTCGCACCTCCTTTAGATCCTTCCCAAAGGTATGCCTGATACCCTTAGGGAGGGGGCCAGCTGCGCCTCCGACCGCAGGGTCTTTGGTGGAGACCCTGCGGTCTTCGCCAGGTTGTTGGGGCGGTGAGGCAGCCCCTACCACAGTTGCAAATGCATATATTATTGCGTTCCAGACCATATGTATTGACTTATTTTGACTCACTTTAATAAGATAATAGATAGTAGCAAATGCATATGTTATTGCGTTTAGGTTGAAATGTGAGAGGACATCTGTTGGATAATAAAATTTATCTGATTTTAATATTATTTACCATAGTAATAGACTTTTCGCAACTTTTTTTACAAAAGCTTTAAAATAATCACAACACAACACATCAACCACAAAATAAGCCTATACAGCAAATTGGTGACGGAAATCGAGCTTGAAATGCAACTGGACACAAAAAAAAAAAAAAAAGGAACGCTCACTAAAATAATAAGGATAAAAAAAACATGTTTTATTAGAGCCTTTAACAAACAACAATATTTTACAAGCCTTGATCCCCATTGCGGATTATTCCCAACCAGAAAAGATTAAACACAACATCCGACGATAACACCAAACGTAAGACCGTAAACATGACAACAATTGTACACTTGGGAGGCGAGTAGCTTGAAATTCTGCTAGCACAGGAACTTTACAACGATGCAGGAGATGTCGTCTTTGCTCTTCCTGTTCACAGCCTGCTCCGTCAGATGCTTTGCAGCTGCCTGCGCGTCCTTGAAGTCCATGATTTCATCGACTGCCTCTTGGTTAGTCATCACCTGAATTTGTGTGATTTTTTCATTATAATCATTGTAAATGATAAGCACATGGCTGATGCAACTTAACAACTCATACATGAACTCAACAAACCATTTATTAATGTGAAAGTTAATATAATCCATAACAAATGGAATAAGTTGCCAAACATGAGCGCCCATGTAAGTGTTATGGATGCTACAAGAATTAGAAGAATCAAGATTCTTAATTCATGCAATGCTCACGCGAACCAAATTTCATGGCTTAACCTAGGAATAACCGCTACATGTGCTACTAAACCCGTTACTACAAGTTCAAAATCAAAGCATGTGGTGCATGCATACGTGTATACATGATTGCATACATGAATACACGGAGAGGTCTAAGAGGCCACGGTCCGGTCTGTTGAACTTAGACATAGAATACAACGTACTGTGATTTAGGTGTAATCCATCAGGAATGATTGGAATAAGTTTTATAGGCATAACCTTCCATAAGCCG
The DNA here is from genome assembly GCA_036346405.1 of Phyllostachys edulis. Classification (NCBI taxonomy): domain Eukaryota; kingdom Viridiplantae; phylum Streptophyta; class Magnoliopsida; order Poales; family Poaceae; genus Phyllostachys; species Phyllostachys edulis. The sequence goes on from CM070558.1 coordinate 43,721,675, forward strand.
TCGCTTGCTAGAATTAGAAAATCATAATTCTCATCGATAGGTTCCTCAACCACATGAGGCTCAGAGCTGAGGTGCTTCTTCAAGCTCCGATCTCCGAATGCCCTTGCAACCGCCAGCTGCCCATCAACACGTGGTACATCTCCTGCAAGTGAGGCATGTTTGGAATTGGAGCTCCATAGATTACAGATCATATGCTTGTGAGTTGTGAGTTGTGACCATAACAAGAAACAAGCTGTTAATAGCTGGGAGAACATAAATGCCACAGCCAGTCACTACTATATGGCAAAAACCTTCTACACATGTCATTAGAGAAAACTTGGTAGAAAACATCTAGATTCAGAAACGTTAAGTCGGGATGAATATGTTGTTCGAGACATATAGTTTAATGGTAGGCACTGACAAGAGATGCTAATTTACCTGGTAGGTTCGAAACAAAGCCACCTTTTTTCTCAATTGATTGTCGCTCCTTGTTTGGTTCATGATCAACTGAAAGCTGCTCTGCTATACCATTCTTGCTAATAACAGCTCGTGAATCTCCGACATTCGCAACCACTAGCTTCACACTCTTTTCGCTGCCTATTAAGATGGCAGTAACAGCAGTGGAGCCTCCTCTTCCCAACTCAGCTGCTCTTTCCAATATTTTCTCATCAGTAAGTTGATATGCTTTTCGGATAGCAGTTTCTGTATCACTCAAGAATTCTGGCTGAGGATGCAGGAGTCAATAAAATAATCAGCACCGTTGTGAGTTCAGTTGACTATGTTCAACCAAATAGGCATAATCTGTACATTAAGTATAATCTGTACATTAAGTCACTATCTTAATTGCTCTTCCTAGTATGGCTGTTGCAAGTAGATTGTAGAACAGACATAATGTATTCCAAATATATGAACTTCTTAACCTAACAAAAACCCAATTCTTTTTACCTTGTTATAGCATAGCATCAAGCATTGCTGATTCGCATGTACCTTTTCTCTCCGTAAGGATATAAAGCTACCAAATTCAAATACTTGACAGATAATTACAACACACTCTTACTAACACCATTTGAGCACATATGCAAGGCAACAGTTACTGAAATTTGATCCTACAAAGATAACAGGAAGTCAAATCGAAGCATTACCTCATTCAAGATGTAATCAAAGAGATGTGAGCGCAGAAAGTCAGGAACAGTGTGGCCCAGGTGGCCATCAAATATTGCAAACAAACCCAAATCATGCTCGCCAACTTGCCTGTACTCTGCCACCAGGTAGTCCTCCATTGGATGATTTGATTTCCCCTTCACAAGATGGTAACCATGCTTAACATGCCTGCCTGACAATTTTGTCTTGCCTTTCCCTGTTTCTGGTCCTGATGAACTAAAAACATCTTTCACCTGTCAGAACAACATATAATCACGTGTCAACCATGTTATGCTGACAACAAGCACAACACAAAGCAAAGCAAATATATAGCTTGTTGAAAACATCCAGCACGATGAAGCTAACAACCATGTTATTTTTTGCCATTGATTGCATGAAAAGGGTGAACATCGCAGCAAGCATCAAGAAAATAAAGACACAAGATAATCAGCCAAAATACCAAAATGAACTTGTCTATATTGTCTGGATATCCAGTAGCACATAACATTTCAAGGTAACCTGTAATTTCTAACCTTAGATTGCAAACTCTAAAACTCAAGCATGAGCAACTCGTATCAAACAGTTTTATGTAGTTCTTGTTTACTTCCCAACTGCCAAGGTTCTCGTAAGACAATATGTTTCAGAAAGTTCTGTTTCATATGTTCCTCGGCTATTTATAAATTCTATTATTTTAGGTTAGTAGGAAAAACAGGTAATTTTGCCAAAGGAAGGCTTTTGAGCAAAAATGATTACAGAATCAGTAAGGACGAAAATAAAATTAAAACAGTTGGCCTGCAGAATGCCATCCATTGATATGATTACATTTCAAGTCATTTTCACTTGTCATTCAACCTTTTTAAAAAATAAGAATTGACATTCGGAAATTGGCATCTGACACGCTTTCAATTATTTACCAGAGATTGCAGTTATTTAAATTCCATTACAATCAAGTCCATTTTGGTGCATTTAGTTCCAATAAATACCCAAAAAGCATGATCAGGACATAATGAACTTCATTATGAATATGTGATTTTCCAAATTGGAGAATCGAAATGAAGCCCTTTTTCTCAGTCTATCTGAACAACTGGACCTTTTTGTATCATAGGAATTAATTATAATATACAGGTATTCTGTTTCATCTGGGAAATAAAAATATTCTTTGACTTGAATAAAATCAAGGAGTTGTGTTGTATAAGTGACCATGAATTTCTTATCATTCAATGAGCATCTTGTATTTCATAGAAATTGGGGGTTATATAGTCCTTACATAAGGCCAGCCTATCCAACTTTCAGGCATTAAGATACGTTTAAAGCGTGGAGCACAAAACATAGATTTTATATTTCTGCAGCAAAATTGAACTATATGAAACTTGAATGTGGATGTTGTAGGATAGAGGCCCATGGTAAATTTACACTTTGACTTCCATTTGTATCCATAGTATAAATCTACATATCCAGGCTATAACAATGCTTGGGCATTCCACATGCAGACATGTTCTCATGGGGCACACCCACATGCACACAGAACTAAAAGATTTCCATCAGTGAGTATTGACAAGCAATTTAACAGATTTTATAAAATAGCCAGGATGCATGGCCCAAAACCAATATACATGTTGTTCAAAATAAAATAGCGGGTAAAAAAAGTTCAAAATTTTGCACATAAAATTAAATTCATACTAAACGAGCAAAGATACAGATTTTTTTTTTCCCTAAGTGTTAACTCAAATCTATGCCTGCGTATATGGTCCATTATATTGTGCCCTCCTACCAGACTTGTAATCAGTGCCCTCCCTTGTTCCTAAAGAGTTTCGTTTCCTCAACTGTTGTTTTCTCTAGTGCTATCAGCAGGAAACAGAGAAATGTTTCCTTTATCTGCTAACGGAACCACAAACCATGAGCCATAACTCCATAAGCCTGGCGCATATACACAAGGGAAAGTATACCTTCGGCTTGTAGCCATCTGTAGCTCTTGATTGCATTTCATTGCAGATCACGCAAAACTTCAAATGACATCCAGTACCTCAAACCTCTTTTGCAAAATTAACCAACTCCAAGCAGATTACAATTTTCATCATTGCAATGATATTGTAGAACAAAAGATTGCCCTTTCTCCTGAAAAATTATTTTCAATAAATTGATCCATTCAGCTAGTAAAATACCTGAACCCCAATCCACCCCCCACCCCCAAAGCCCCCAAAACAACACAAAGATTGATGGCATCGAGGCCTCGTTACCAAGTTTCTCGTGTTTATAGGACCTCACAATCATGCGCATCCCCATTGGATCATCATTGAAGGTATATATTTGACCTAAAAACCACCCAATCGACCAGCACCATACCAAACTTTCTCAAGACATGCTCGGACTTCATCACAAGACATCAAAATAAGCGCCCTCTCACCCTCGCCATTTCAAGACCTCAAACTTCAGCATGCATCTTGGATGGAAGGACCAGAAAAGTAAACATATAAAACAACGATGCTCCATACTCGCTAAATAGCACAAACAGAAACAATCAATAAGAGGGGAAAAGGAGGGCACGAGCAGAACAAACAAGAACCCCCTCTTCCATTTTTTGTTACCTTGTCCTTCATCTTGTGGTAGATTTCCTTGCCAGCCATTGGTTGCTTCTTTAAAACCTTTGATTCAGAGTTCCTGCCTGAAATTCAACCACCCTGGCAGCAGACAAATAGTTTGATTCACACCTTCGTTTGCTCTATCCCACCAAACAATATGACTGATTGTTGGATCAGTTTGGAGCAATCCGCAACATTATAAACTTACAATAATTGAGGGAGGGGTGGGTTGGTGGTGGGGGGTGTTGGTTGGTCTGCTTTGGGGGAAGGGAGGACATTGAGAGAGGAGACTGGATCTTGGATAGAATCGGTTGACCTGAGATAGAGGAGATTGGGCATGGACATGTCAAGTGGGGACAAGAGAGAGAAAGGGCAAAGCATTGGTTTTTCCCCATTTCCTTCTCATGTTTCACACTCAGGAGGATTTCATGTGGAACAATGGAAGGCAAGATTAAGGATGGAGCTGAGGCACTGCCCCAAAAAATCAGTATTTGTCAAATTTGGCATCTGAGAGGTCTGGTGCTTCATCAGAGTAGCAAAGATCGGTATTTGTCAAATTTACTGAATTATGTCCTCACAATTCTGATAAGTTCGATTAGATAGATCATGTTAGATAGAATTGGCCGGTCTCCTCGAGTTGTACAATGGGACGATAAATACAAGTTATTGACTAGGACGGTTCCTCTCTTGTCACGGAAAGAACCGGTACTTGCTCTTATCAATCAATTGTAACATCACCATTATGTCATTGAGAGAATCATTTCTATTATATTTGTGGAAATGTTCATTTTACTCTTTGAAATATTACGTCGGACTATTTAACCCCAATACTATTTTTCGTCTTACTTAACTCCCTAAGTTGTAATACCAGTTTACTTAACCCCTAAGCCTAGTTTTGATGGTGATTTTGCCCACGTGGCCAACACGTCACCTAGTCTTGATATTAGAGAACTGCCGTAGCAAAAAAGACTAGACAGTAGAGAAGGGGACCCCTAGTGTCTACACAAGGGACTGAGGGATCCTCGGGGAAGGGATCGATTGTCAGAAGTAAATGTGTAGTAATTGCCCATAAATTGAGTCCGATTTATTGCATGGGGGAGAAGAGGCTATTTATAGTCTTCTAACAGGGTACATGAGATTACGGATCTACCCCTAAAAAGTCCTACACTAATAGGGGTTGTAGGGGCTTTTCCTTCCCTACGCTAGCCTTCGGCTCATGGTGGACCCCCCTGGCCTTTAGTCCATCCCGTTGGTGCACTTGGTCCACCAGTACTCTCTGGCCTTCGCAGTGTGCGGGGTGTCCTTGGGTCGAGGGCCCTAGACACCTTTCGTCTCCCCTGAGGTGGCTCTTAGGGGACTCCTGACTCCTGGGTTCATGGCGTCTCAGCGACCCTTCGATAGCCTTCACGCCTCCTTTGGAACCTCCCCGAAGGTCTGCCACCCTTCGGTGACTCCGTGGTTCATGGCGCCTCGACGACCCTTCGGTAGCCTTCGCGCCTCATTCGGAGCCTCCCCGAGGGTATGTCTGATACCCTCGGGGAGAACTATCTCGCCTCACACGCCCCTCTCGGGGAGATTCCGTGGTTCGTGGCGCCTCGGCGACCCTTTGGTAGCCTTCACACCTCCTTCGGAGCCTTCCCGAGGGTATGTCTAATACCCTCGGGGAGGGACTCATCTGCGCCTCCGACCGCAGGGTCTTTGGTGGAGGCCCTGCGGTCTTCGCTGGATCGTTGGGGCCGGTGGAGCTGTCCCTACCATAATCCCCTCGTGGTCGAGGTCTTGCTTCGCTTGGTTGACACCACGCCCTTTTCCCGAAGGGTCCAGGCACACCATCCCCTTCGGCCTGGCAAAGCGTGCGGTATGCGGTTCTTCCCCCGAGGCGCGGGCCGACCCCGCTTGTGCGATGGCGCATTGAGTGCCATGCGTCATGATGCCGTTGGTTGGCATTTATGGACCTCCTTTTGAACTGCGCGTGCCGCCTTTGGTTATCGTGCACCATGATGGCGTTGGATGGGGATCCCGGGTGCATGACACATGTCACCTGGTGACTGGCCCGTGGTGCTTTGGCTTCTTCACCCTGCCTGTTGTGGCCCTGTCTTTTCTATAAAAAGGGGGTAACCCCCCCCCCTCGGTTCTTACTTTGTGCATACGAAAGTATCTAGGCCCCTAAAATGATTTTGGTAATTAATGACAACAATGTATTATGGGACTAATATGTGTGCTAAGATGTTTTAAAGGCTTAGTCCCGGAGTTTGAATAATGACATGGAAATATCAATGCAAAGTGATAAAAGATCGACATGGCATTGTAGCCTAAGGACTCTTTATAGATTTTACCAGTCTCAGTGCTTTGGTGAAAAGACCGGATTGTAGGCTAGATGCCATTTTATAAAGAGGGATCATGGCTAGTAGCTTGATGATCTAATTTTATGCCATCTTGATCAACTAGGAGTCATGCATTGCATTTATAATTGCTTCTGGAAAGTTTTTAATGAAAATCAGTATGATCGCATTCTATGAGCGGTACTACTACCGGTGTGCGGTAGTACTGGGTTTTACATGGCGGCATCGTTTATTCCAGAGAGCATGTTTTTGGGAGTTTTCATCTCCTCTGAAGATTGGTAGTACCACATTTGAGAAACGGTACTACCGCTAAGCGGTAGTAGCAGAGTCTAGTTGACGGTATGTTTTTTTTCTCCAGATAGCGTGTTTTTTAGTTTCTTCTAAACCTCTTTAAATCGGTAGTACCGATTGAGCCAAGCGGTGCTATCACGGTGCAGTAGTACCGGACATTGTGAGTACGGTAGTACCGCACCTTTTCCGTAACGGCTAGTTCTGGCGTATTAAATGAACAGAGTCGACCGTTGAACAGTGAAGAGCGCGCGGTAGTACCAGATTTATATAGCGGTACTACCGCTTGTGCTGATTTTTCAAGGAAAGGCCTCAAACGGCTAGTTTTGTTGGTAGGGGCTATAAATACCCCTGCCACACTTGTATCAAGCTCAAAACCTTTGAGCATACTGAACCTGATTGAATACATTTGAGCCTCTAGTGCACTCTCTACTACCCAATTGATCATAATTCACATTTTGAGGTAATTGAGAGCATTCAAGTGCATTGTATCATTAGTTGATCTTGTTGGCACTTGATATTCCTCAAGCAAACACTGTGGCTTATTACTCTTGGTGCTTGCCAGCACCTAGACGGCTTTAGAGGAAGTTTGCGAGGTGATCTATTCAAGAAGATTGTGAAGAGGTCCGGCAACGGTTGTGATTGGTTGATGCTCACCAACTCCTGAGTAGAGAAAGAGCAATACTAGTGGAATCGAGGTGGATAAGGCTTAATTCGTGGAGCCGGTCCAATTCGTTTGGACTTACCTCAATGTGGACTAGTAAAGATCAGCAAGTCTTCGATACCATAGGAAAACATCGTTTGTCTCCATTGTGGTTTATCTCTTGTCTTTACTATTTCCGTACTTACATTTCTAGCAATTTATTTGTGTAGAATTGTTTAGCTGGAATTGTGTTTAGTATTGGCATAACCTTGAAATTGTCTTAAATAACATAAGTTTCCATTCCTTGATTTGTGATAGAAACATTTGTTAAGACATACTAGTTACAATTGATAGTTAATAAAAAGATTTGTTAGAAACCTCCTATTCACCCCCTCTAGTCGGTCATCCTTGATTCTATAGCATATGAAACCTAGTTGTGCCCAACCTTTTGTTTCCGTTGCGGGGCTTGCGTGAGCTCGAGAGGTCGGACGTTGTGGTCTTCGGAGCTTGTAGATGATGAGGCGTAACAAGGATGGTGTTGGGGGTGCCATCTACACCAGTGATCTCGGTCGATCGATGGTGACGGAGCAGGTTCTCTAGACGCTCGTTCGGCATAGCAGGTCTACCCCTAGAGGAGTCCTCGGATGGTGGTACCTCGTCGCATGTTTATGATAGGGGCTCCAAGGATACCGTCATGGTGGCTCCCGCTGTGGCCCTGGAGGCGACTGGTGTGTTTTTTTACGTTACTCATAGCTCTAGCCTGTACTACGTTGCATCTTTTAGCGGCGGGGGGATGAGAGGGTTGACGCGAGTGCCCCCGCCGCATGGGCCTCTAAGGCGGCTCCTTCCCCAGATGCTGGTTCGAAGGCCGCGGGTACTGCTGACTTAGGTCCACTCTGTACTGTGAACTTCAAGGTTAGCACGGGTACGGTGGTGGTCTACAAAGAGATCGCGCAATTCGTCGCCACTTCGTATGTAGGGGAGCTTTTCCGGAGCATGCCCCTCGAGGCAATGTCCCGGTCCGTGGAGGCGAATGCTATGAAGGTACGGGCTGTGTTTTACTTATCTTTCACCCCTTTGTCATGTTGCCCATTGATCTGGGACTTCGTGCAGACGTTAATGCTATCGCGCACCCTTGAGAGGGACTTCTTGCGCGGCTACGACAAGATCCAAAAGAGGGTCAACTTAGAGCATGCTTGGAGCGAAGCGCTGTGCGCAGAGTGTGAGCAGGTGCATGTGGAGCATGAGGCCCTGGCTGATAAGGTGAGAGCCCTCGAAGCATGGGTTGCCGAGTTGGAGGAGGACCGCCGCACCCACCCGGAGGACATGGCGACGCTACGAGGTGTTCGGGCTGATCTCGAGTTGGAGGTTCGAGCCGAACGCGATCTCTCGCATGTCGTGGCTCGGGTGACCTGGGAGGCTGTAGAAGACTCCGTGGTTGTCCTCGGGGCGCTTCCTCCTCCGCAGCAACATTCCGTGGACAAGATGGACATCACGCTCGGGCGCCTTCGCCACGCCGGGGAGGTGTGGCTGCCGTGGCCTGAGCATATGGGGATCATTGCGCTAGGTGGCCTGGACGACGGCCTTCGATTTCTTGGACAAGGCTAGGTGTTGTCACTTGGACGGCCTTGCCACGTGCTCTATGGCATTGGCGACCACCGAGGAGGTGGCCGTCGGGCACCGTCGTACACGGAAGGTGAGCCAAGTCTTCGTTCAGGACTTCTAGGTGCCGCGGGGCCGTAATGCGGCGATGGACTACCTACGTGCGGCTCAAGCCCAGAAGAAGAAAGGCAAGGCTCCAGTGGATGTCCCAGAAGGTGCCGAGCGGGGGGGCACCCACGGAGACAAGGTGTGACCCTCCACCCGCTTGAAGTACCCTAAGCTTAGATTTTTTTTTTTTGTAAATAGGCCTTAAGCTATCTAGCTTTTCCTTTTTTTGTCTGTGGCCCTTTCGGGGCATATGTATCGAAGGGCCGTGCGGGCGGTTTGCCACTTATTGTAATGACCTATTTTGAATGAATTTTTTTGGAGGAAATTGGCTTTGTTGCATAGTGTTGTAGGATTTTTTTTTGCGTAGAGTTATATTTTGAATCCACTAGTTTTGCAGGCTGACGCCCCATTATTCCATTGTACTACTGGCAGAGGCCTTCGCCATCCGAGGGACGTATTGTGAAGGTAACTGTCCCCCTGTGTGAGCTGAAGGCAGAGCGCTACCATTGCTCTGTTTGGTCGTTGCAACTATGCTATCGAGTCGTGGTGTATCATGGTGCGAAGTGGCAGCATTGGTGCTTGGCAAACCTGGAGGGTACCATAGAAGGGTTCTGGCAGTTCCGTCAAGACAATGCATCTGCGGCGCATGTGGAAATAGCCCGTTTTGGGAGCGGCGAGGTCGTCTTCTTTTGCGAGGATCCTTCATCCTCGTCTGTTGAATCAATGACCGTGCTGAGGTGCGCTCCCAATGCCTGTTCGGGGATCTGTCGTGATGCGGAGAGAGACTACTTGTGGTTTATGGGGATTGGGCCGTCCGATGAGGAGTTACTCGAGTGGTTGTTTTGTCAGGATGTGATTTATGCCCCGGCCCCCTAGTTGTGCGCGACTTGTATGAGTGTTGTAAACATTGTGTTGTATCTGATCCCCGTTCCCCCTGATTATTATTTTTCTTAGTGTTGTCGATCCTCTGTTGCATGTATTTGTGTACTTGTACTTTGTAATGAATAAAATGGTTTGTTGGCGTGTGTACTTTTGTCGTGTCTTGACCCCTTTTTTTTGCTTTGTGGGGTGGTGGGGGTTTGGGGTTAGGGCTTTGGGGGAGCTCTGGCTTTTATTACGAGGGGGGAGCCTAGCACCGTCCACCACTTTTTAAGATAGAGCTCCGGGAGAGCCCTAATTTTTTTTGACGAGGGGGAGGCGAAGCCTAGCGTCGTCCCCCATACTCTTTTAGATAGGGCTTTGGGGGAGCCCTAATTTTTTTGGCGAGGCGGAGGTGAAGATTAGCGTCGTCCCCCATACTCTTTTAGATAGGGCTCTGGGGAGCCCTAATTTTTTTGGCGAGGGGGAGGTGAAGCCTAGCGCTGTCCCCCATACTTTTTTAGATAGGACTCCAGGGGAGCCCTAATTTTTTGGCGAGGGGGAGGCGAAGCTTAGCACCGCCCCCCTATACTTTTTTAGATAGGGCCCCGGGAGAGCCCTAATTTTTTAGCAAGGGGGAGGCGAAGCCTAGCACCGTCCCCCATAATTTTTGAGACAGGGCTCTGGGGGGGCCCTAATTTTTTGGCGAGGGGGAGGCAAAGCCTAGCACCGTCCCTCACTTTTTTAGATAGGGCTCTAGGGGAGCCCTAATTTTTTTGGCAAAGGGAGAGGGTGAGGCCTAGCATCGTCCTCCATACTTTTTGAGATAGGGCTCCTGGGGAGCCCTAATTTTTTGGCGAGAGGGAGGCGAAGCCTAGCACCGCCCCTATACTTTTTTAGATAGGGCTTCCGGGCGAGCCCTTATTTTTTGGCGAGGGGGAGGCAAAGCCTAGCGCCATCCCCCATACTTTTTGAGATAGGGCTTCGGAAAGCCCTGATTTTTTGGTTAGGGGGAGGCGAAGCCTAACGCCACCCCCATACTTTTTTAGATAGGGCTCCGGGGGAGCCCTAATTTCTTGGCGAGGGGAGGCGAAGATCAGCGCTGTCCCCCCCCTGGTGTGTTCTAGTGCATGGGGCCAGGTTTTGTGTGTCAGGGCCTGAGCTATGTGCAGCGTCTTCGCCCATACACTCGTGCTTGCAGGAGGCATCGTTGTGCACTGGAGCTAATGAGCCATGCGCGGTGTCTTCATTTATACACGCGTGCCTGCACGGGGGGGGGGGGCATCGGTGTGCACTGGGGCTAATGAGCCATGTGTGGTGTCTTCGTTTATACACTTGTGCCTGCGGGGGCATCGGTGTGCACTAAGGCTAATGAGCCATACGCGGTGTCTTCGTTTATACACTTCACACTTGTGGGAGTGAGTTAGTGTGATCCCTATTGTCCGTTTTATTAGACAGGGACAAAATGCCCAAAAGTTATACACTTGCTTTTGTACATGTGTAACACCCCAAAACTTCATAATTGTAAAAATGAGGGATTTTTAAAACTTTTTGTATAATGTCTATTGTTGTTCGTTTGCCTGCATCTTTGAGCTTTACTTAAGGACATTTTGCATCTCTTCTGCTCTCATGATTTTATCTACCATCCTGTCAAATTGCCTTTTCTTAAGTCTATCTAGTTTTCCTTCCTTCTCCCCTACCTCCTTTAGCTAAAATGTTGATCGACCTAGTGTTTGATCAGGCCACCACCGCTCCGTGCATTCCCTTTCCTATCCTTCGACCCACAGTGGTCAAGCCGGTCTTGACCAAGACCTCTGGCTGTAGACTAGGGTGGTTGTCTCTCTCTCTCTTTTTCCGGGCGCCAATTGCACTAGGCAAGAGCTTAGGCCTGAGCCTGTCAATCGGCCATAAATGACCATCACAACACCTACACTGTGACGCCGCTCCATCAACAGCACCAGCCACTACTCATTGTCGGGCCATGACAAAGTGCCCACACATATATAGCTGCCCCAAGCCCCTCATTACTTTTTCTTCGCCATTCTAGTGCTAACCTCAATCTCCTCCTTCCCCCAAAAGAATTTGAGCTCTATTCAGGCTCAAGTGCCACCCCGTCGCAGCCTTCGCCGCTGACACCATCGGATACTGCAAGACCTCCTTGAAGGACCAGCTGCCTGCCCCATGGCGCTACACTAAAGATTGAAGACCACCCCTTTTCCTCAAGCCGCTCTTGCAGCGCGGAGTTTCTCTCATTGTCTTGGTCCACCGACGACGGTTCAACTCTGGCTAGCCTAATCCCCAGCTCCGTACTGGTGAGTTCTTGGTAACCAGATGCTCTTCCTAGTTCGAGCTACCATGCTATTTCTTGGATGTTTCTATGGTTCTTCCTTTGGCGGTTCCACTAGTTCAATCGACTGCAACAATGCAGTTGAATCTGTGTTTCTTTTGGCCACCATTGTGTAATCAATCACTTCTCTTGATCAACTACACACGGTCAACACCCCCACGACCTCCCTCCTTGCGCAGACCTCCTATTTTACAAAGACCACCCCCGTGGTTGCAACCTCCCATTTTACAAAGACCACCTTCTTAATCCTGACCTCCCATTTTTACAAGAACCACCTTCTTGGTCTTTTGCAAAGACCACCCTCTTGGCTTTTCTGCAAAGACCTCCCCAGGTCATGGCGCCTCCATGACCTCCCCTGGTCGCAACACTCTCATGACCTTCCCCTGGTCCTGGTATCTCCAGGACCTCCTTTGCATTCATCTTAACCGTCGGGACCCCTTTTGTGTTCATCATGACCGTCGGGATCTCCTTTGCGCTCATCTTGACCGTCGGGATCTCCTTTGCGTTCATCTGGACCGTCAGGACCTCCTTTGGTTCCATCTTGACCGTCAGGACCTCCTTTGCGTTCATCTTGACCGTCGAAACCTTCTTTCGTTTAGATCTGAGGGTCCAAACCTCTCTTCGTTTAGATCTAACGGTCCAGACCTCTTTTTGTTTAGATCTAATAGTCCAGACCTCTCTTCGTTTAGATCTGAGGGTCCAGACCTCTCTTCGTTTAGATCTAACGGTCTAGACCTCCCTTCGTTTAGATCTAAGAGCCCAAACATCTTTTTGTTTAGATCTAACGGTCCAGACCTCCTTTCATTTAGATCTAAGGGTCCAAACCTCTCTTCGTTTTGATCTAACAGTCCAGACCTCCCTTCGTTTAGATCTAAGAGTCCAGACCTCTCTTCGTTTAGATCTAACGGTCCAGACCTCCCTTCATTTCGATCTAAGGGCCCAAACCTCTCTTTGTTTAGATCTAACGGTCCAGACCTCTCTTCGTTTAGATATAAGGGATCAAACCTCCTTTTGTTTGGATCAGAGGGTCTAGACCTCTCTTCGTTTAGATCTAAGGGATCAAACCTCCTTTTGTTTGGATCTAAGGGTCCAGATTTCCTTTCATTGGATCTGATGATCCAGACCTCCCTTTGTTTAGATCTAACGGTTCAAACCTCTCTTCGTTTAGATCTAAGGGATCAGACCTCCTTTCGTTTGGATCTAAGGGTCCAGACCTCCTTTCGTTTGGATCAGAGGGTCCAGACTTCCTTTTGATTAGATCTAACGGTCCAGACCTCTCTTCGTTTAGATCTAAGGGATCAGACCTCCCTTCGCTTGGATCTGAGGGTCCGAACCTCCCTTCATTTGGATCTGAGGGCTGAGACCTCCCTCTCATTAGATCTCTTGCTTGGTCTTCTTGCAAAGACCACCCTCTTGGTCCACGACCTTCCTTAGTCTTAGCACTCTCGCGACCTCCCCTGGTCGTAGTGCTTTCGCGACCTCCCCTGGGTAAAGTGATTTGGGACCTCCCTAATTCTGATGATTTGGGACCTCCCACAGTTCTGATGATTCAGGACCTCCCCAAGTCATAGTACTTTCACGACCTCCTTGTCGTATCCTCCTAGATACATAGTAGCACCTACGACCACCACAGATTCGACGACCACTGAGTTTTCAACTGTGCTAGTCTCATATTCCTAATCTACGCTTTTGCATTATTTGGACTTCTTCGCATATTTGGAAACGATTTGAGTTGGAATATATGCTTATTTGCCTTTTCGGTTGTTTTGCGATTATAGAAGCCGAGGCGATTGAAAAAGCAGTTAGATTGATCGAGGATCCGATCGTGACACTCTGAACAAGGCGAGTCAACACTTTGATCATATTTCACCTACTTTTTGCAAATTATGTTGTTTCAAATTAAGAAATTGCATTGCTATGTTCTATTAAACTAAATTGGTCTAGATCATAGTTAATACCTTAACAAATACTTATGTATAAACTTTTAAATCCTTGAACTTGGACACTATCCTTTGTCACCTTAGACTTAATGGATTACCTGCTAGTTAATAAGTCTGTATCTAAGTGTCATGCTTAGCCTTGCTTAGATACAATGTCATGCGAGCATTAATTTGCCCAACCACAATCATTAAAAACTTTGGAAAATGATTTGGGGCAGTTGAGGCTGGGAGCCTGGCTGGTATGTTGAAGTAAATGGTTATTTTCCAAAACAATAAAACCTGAAAAACTGTTTTCGACTAGGGCGGTTGGAAAGAATGGCTAGTGCCGAGGGCACGAGAAGCTGCTGGTATGTGGATGTGCCGCCCTGGTGAAGTAAGGACCGAATCTTGTGATGACCTCTTATGCAAAAACAGTGCAACCACAAGTCTATTATGGGTACAACCTGGCCGACTAATTTGCTCGCCTCGGCATAGATCCGCCGTTGGGTTGATTGCGGGTGGATAGCCGGGGGAGAACGAAGCCACAGGAATCTCATTGGCACAAGAGGAGGCCTCCCGGAGAGCCTAGGGAGTGGCCTCAAGGCGGTGGAAACCTTAGTGTAGCGGATGGAGTGCGTTAAGGTTGAGCATTGTAAAGGCCTTGTGATAATCTCCCCTTGATTCGCATGTCCAAGGAAATGTGTGTATATATCAAGGCGATTACCTCTTGTGGGTAAAGTGTGCGAACTCTGCAGAGTAAGAAAACTATCATGGTAGCCGTGCTCACGGTCAAGAGAGATGCTGAGAACTTGCTTGATATAGTCTTCATTTTTACAAAACCATTTGTGATAAAAAGGGAAAGCTGGGGTGGGACCCCAGGGATTTGAGAAAGGTCTGGTTGGGGACCAATGGTAAATACGGGATAGCCTGAGCATTGGGTGGATGGAGCCACACGATGGTATAGGAGGTGGGACCTCCACTAGTATTTGTAAAAAAATGAAAACTCATTTATAAAACCCCTTTTTTGTAAAAATGCTAGGTCTCAGGATTTTCTATTAAGTCTAATTCAAGCTTGGCTTTGTGCAAATAAAAGAACTCTAGACCTCCCTTGAATAGCCTTGCATCTATAAGAACTGCATTGTGGGTTGGGTCGCGAGTACGGTTGTGTACTCAGGCTCTGCCATCATAATCTTTTCAGACCCGAATGACCAAGACCCCTATCAGTACTTCACGGAGGGTGAACCAGATGGCGGTGATGATAACAAAGTTTAGGCCAGGACCCCTAGTCGCTTGCCTGTGGGCAGAGTGAATGGATCCACCACGACTTGTTTTGCTTCCGCCCATGCCTTCTAGTCTGTACTCTTAGCTTTTGTAAAACTCTTGCCTAAGTAGCACTTTTGTAAACAGTGGGCCGCACGACCGGACATTTATGTAATATATTATGGGCTTGCACTGTTCATTTTAAGCATCATTTACATTGAGCGAAGTGCACGATCAGTGTGTTTACGGACTCTAAATAGATGTCCTACGACCACCCCTTAGATTGTCTAGAGCTGCTACTAAGTAACCTAGAACCTCCCTTAGCTGGTCGAGGGCCTTTTAACCCTCGATCACCCTTAGCCAATCCGGGACCACTACCAAAAGTCTCACAATCACCCTCGTTGGGTTTATAACTAGCTCTAGTAGGCCTAGGACCTCCCCAGGATCTCCTATGACCTTCAGGACCCCCCCTCCCTTAGATCTCTCGGGACCTCCTCATGAACCACAGGACCTCCTAGGATCTCCCTTGACATTCCCAAGACCTCCCAGGACCTCCTCGTGAACTACAAGACCTCCCTTGATCTTCTTAGGACCTCCTCAAGACCTCCTATACCCTTTGTTGTATTCCCAGGACCTCCTCCGTACCCCTCTTCAGGACCTCCTATACCTCGGTTGTTGTTGTATCCTCACGACCTTTTCGGGACCTCCCCAGGACGTCTCTACAGTGTTCCTCAAGATCTCCCCTGGGACGTCTCTATAGTGTTCCTCAAGACCTCCCCAAGGACGCCTCCACAGTACATCTCAGGACCTCCTCAAGACGACTCTACAGTATTCCCCAGGACCTCCTTTGACTACTCAGGTCCACCCCAAGAACAGTACTCGAAGGGAACAGTGACCAGCAAAAATATCACTCCTGGACCTCCTCGTGATTACCCTAGAACTCTCCCACAACCTCTTCAAGACCTCCCCTGATATCCTTTTTCCGTCCAATAGTGGACGTAAGCGTGAACCAAATTGTGTGTCTGCTTGAGCTTCCGTTGTTAGGTGAATGAACCGACGATGTAACTGTGGGTGTCAGCTACTGATCTAGGGAATGACACGTTGCACACAGTGGATCCCAAGCTCCAAATTTGGGGTCTGACAACATGCATTTGCCGTTGGACGGCCAGTGGCTTGCCTATGGCCGTGGGATTTGCGGTTCGCTTGAGGACCATGTCGCCTAGCGCCAGGGGTGGATCTTGACCTTCTTGTTGTATGCTTGCGTGACCCCTTCGGTGTATTTTTCCATGGTTGTGATGGCTTGCACACGATGCTCTTCGAGGAGGTCGAGGGAGATCGCCCGACCCGCGGGCTCGCTATCTTCTGTTGCTCAGAGGGATTTGGCTGCGAGCTCCCCCGGGGTCATGGCTTTGTCACCGAAAAGGAGTTTGAATGGAGAGAAACATGTTGCCTTGTTGGTGATGTTCGGAGTGCCCATAGGGCTTTCTGTAGTTCTTCGGGCCAAAGTCCCTTCGGCATGCCCACAAAACGCTTTGTTAGTCCCACCAGAAGATTGCCGTTAGCTCACTCGACCGCCCCATTGGACTCAGGTTGTCCTACTGACGCGAAGCTTATGTTTGTTCCCTAGCCTTGACAGAATGCTCTAAAGGATCTTGAGTCAAACTGGGTGCCATGGTCGGTGACGATGTCGCGTGGCACCCCATATCTGCAAACGATGTTTCTCCATGAGAACCGCTGTGCTGCGGCGGTCGTGATTTTCACGACTGGCTCGGCCTCTATCCACCTGGAAAAGTACTCGGTGGCGACAAATACAAAGCGGAGATTGCCCTTGGCCACTGGGAAAGGGCCGAAGATGTTGAGCCCCTATCATGCGAAGGGCCAGACTGGAGGCAGGGGTTGTAGTGGCACCGCTGGTGCCTTCAAATTGTGACTGGCCCACTGGCACCCCTAGCATCGTTGGACGAGATCTTGTGCATCCCAGAGCGTTGTTGGCCAATAAAAGCCTTGGTGGAAGGCTTGTGCCAGGAGACCCCGGGGTGCTTGATGCGTGCCACAGGGCCCCTCGTGGATGTCCCTTAGAAGGGATCAGCCCTCTTGCTGGGACACGCGTCGTAAGAAGGGAGTACAGACGCCTTCTTTGTACAGTTGGCCCTTGATGATGCGGTAATTTCGGGCTCGGTGTCGGAGCCACTTTCCTTCGACAGTATCGTCGGGCTCCTCACCTATGAGGTATTTGGCGATGGTGTCCCGCAAGTCAGCCTTGTCAATAAGGAGCACCAGGCTTCCGCTAGGGGGCTCGCGCTTTGGGCGTAGCCCCTTGTGATTCAGGCGCAACCCCTTGTTTTTCAGGCACGACCGAAGGGGCCCATAGTATCTCGTAGAAGACCCCTGGCGGAGGACGCTCATCGGAGTTGGCCAGCTTTGCGAGCCTGTCAGGTGCTTCGTTGCTACTTCTTGGGATGGTTTGGATGGTGATGCTGAGGAAGTGCTTTGCTGCCGCCCGCACCGTGGTTAGGTACCTAGCTATGTCGGGGTCCCTGGCGGTGAATAATTTGTCGAAGTGCCCCGTCATTAGACGGGAGTCACTTTTGACGACTACGCGCTTTGCCCCCAATGCCTTTGCCTTGCGGAGGCCCAACAGCAGGGCCTCGTACTCTAAGGTGTTGTTCGTGGTTGGGAAGTCGAGGCATGCGACATGCTTCGCCCATCCGAGGCGACTAAGATGGCCTCTATTTTGCCCGTCCCAGGATCCATCGGTGTAGATTGTGCACGGGGTCTCTATTTTGCTTAGGGACTGCTCTTCGGCATGGGGGGTCCACTCGGCGACAAAGTCGGCGAGGGCCTGTGACATGATGGTCGTGAACGCCACGAAGGTGAGGTCAAAAGGTGCCAGCTCGGCTGCCCACTTGCCTATTCGGCCCAAGGCGTTCTTGTTCCGCAGCATCAATGTTAGCAGGTAGGACGTCGGGATCATGATGGCGTGCACCAGGAAGTAATGTCGAAGCTTGCGTGAAGCCAAGAGCAGGGCGTATGCCAGTTTTTATAATTCCGTGTATCTGATCTTGGCCCCTTGGAGCGCCTCTGAAATGTAGTACACCGGTCGTTGTCCGTTGTTTTCTTGGATGAGGACTGCGCTCACTGCTGACGAGGAGGGAGCGAGGTACAATAGGAGATCTGCATTGGGCTGTGGGCTGGTTAAGCTTGGTAGCTAGGTGAGGTATTGCTTGAGCTCTTGGAAAGTCCTCTGGCAGTCTTCCGTCCATCGGAACGGCTCCGCTCCCTGGAGTGTCCTAAAGAACGGCAGGGCTCGCTCCACAGAGCGGGACAGAAATATACTAAGAGCTGCGAGGTGCCCCGTTAGTCTTTGTGCCTCCTGGGTGCTACAGAGGGGGGCTCTATCTCTTGGATGGCTTTAATTTTTTTCAAGGTTGGCCTCAATGCCTCTTTCAGACACGAGGAATTCGAGGACCTTGCCTGCCTTTACGCCGAAGGCACACTTTTTCAGGGTTGAGTTTAACCCCCTCTGCCCGGAGGCTGGCAAAGGTTTCTTGTAGGTCCTCCATGTGGGAGCTTGTGAGCCAGCTTTTGACCACTATGTCATCGACGTACGCTTCGACGTTGCGGTTGAGCTGGCCGGCAAGCACCTTTGTGATGAGTCGGGTGAAAGTTTTGCCCGCATTTTTCAAACCGAAGGGCATGCGAGTGAAGAAATAGGTGTTGATCGAAGTGATGAAGGCGGTTTTCGGTTCATCTTCCTTGGCCATAAATATCTGATGATACCCAGAGTAGGTGTCCAGGAAGACCTACAGTCGATATGGCTCTGATACAACTTCTGTCGGACCTGGGATTAACACCCCAAATCCTCTGTGCATTTCTGAACTAGTCCCCTGATCAGTAGTTAGTTCACACAGTATAAAGATATGGTAACATCCATAAATCGCACAATATTATTAATAATCAACAGAGTTTATTACAAAAGAGGCTTACAAGCCAACAAACAAGAACACAGCGGAAGACGAAGAATAAGTAGTGGAGTCTAAGCGATCACGCCACGAGGCAATCGGTAGAGATGTGACCTAGTCGTCAAGATCCACACTGGTAGCGAAGTCCTTCTCCTCTGAAATTTGTTTGTATAAAGCAAGTATGAGCACAACTATCGTGCTCGCAAGTTACACCCGTCAGGTAATAGATTGAATGCATGCATATAAGGGTATCTCAAAAGAAGGCTTATAGGGTTCTTTGCGCAAAAACAATATTTGACATTTTAAATACAGTACTAAGTTCAAAAGCATTTATACTATATCTAAAATCAAATTTCATTTTTGTACATCATTTTTCAAGTGTAGGATAAATCTCCATACACAAGTGGTGAAGGACTACCCCCCCTTGCACCAGGCTTTCTGCCCAATTTTCCCGCATGGAATAAACATCCATGAAATCATTTTTGTCAAACCATTCTTAAAACAAAACCATAGTCTAATCCGCGAAAGGCTTTGCTCAGCATGTCCATGACCGTGGACACGGCTATTCGAATAGATTTACACTCTGCAGATGTTGTACAGCTTTACCCACATGATATGAATTCTCTAGTTTGTTTGGCACCCGTCGATACCACCGCTCACTACCTTAGGTAAGCAGACTAGAGCACGTGTCAAGGCTTTTACAATCCGCCATTCCAACGCAGTCCCCCCTCGCTTCACAACCTTTGGATAGAAATCCGCAGAGTTCCTAGCCCCCTCTTGCGCCAGGTGGTACTAACGTAGGTCATAACATGACTACCCACCGCATCTGAAGGGAACGACCACGGTGGAACATTGCAAATTAGTCAACCAGGTCCTGCCCATACAGGACATGTGGTAGTACGATTTTGGCTTAACAATCCGCAGCTCACAGACCGGTCCTTAATTGACTGGGCGACTTCCAAAATAAACCCTGGGCTTCAACCATTCTAGAGAATAGCCTTCCAAAATTATTTGCAAACTTCCATGACACACCAATGTCAAGGATACATTTTAAACAACCTTTGATTTTTGGCTGAAAAATTCCCAAATCAAACATTTTTTGTCTAAGCATAATTTTTCTCAAAAATTTCTAGTTCATACTATTGCATGAACTAGATTTTTATCTAAGGTGTCAAGGTATAGCTATTCAATGTCAAGATTGGCAGTACAAAGGATTTAGGCATAACTATAATTTAAAACATGGATTTAAATTAGACTGTATAGAAATAAGCATGCAATAATAATTTAAAATAGAATTTAAATAATTTAAAATAATGAAATCAAATATGATCAAAGGTATAACTTGCCTTGCTTGATTAGTTGCTCTCAAATGGCGTCGAAATGACTCTCAAAGTAAATTAAAATCTATCTGTGAAAATAAGCCAAATTCAAACAAAATTCAAATGAACTCCAAATTAAATAATTTTAGTTTAGTTAGCTAGATCTTGAATTTATAAGAATCTAGAAATTTGAATCGACAAAATCAGAGTTCGTATGAAGGAGAACGAACCCCGGGAAGTTTACAATTCACATGAAATGATGAATATAGGAATTTTCAGAATTATTTTTCCAAACGAAACTCGATTTATGACGTAGGCATGATGTCACCCGCCGAATTTCAAATAACCGGCTGAATTAAATTGGTCATTGACATGTGGGCCCCCTAGTCAAAGACTAGGTCCATGATTTGGTCAATGTCCATGGTGGACTTGGTCCACCGCATAGTGCACATGGGGTGTGGTGGTGACGTGCTATATGCCTCGTAGGTGCACACGCGGGCGGACATGTCAGCACGGGGCTGAAGTGGCAGTGATGTGGCTTGCCAAGTGGCGGCCATGTCATCCCGAAGCCGGTGGCGGCTCGGCGATCACCTCGACGGCGTTAGGGACTCCGGCGAGGGGAGTGAGTGGTACCAAACAAGAGAGGAGGGCGTGGGGGTCACGATGCTCACCTTGGTGGCGCAAGGGTGTGAAGGAGTGGCCGGCGGCGACGTGAAGAGCGGCGGCGTGTGCGGGCTCGACAGCGGCGACGGGCTCCGGTGGTCTTCGGGCCGGAGAAAGGTGCGCACGAGGACGACGAGGTGGTGGCGATGCCGTTGGTGTGGTCGGGGTGGCCGGGGAGTCGACGACGGCGGCGCAATAGGCAACGGAGCACTTGCGATTGGCGACAAACAAAGCTTCGATTCCAGCGCTAAGGAGGCGAAGGAGGGAGAGAGAGTTGGGGGGAAGGGATGAGGGACTCAAGGGGCACCTCATGCTCTGGGAGAGATCCATGGCGCGGAGGTCGCGGCTGTGATCACAAGATCCAGTGAAACCGTGCGTGATTAGAGGGGAGGAGACCGGAAAGGGAGGCGGCACGGTTTAGGGGATTGAACGCGCACGCGGGCGCGGTAAAAGGGGAGCAAATGGTGGCGGGGATGGAGCTTGCCGTTGCGGCAATGTCGACCGGCTCGAGCGCGCTAGAGAAGAAGGGGTGGGAGGGAGAAGAAGGGTACAGGCCGTCCAATTTACATCCGATGGCGCGGATGAGGCGGCTTGAGCAGCTGCAGCGAGTGGGAGTGGATGGCCGTTGGATCTTGATCCAACGGCCACGACCGTTGAATGCGGGCAAGCGCGGGGAGAGCAGCCAACGGGCTGAAAACGCGGTAAGATGGGCTGAACAGCAGAAATTTGGCCCAAAACAGAGTGGGGAATTTAAATGGATTTTTCTATTTTAAATAATCAGTTAAATCAAAAAGGCTTTTAGAAAATAGCAAATAAAATCCAAAAATTCTACAAAAATTCACAGAAATTCCTAGAGTTATTTTGGACTTAATAAAATTATTTCCAACTTAAAGTTGGCTTTTAATTTTGCAAATAAATTGTTTTGGCTTTAAAATAATTAGGGAAAAGCTTTTAAAATTCCAAAAAAAACTCCAGAAATTAATTAAGTTTTTATTTTTTAACTTAAACTCAAATAAAACTTCAAAAACTTTAATAAATTTTACTTTTGACTTTTAAAACTTCAGAAATTCAAATAAAGCAATAAAACTCTTTTAAATTTCAGAAAATCCAATAAAATAATAACTTTATTTAATTTTATTTTAGTATGAGCACTTTGGGATGTTATAGCTGCCCCTCTGGTTTGGCCTCGGTGCCTACTTTGCCAAGGGGATGCCCGCTCGGTCGTTTACGTCTGCTTCAACTGTGTGGACGTGGCGGGCTGGTGAGATTGCCCCCGGCCCTGTCTGCCTCGCCAGGTCCTGATCTCCTCGTACCGTGATTATGCCCTCTGCACTGTGATCTTCATGCACAGATAATTGTGGTGTGTTGTTGTGCCGAAGGTATTCAGTGTGGCCCGACCGAGGATGGTGTTGTACTGGTAGGGCATCTGGACGACGTCGAATGTGACGACCTCGATCCGGAATGCGAAGTCGTCGCTGAACGTGATGGCCAGATCGATTTGGCCCAGGGCTGTCACGGGCCTCCCCTCGAAGCCTACCAGGGGTATGCTCGGGGGAGACAAACGATCCCTGGGGATCATCATTTTGTCAAAGGCATCCGCAAACAACAGGTCCACTGAGCTTCCTCCATCCACAAGGATGCGTCTGACCTCGAAATCTGCGATACTGGCAGAAATGACAAAGGGGTCCTGATGAGGGAAGTACAAGCCCCTTGCATCCTCGGGGCCGAAGGTGATCTGTATTTCGGCGTAGCGAGGTGGGCTGGAGGTAGGGTACGTCGCGACGTGGTGGATCTATCGAGCATATACGCGTTGCTGCCGTTTTGACGTCGTGTCGGACTCGAGAGTAACACCCCCAAATCCTCTGTGTATTTCTGAACTAGTCCCATGATCAGTAGCTAGTTCACACAGTAAACAAATATGTTAACATCCATAAATCACGCAACTTTATTAATAATCAACAGAGTTTATTACAAGAAAGGCTTACAAGCCAACAATAAACAAACGCAGTGGAAGATGAAGAAGATGCGATGAGAGTCCGGTGATGCGCTCTGAGCAATCAAGCGGGGTGTGATCTAGTCATCACAATCCACACTGATAGCGAAGTCCTTCTCCTCTGAAATTTATTTGCATTAAGCAAGGGTGAGCACAACTTCCGTGCCCGCAAGTTACACCCAATAATAGATTATAATACATGCAAGGATATATCAAAGGAAGGCTTATTTATTGAATTTGCATATAGCAATGTTTTCTTTAAATATTTGTACTAAGTTCCAAAGCGGTTATTCTATAACTAAAATTTATTTTATAAATTCTCAAGTTTTATAGTAGGATAACCTCTATATGAAATATGGTGATGGATACCCCCCCTATCACATGGCTAACCGCCCAATTTTCCAGTTGTATAAACCATCCAAAATCATTTGTCAAAATATTTTGAAATCAAACCAAAGTCTAACTTTGAGTGGCTTTGCTTAGCAAGTTCGTGACCATGGACACGGCTATTCGAATAGTTTTACACTCTACAGAGGTTGTACAACTTTACCCACAAGAGATAATCGACTTGTAATGTCCGTCTGACACACGTCCGTAGGTGTGCGACTAAGTGATTATCATAAGACCTTTACAATACGTCATCCCACCGTAGTCCCATCTCGCTAAGGTTTCGCTTCTATTAGGTTAACCACCCGCCGAATTTAAGCCCCCTCTTGTGCCATGTGGGAATACATAAAAGTAGGTCATTCTGACACCCACGCAACCAGGCACAACCACAGTAAAATATTGCAAATTATTCAGCCTAGTCCTCCCCACTCTGGACTTGTGGTAGTACGATGGGGCTTAGCAAGATACGACTCGAAGACCGGTCCTTAACTGACTTGGGCAACTTCCAAAATAACCTCTGGGCCTCAACCCTACCTGGATTGAGCCCGTGCATAAACCTGCACCCACCAACTATCTATTTCGCCCAAGTCCAAACCAATTTTTGATTTTATTTAATTTTTCAAAGCATTTGTAAACTTCCATAACACACCAATGCCATGGATACACATTAAACAACATTCGATTTTTGGCTGTAAATTCCCAAATCAAATATTTCAGGTCTAAGTATGGCTAAGCATAATTTTTCCCAAAATGTTCTAGTTCATACTATTGCATAAACTAGATGTTCATCTAAGGTGTCAAGGTAGGTTTATTTCGATGTCAAGATTTGCAGTACAAAGGAGTTAGGCATAGCTATAATTTAAAAAGGTATTTAAATTACATTGAATAGAAATACGCATACAATGATAATTTAAAACGATTTAAATAATTTGAAATAATGGGATCAAATATGATTAAAGATGTAACTTTCCTTGCTCAATTAGTCGTTGTTCTTAAACGCGTCGAAATCCAGTTCTCCGAAATGATCAAAATCTGTACGCGTAAACGAGCCAAATTTAAGTAATATTCAAAAAAAATCCAAAAAAAATCCAATAAATATATAATAAATACTACAATGAAGATATCGACTTTATATTAATTTAGGAATTTGAATCGACAGAATTCGTATGAGGGAGAACGAATTTCCGAAAGTTTTGATGTCACATGGAATAATAGAATTCCAAAAATCACTGTTCCAGAATTTGTAGTTTCGAATGGTTGAGAAAAAGAAAGCTAGCATCAATGACAAGTAGGGCCATGTGATCATAGACACAAGGAAAAGAATTGATAACTAGAAAATAATGGGATTCTCATGACTTGAACCCGAGATCTAAGGCACAGGAGGACTAACTTGGCCATCTAACCAACTGAGCCAAAGTAGTTATGTGACAAATACTCAAGGCAAATTAGTTGAAGCAAGAAACATAGACACTTCAACCAACACAAACAGAACAGAGGATGGCAGAGCTTCGGCCATGGCAATGGTGCCCGCGAGGAAAGGGATAGCGGTGGCCAGGAACAACAAAAACGGAACCCCGTGAAGTCAACGACCCCACAGGTGGCGACGGCGAGACCGGCGGCGGCTCGAGGCGGCAGCGGTGATGTTGGATTTAATTTTGACAAAGTAGTAGTTTTTTTGCATTTTGTTGGTTTCTTTAAATATTTGTATTAAGTTTGGAGGAGAAAAATGGATTTTTTTCCCTATATTTATTTTTACGTAGAGCTTGGTTAAACACTTTTGATGCGTGTGGGGGCAGACATGGTCCAATCCAATATTCTACAGTAGTCTGCAAAACTACATAATTTCAAATTTTATTGGTTCAATGCAACCTTTTTTCCGATAATTGTGAGGTTTCACATAGCAGAATTTTACATCGAAAACCATTGGTCAGCGTTGGTCAAAACTATGTTCAGTGGTATGTTGTATTCAGCGTTCCATCTTATGATATTGCATCACGTGGGGAGCTCAATCGGCAACATCTCCATTCGATTGCGAAAAAGATAAAAGTGATGGCTCCTACCTAAAGTGATATATTTGTCTAAAAGCCTGCCACTTGAAAAAAAAAGACCACTAAAAGACCTTTTGTATGGAAAGAACCTGCACTTGAACGATTTATCATCTTTCTTAACACAGGACATGTCAAAATGTTATCACTTATCAAGCAGTGCCAAATAACTGAAAAGGCAGTAGAAAATGTGCATGTGCCGGAAATAAATTCTGACAGTTAATTGGAAAGGAAAAAAACTGGCTGATTGCTAGCCAGTTCTATAAAGATGAAATATAATATTTCTATTTAGACATTTCTACCTGCACCAGGAAGGAGCTTTTTGGTAAACCAAGAAGTGGTTAATTTCTACCTGAAATATAATATTTCTATTTAGACATTTCTATCTGCATCTGTTGGAAAGATGTCACCATTCATCGTATCCGAAACAGAGGTTAATTTTTGGTACACGTACGCATCAGTCCTTCCATTCAAAGCGGAAAGAAAAACCTACATAGCTACAATATTAGTGCAGAGAATTGAACAAGTCTTCGCTTTTTTTAGGGGAAAAAAGGACGGGGACCTTCAGAAATGGGAATGCACGTTCCAAAAGATGGCAGTGGGTTTCGTACTTTCGTATGCATACTCCCATTGGTCTTGTGCCAGTCAAAGTCTCGCAACCGGCAAGAGGGAGGGAGGCAGGTGACAATGTGACTTACCAATCAACAGGGTACCATTAACCACAATTATATAATACAGACATGTGATCGATAGTCTACATCGAGTTTGATTACTCCATATACACTTGCGCAAGATGAACTGATTAGTCAATAGGTTCATTGTATCTTTCAAGTTCTTGGTGTTATAAATAGCGTTTGTATTCATCGTAAGGTCAATAGGTCAATATATATACACAAAGTACAGGAGGTGAATATGCAAATAACCCCTCATAACAATGGGGAATAACACACAATACATATATCTCTAACACCCCCTTCAAACTCATGGTGGATCAACAACTTGAGTTTGGAGAGGTAGAACTCCGTCTTTGTGCTAGAGTGCAGGTCTTCGTGAAGAAATCCGCTATCTGAAGCTCTGAAGACACATACTGAAGAGCAATCACCTGATCATGCACACAAGACCTCATGAAGGAAGCATCAACACCAATATGCTTGGTGAGCTCATGCTTCATAGGGTCACGGGAAATACTGATAGCACATGTACTGTCAGACAAGAGAGGAGTCGGTGTAGTGACAGAAACACCAAAATCCTCAAGTAACCACCGTAACCAAGTAATCTCTGCTGTCAAGAGAGCCATAGCTTGCAACTCAGCCTCTGCACTCGAACGGGACACTGCAGTCTGTTTCTTCGTCTTCTAGGCAATGAGAGAACCACCAAGAAAAACACAAGATGGTGAGATAGACCGCGATCGGAGGGATCGCCGCCCAAGTAGCATCGAATAAGCTGAAGTCAGTACGAGCAATTTGGGCGTGGAAAGAAGAGACGGCGAGAGATAGTACCACAAAGGTATCGCAGAACTCGAAGAAGGTGGTCAGTAGTGGACTGAGTGGGAAGCGAGACGAATCGACTCGAGAATGTGGATCGGATAAGTGATATCGAGACGAGTAATGATATGGTAGACAAGACTCCCAACAAGATGGCGAGAAGCGAGTCGGGTCGAGAAGAGGGTCGCCATCGAGAGTCGGAGGTGAACATTGAGCTCCATGGGAGTCTCAACAATCTGTTGATCGATGAGAGAGGCGCGATCAAGAAGATCTGAATATACTTCTCTTGGGACATAAAGAAACCATCCGAGTGGAAGTAACCTCAATCCCAAGGAAGTAACGAAGAGGACCAAGATCCGACATAAGAAACTGCTCACTAAGACGAGCCTTGACAAAATCAATGTACTAAGAATCATCTCCGGTAATGATCATATCATCAACATATAGAAGAAGAAGAGTCCGACCACGAGACGAAGTGTGGACAAAGAGCGCAGGATCATGATCACTAGCTAAAAAACCAGCAGCAATGACCACAGAGGAGAAGCGCTCAAACCAAGCATGAGGGGCTTGCTTAAGGCCATAGAGAGAGCGACGAAGGCGACAGACCATGCCCTCAGGAACAGAATACCCAGGTGGCGGATGCATGTAGACCTCACACAACTTGCCATTAAGAAATGCATTCTTGACATCAAGTCGAGAATGCAGACCCGATGGCGAGCAGGCGCCACCGAAAGAAGAGTGCGGACAGTGGTCATGTGGGCCATAGGAGCAAAAGTCTCGTCGTAGTCACGACCATGCTCTTGCTAGAAGCCACGAGCAACAAGACGCGCCTTATAGCACTCAAGGGAGCCATCAGAGCGAGTCTTAATCTTATAGACCCACTTACACGTAATGGGACGAGAGTGAGATGGAAAAGGAACAAGATCCCAAGTGCCGAGACGCTCGAGGGCAGCAATCTCTCGGCCATGGCATCTTGCCACTCGGGGTGAGTAATGACATCCCAGAGGGAGACAGGCTCAGAGTAGCAAAGACCAAAGAAAAGCAAAGCAGGCGGGGGCGAATCGTGGCGATCGCGGAGGCGAAGGAGGAGAAGATGACCCATCGGGGAAGATGGATCATCGAGAAGATGGAATATCGAAGAAGATGGCTCATCTGGAAGATCCTCAATCGAGGTCGACGAGTGTAGAAGAGAAGGGAGCGGAGGAGCCAGAGAAGGCAAGCAAAGCGGCGATAATGGCGGAGAGGCCAAAGGAGGAATATGTGGACGCAGATGGGGCCGAAGTGGACGAGGGCAAGAGAGATATAGGTGTATCTAGAAAGGTAAAAAACAGAGACTCCACAGAGGAAGCCAAGGAGAGGCGGGGCGTGGGTAGAAGGGACGAGACTCGTCGAAAGTCACATCCCGAGAAATCTGCATCCGTCGACCAACGAGGATCCCAAAGACCGATAGCCCTTGTGCTCGCAGATCAGTATCCTAGAAAGACACACTCAACGGATGAGCGGTCGGTTTGAGTGCGTTCTCGAGGGCAAGAAGAACGAGTAACGACCAAAGCGAGCGAAGGTCGAGTAGTTAGGAAGGAGACCACAGAGACGCTCAACAGGATTGCACCTCAAGAAGCGAAGAAGGTGGATATTGACGAGATAGGTGGCGATGGAAGCGACCTCGCCCAAAAGTCGTGGAATAGAGGCGGCAATCATCGATTGCGAGCCGACTCAAGGAGGTGACGATGCTTGCGCCAAACAACACCATTCGAGCATGAGCACGGGACAAAAGAATCGAAGGAGAGTGCCACGCTCGACAAGGAAGCTGCGCAGGTAACGAGAGAGGTACTCGCTAGCAGAGTTAGCACGAAAGACACGAATAGGAGTGGAGAACTGTGTGCGGACCATAGTGGCAAATTGTTTATAGATAGACAAGGCCTCACTACGAGAAGACATGAAATATATCCAAGTGTGGCGAGAGAAATCAGCTATAAATATGATATAATATCGATGACCCCCTTTCGAAACGAAGGGAGCCGGACCCCAAACGTCGGAATGAACAAGATCAAATGGACGCTGAGACACTGACTCACTATGAGGATAAGGAAGCTGAATCTGTTTGCCTAACTTACATCCCTGACAATCTAAAGACACGTCTCGAGAGGCAGACCCGAAGGCCTCGGCGAACTAAAGACGCATGATTTAAATCCCACAGATGGCCAAGACGGTGATGCCACTTCTTTGGAAAGAGCCGTGAGCTGAGTGGTAGAAGCGAGAGGCCGGCGGAGGCAGTGGCGCGGAAGGAAGGTGAAGCGATCAAGCTCCCAGAGACGCTGTGAGTCAAGGCGCCGAGGCAGAACCAACGAGCTCCGTGTGGCGGTCTGAACACAACAAGAGTCGAGTCGAGAATGACTCGACAACCAAGATCGATAATCTACCCAAAGAGAAAGAAGTCGCATGGTAAGGCAAGGAACATGAGCAACTGAAGGAACATGAAAAGATGAGTTGCTAAGAGGTCCTCGACCAGAGACAGAAAGAGATGTATCATCAGCAGTGAGAACACTAACAGGAGAATCAAGAGGTGTAATGAAAGACAAAGTGGAAGCATCAGGAGTCATGTGAAAAGATGCTCCAGAGTCAAGAATCCACGGAGAGGTACTTGACTGTGTAGGGGGTGGTTTCTTAGTGCAGAAGAGTCGATGAGCGAAACTCGCAGAACTGCCGAGGAGAACTCAAGCGGCAAGCGGCGTCAAGTCCGGCTATCTCTCGCTTTCGATGAGAGAAGCTGCTGAAGAAGTCGATGTAGACATCGATGTAGAAGCACCGATGCGGTGCTAGTAGAAGAACGACGTGAAAGATGTCGCTTCTTCTTATAGCACTGGACTCAATGTGGCCGACCTTGTCACGAGAGGAAGCGATGAGGACGGCCACCACCGATGGAGGGCGTCCACCACCACGTGGCGGCCATTGGAGGAGGCGGTCTTGTTGAAGCGTGGAAGGAGCGGTGTAGCAGGTGGACGAGCGGCAAGCACGGAAGGGAGTGGCATCAGACCAGCACCACTCAAGCGAGTCTCCTCCGTGCGTACCTCGGTAAGAGCCTCCAGGAGAGTGACACGAGGGTGGCGTGCAAGGAGCTGGGCACGCCTCTGCTCGAACTCAAGACGAAGGCGAGTAAGGAACTCGTAGACCCGCTGAAATTCAGATCAAGACGTCATACCAAGCAAAGACGGACAGAGCGGCAGCCCAAGCGGTGCGGAGAGAGAGGTGACACGACACGCATAGAGAGCTCGGCGTAAAAATGTCAATGATAGTATCACCTGTCAAGAGAATGCTCTGACGGACTACGGACGGTGCTGTGGCATCACCGAAGGCTCAGAGCGTTGGCGAAGGTGAGTCCACATCCGGAAAGTGAAGAGTCCCACAACCTCGTAAGAGAAGCGAGGTTGGACATCGGCGATGAAGACAAAGAAGCAGTTTCGGCGGCCGTCATCGCGTCACCGAGTGTAGGCGGTCGATTGATCCTTGTAGGAATCGAGCCTCTGGTGGCGAGGCGACCTCATCATCGGCAAAGCGGCGGCCTCAACAAAGACCTTGTCATTTGTCGAAGCGCAGCGACAGCGTAAACTCCGTCGGAGAATAGGGCAAAGCGGCGGTGACATCGCCCAGAAGGGCGCCCGAGACGAAGACCACGCATGTGAGACACGAAGTCGGTGTAATTAACACCATCGAAGATCACCGGCAAGGAGGAGAGAAAGCAGTACCCATTGGTGGCGGCCCGACGGCCGGCCCGGTTAAACAACGTTTTTTCTCATTGGGTGGCTAATGGGCGGCTAACAAAACGACTTAAGAACGGCCCGGTAGACATCCCGCGACGGAACTTAGGGTTTCCCACACGGAGAAGCGGCGGCGGCGGTCCTCCGGCGATGATTGGCGGGAGAGCCTTCGAACGGCATGACGGCGGGAGAGTGGCGACGGCCGGGAGAGTAGCGACGACGGGAAGCGGCGGCCTCCGGCGACAGCGGCGGCGGGTGAGCTCCTCCGGCGGCGACCTCCGGCAGCGGCAATGGCGGGTGAGCTCCTCCGAGTGGCGGCAGCGGCGGGTGAGCTTCAGGCGTTGAGGCGGTGGGTGGAGCGCCTAGCGACAGCGGCGGCGGCGGATGAAGCTTACTTTGGCGGCAACAGCTGCGGATGGAGCCGCAAGTGAAGTAGCCCGGCGACGACGGCGTTCGAGCGGAGACCCGGAGACCTCGAAGGCCGGCGGTGGTGAAGGGCGGTGCAGCCAACTCAAGGCGAGGAGACGTCAAAGATGACGATAAGCGACGACCTCCAGATCGGATCCGAGAGGCGGCGGTGTGGTGAAGGAAAACCCTAGGTACGCTCTGATACCATGTTATGAATAGCGTTTTTATTCATCATGAGGCCAATGGTCCAATATGTATACACAAAGTACAGGAGGTAAATATGCAAATAACCCCTCATAACAATGGGGAATAACACGTTATACATATATCTCTAACATTTGGTGTCTGAACGGAATTTAAGTCGCATCGAGTATTAGCAAATGCGTTGTTTACGACCATTTCTTCCAGCCATTGGTGTGAAAAACTGAAAATTGAAAGGCTTAATGGATTAGAAGTCATACTTCCATCTGAACAACATATCAACAATGTATGCTGGCTGCCAACATGTAGAATGCAGGTCAAGTTCTGCAAAGAGATGGGACACAAAAGCAAAACAAGGTAGCAGCAATGGGATAATAAGCAATGCGTAGTGGTTCATCAAAAGCACACAACACACGAAAAGAAATATAAACAGTAACAGCAATCCTGAATGGCCCTTTTTCCCTAAAAAAAAGCATACACTGTGTCAGCTGTGTTGGCTGACTATATAACATGAGTTGGGGCCGATATATCGTCAGAGAGAATCACAATAATTTGGCGATGAGTGGCAAGATTGGGGATGATCTTGGCGTCAGGAAAAAAGAAAAGAAAAAAAAGGAACAACAGGTGTGTAACTGATAGATTGAGAGCTGGAGAGATTGATCATCTGATGAAGGCGTGCCTTCTTGCCCCTCTTTGGTCCACGTGAAGCTGTGGCGACATCGGCTTGGTCACATTCTTCGTCGATCTGCGAAAACAGCAATTGCGTGTTTGTGAGATCAAGTTCAGGAAGTTCAACACCAGATTTTGCAAGTTCAGGAAGCAATGGCAAATTTTGGTCGTTTTCTGCTCACCTCTGTGGACGGAATGGTCTGTCGAACTTTGGGAGAGGCCGTGCGTGTGGCACCATGGTCCTCCTCAGCTGCTTCAATGCCTTCTCTTCCTCGATCTTCAGACATAGATTACAGAGGTTGGTCACCAGAGCAGATAAAAAATGCATGCACTATGGAAAACATTTGAGCAATAGGTACACCTTTTGCGCGAATTCGTTCTCCTCTCTCAACCTCTTGTAGCTAATCTCTTTTTCCTTCACCTGCATTGCAACAAAACGCTCCGTAAAACCTCCTAATCATTGGATTCCAAAGAAAAACAGAAAGAAAAAGCGCAGACCATGTTATCAAATTCTGATCTTTGTACCGCCCTTTCATCAACATGCAACGCAAATTGTTGGACTTCAGTGAGAGGCTTCCGCTCCTTCTCTGGAAGAGGAATAGGATCCCTGCAACAAATTTAAAAGGCTATTATTATCTATGTATCTTCCTCATATAGAAATCAAGAATTCTAAGGACAACAGACTGTGTGCCTTACTCTTTCAGTATAGGCTGTGCCTTGACAATTCTCCTCTGAGCATCTTCCCTCTCCATCCTTTCTCTTTCTTCCATCATTCTTTGCTGCTCCACTTCATGTCTCACCAAACTTTCCAGCTGAAAACCTTCCGGCCTCGTGCATGGCTTCGGTTCGGGCTTCGGTGGCACCTGAACAGAAAAAATGTCAGGCAAGAAGAATTAAGAGGTTGGCCTGGAAACAGAAAAATGTTGAGCAAGTAACTTTGCACGTACTACTGGATAGTCTGTGGTGTAAGGATATGGGTTAGCCTTGGGAATCCTGGCCTTTTCTTCCTCTGATTGCTTCTGTAAGAGTTGCGCAGCTAGCTGCCTCTCTTTTTCATGCCCTCTTTCCTGTAACATGGATACAGTATTATTTGCTTGCAACAAAGATCGTGAGAAATGCTATGAACATTGTAAAATAATTTGCATTTCACGCACATCTGTATGTAGATTGAAAGGGTTTGGTATCGTTAGTCTAGGCACATCTTTCTTGTCATGATATGAAGAAGACTCAGAGTGAAGAGAAAGCTGCAAAATAGACTATATATTAATAAGGGTGGAGAACTTAAATTGGGTTAGTTCATTAGTTATACGACTTACACCCACCTTATCAAATAGATCCGCAACTGCAGGAGGACCCAAGCGATCATCAGTAGAAAAGTGGAACTCCTTGGGCGCAGTTGCCTGAGGCTTTGGGTGGGCAAACACACCAATATCGCCCATGCTCTCAAGAATCTGCATGAAATGATGTTCAGACTGATGCTCTGAAGCATAATGCCATCAAATTTGTAGGCTTCAAGTGAGATAAGTATACCTTTTTGTTCAGTGGCTTGGCCTTGAACTTGGGGGCCTTCTCCAATTCCTCCAGTTCCAATTCCTGAGAACTTTTCACCCTGTTAAAAAATGATTTTAGAATCGAACATAAAGATAAAATGGCTATTGGTTTCTCAATGATTGAGTGTCAAAGGCAAAACCTTGGTGGCCTAGCTCGCATTGCTGTCTCAAGTTGTGGAGGTTTTAGTTCCGTCAGTTTCAGTGGCTTACTACTCTGACTCTGCAAGATTGAAGCATTTAACTTTCAGTAACGATAAGAATTGACGTCCTAACGTGGCAACCAGGTGCAAGTATGCTTACCCGGATAGTTCCCACAGAAGAAGCTTCTGAACAGGGGTCCGCGTGTCTTGTGGCTCTTTCCATCGTTTTAAGATGAAACTCCTGTAGTCATTGCAAACGCATAACTTAATTAGTCAACGAAAAGGGTGGCCACTCGTGAATTTGTCATGATAATAGAATACATACATTGAATTCAGGAAGTTGTGGAACTTTCCTTGGAAGAGGAGGAAATGAAGGAGCTTCAGCAATCTAAAAGCAGAAGAAAGCAATTAGGCTTCGGCTCCTGAAATCTTGCTTAGTTAAGTCAAGCAAACATACAGCAAACAAATTCTCACCTTTTTGTTAAATGGCCGTGCTCTGAACTTTGGGATCTTGGCCAGCATCTCCTCCTCTAGCTCTGTAGAGCTCTTCACTCTGACTGCTCGGATCCTATGGGCAGTCTGAAGTTCAGGTTCTTTTGGCCTTGTTAGCATAAGCTTAGGCCTTCTCTGTAGTGTAGTTGCTGCATCCTCCTGCATTGTGCATACAAATTGCAATATGATCAGAAACCTCCTAGTCAATTACCAATACTGTTTTCATCATCAAGTATTCAGAAGTAATAAACGTATGCAATTTTATCAAACTCTGGATTGGTGGAGATATCATGCACCAAGAAAAAAAACAAATTAAAAAACGCATCTCACAAAATAACGAAGATTACCAATACTGTGTCGTGCATACAAATTGCAATATGATCAGAAACCTCCTAGTCAATTACCAATACTTTTTTCATCATCAATTACCAAGAAGAAAAAACAAATTAAACAACATGCACTCACAAAATAACGAAGATTCATCTTTTGTATTTCTAACCATCCCAATGTTAAATTATACAAGTAAGGGCAATATTTTGTTGATAATTAATGGATTTTCACATCATCATCTTTACTATAAGACAATCAGCTTTTATGCTCAACCAACTGCCCCACATAAGAATGTGAAAGCAATGTACATGGTTAGTGTGTTACATAGCTAGCAACAGAAATGGAGAGAGGAATACTAACATGAGAAAGTGATCGGTTGTGGCGGATGCCCAACTCTCTAGTCCCTGACTCAAACTTCTTAATCATTTCTGCTGCCGAAATATATGGAGTCACTTCCTGAAAAATGGCACAAAATTGCTAAATCACATTGCACTTGCATTTTCATATCTCCCCGCTAAACATAAAACGAAATGCATCACTAGAGTCAGAAGATGATTTTGGCATCTACCTTCAGAGAGTGTGCATCTTCATGGTGCTTCCTCATGGAAGACAGGGTCATCTCAGTGCTTCCTGCTAAACCACCTCTTCCCTTGTGAGGCAGCACCCGGGTCTTCACGTTCAGTATCTGACCACAACAGCAACACAACATTCCTGTCATCAATCTTACAACTCCACAATGACAAGAATTTATAAGTTCCATCCATAGTCTCATTCCGGTACCTGTCTTGTCCTTCCGTCGTCTAGCTTCTGCCTCTTCACAGCCTGATTTTCTTGCGCAATGTCATTAGCAGCAGTAGCTGCCTTTCCGGCAATCACATCACGAGCCCCCCTAAAAACCAACAACCCAGACATCATTAAGAAAATCATCTCAAGATTGGAGAACAATATGTATTGGTGGGTGTATATTTCATTATTTATCTTACTTGATCACATTCCTCTTGACACTCATCGAGGACTGCTTCAGAGAAGACCGTTGCACCATCTTTGATTCAGTCACAGCGGCAACAACTCCCTTGGACGCGTTCGCCTGCAGCTTCGGAGTGCACGCTTCGGTCTTCACTGTCGATTTGGCACATGTAGGCACCGCAGTGACAACTTTCACAGGAGGAGGAGGCCTCTGAATCTTGGGCGTGCTAGACCCACCATCTGCTGCTAAAGCCACGCCAATGTCAATGTCAGAATTCAGAAATCACAATTCCCCACAGGCATGGATCGAAGGAAAAAAAACCCACATTTTGCAGCCGGGTCTTTCGACGGGGGGAACTCGAAAGACTTGGGTGATTCCTTCTCGTCCTCTTCTGCCGGCGGCGACTCTGACATTGCATCAGCACATGCAGCCACGCTGGCCAAAATAACCAAGGCAATCATTCATATGCCTAACACGAGTAAGAAATAGAATGAAGCAACAAATTGGGGTCCAAAGAGGCAACCTTTCTTCGTGCTGCTGGTTACTGGCATTGACGCATTTCCCACCGGGATTCGCTTCGGGGACCTGAAGAATTCAGAATGTGAGCTTCAAGAAACTAACTAGTATTTCTGGGAATTGAGGAGAGCACATGAAATCAGCGAACAGTCACATACAAATCCGAATGAACCGTCTTTCTTCTCCTGCGCATTCCTGAACAGCCAGACGTGAAAGGGGAACACACAAAGAAGACAATTAACATCCAATCACAACGAATCGTGGATAAATTTTAGAAAGAGAAGTCGCCAACGCTTACCCACCAACATCCCCTGCGGGATTGGTGACGCCTCCTGCTGCCTCCTCCACCGTTTCCTTCTATCGTCGCAAATTTACAGATCACCAGATAATAAGAACGTGAAAAAGAACCCAGATTAGGGCAAAATTGGAGTAAATTTCTTGTTTTATTCTTACTTTCGGGGCCGGCTCCGCGTCCGCGAAGTCGCAGAGGCTGTCGATCTTGACCTCCGCCCTCGACTCCTTGATCCTCGGCGCAAACGCTGCAGGAAGGAACAGGGAAATTCAGGGCAAACATAAGGAGAGAAGCCACGGGTTGGCGCGGGGAGGGAGGGGGAGAGACGATCGAATGGGGGCGGCGCGCGTACGCGAGGGGGCGTGGCTGACGGAGGCCTCGAACCAGCGCTCGGCGGCGCGGACCTCGTCCTCCGTCTCGTCGTTGACGAAGTCGAAGTACTTGGGCGCGCGAAACTCGTACGCATCGTCCACCTGGAACTGCGCCGCCGCCGCCGCCGGGCCGGAGGAGGGGTTCGTATCCGGCGCCATG
Organism: Phyllostachys edulis; assembly: GCA_036346405.1. Taxonomy (NCBI): domain Eukaryota; kingdom Viridiplantae; phylum Streptophyta; class Magnoliopsida; order Poales; family Poaceae; genus Phyllostachys; species Phyllostachys edulis. Next base: position 43,758,444 of record CM070558.1, read on the forward strand.
GGCGCGGATAATTCTAGGGCTAGCGCGCGAGCTAGGAACTCCCTAGGGTTTCACCCTCTCTCTCTCTCTCTCTCTCTGGATGTCGTGGCGACTAATGTATGTCTCGATGGGAAGGGAGATGTGAAGAAGAAAGTGTTGGGGATGGGGGAGGCGGGGGGAGCCTGGGTGGGAGGAGAAGAACGTTGGGGAGGGGGAGGAGTCTAACGGTCGGGAGATTCGAACAGTGTGCCAAAGGGAGCAAGGCTTAAGAGAGGCCGGGTAAGCGTGGGTGGGTGGAGACGCGCGGGGCTCTGCGCGCAACGGCTATTTTTGTGGGGGCGGCTGGCCCAGCCGGATTAGTGCGTGGGGAATAAAGGTTGGGAAAATTGGCTACAGAGCACTGTAAATGTGTGTCATTTGTCAATGGACATCTAAAAAACGGGGTTATGCTAGAAAACACTGTAAAAAGTGTAATTTTTCCATAGAACACTGATGCCATTATTTTATCATTTCTAGACCAAAGAGGAGAGAGAAAACACGGGAATTGTCAAGTTTGCCCTTCCCTCTCTTCCTTATCTCTTTCTTCTCCTTGAGTGTGGGCTTCAGCTTTGGGCAATGGAGATGGCAGAGTCGCTTCGGCCTCATGGTGGGTCCGCAACCGCCGCCCAAGTCGCCGCCGCCTCGAGAAGCCGCCAGAAGCGCATGAGTTCGAGTTCTACCTCTCCGACTTCGAGGCACACCTCCTCATCACCAACGCCGAGGGCAATGTCGTGGCACTGTGCCTCGCCCACACCACCGTGAGCTGAAGGGACGCTTGGCACGCCACGCCGGCCCACCTCGTCGGACTCTCCACCTAGCTTCCACCATCCAAGGCCATTTGGGCTTCTCCAACGACCATGGTGGCGGTGTGGGACGATGGCGTCGCCGTGATTCCGTTCTTCATCGCCTCGGCCATTCGCCTCTTAAAATCGCCGAGCAAGCTCCTCGGCTCCATAATCTAATTGTTGGTGCTCGGAGCACCGTGATCGGTGACCCTAGCTTCCAACCGCCGGATCAAGCTCTCCTCCTCCGTGCCGCTGGCACCATCGACCTCATGCGCCTGCCTGCCTCCGTCGTCGGTCCGCTCCGAGCTCCTCCGCCTCCACGGACCGCCAAGAAGGTCCTTGTACCTCCCTCGTGCCCATGCTCGCCTCCTTTTCCTCTCCTCCCTCCGCCGCTGCCGCCTCCGTCGGCTCCCATGCCTAGCACTCACTTGGCCTTAGCTCCTCCTCGACACCGCCCCACCACAACGCCTCCTGGGCCTCTTCCACTCCTTTGATCCCATTTCACGGTCCCCCGCCTCTCTCTCGCCTCGCTTCATGGCCGCAGACCTCTGACCATCGCCCCACAGCTTCCCCAATCGGTTGAGCCATTGACCCTCCCTCTGTCTTCTTTCATCGATCATGGCCCCACTCGTCATAGAGGAAGGGTATAAAGGTCATTTGGTAGTGTTTCTCTCTCCGAAACAACGAATAATAATATAATAATGGCCTCAGTGTTCTATGGCAAAATTACACTTTTTTACAGTGTCTTCTGGCATAACCCCGTTTTTTGGATGTCCGTTGGCAAAGGACACACATTTGCAATGCCCTGTAGCCAGTTTTCCCATAAAGATTTGACGGGTTATTAGGATGAGGAAGAAGGTAAACGGGGTCGGATTTAGCCGAGTTTTTGGCTAAACTAGCATTGTTGTTATGCGCAATAGTATTGTTGTTATGCGCAATAGTAAAACTACTTCTTCCATACAGCAAAGTAAAAAAATAATGTAGCAAGTACACTATGTCAGAAGCCTTCACAAAAAAAGTTTCATAATTTTTAGAGCTCATTTACTATATTTAGAATTCTTATAACATACCTTTTGCGGAAGAGAGAGAATATGTGTCCTTGGGGGCCGGAAATACATTGTCGTGCCCCTAGGGGCTGGATCCGCCATGTGTCACTTCCTCGGCAAATTTGGTCTTCTAGGGCACGAAAAAGGTGTCATTTTTGCATTTGCTACGTCGGGGTGCTAGTTTTGCTATTGCTCACGCCAAAAGTGTCAAATGCGCCAAAAACTCGATTTAGCCTTGGCAATTTTATCTATGGGGATAATCCCCATGGGGTGGGGGCAAAACTTATCCTGCGGGGGAATGGGGATGGCCCCTGCTAGGCTAGTGGGATGTAAGAACCCGGGGTATTTAACTCGTAATACTTAACCATCCAATTGGCTCTAGCATTACAAATCAAATATCCCGACTCTCGGCAAGATATGTACTTCCTGCACTGCAGACTCACGGGCGATCCAAGCGTGTCCATAACCTAGGACGAGGCTATTCGAATAGATTATACCCTGCAGGGGTGTACCAATGTACCTACACGTCAGACCGCCTTTTCGCCACATGATTAAGCACACTACCTTTGGTATACCGACACGGCTAAGTCCTACGAGACATTTCCAATGGATTGTGCTAATTAAGAGTTGTACGCATGGGGGTTAACCCTTAGTGAAATGCCTCCCCAGCTCTCACCAAGGACCCATACGAAGAGTAGGATACATCGGCCCAGCTCAAGCCGTTGCGGATGCTCCCCTCCTATCCCATGTTGCAAATATATATATACAACGACCACCACGCGACTCATTAATTAACACCCCCCAAAGTACTTAGTCAAGAGAGGTCCCATATCCCCCTCATGTGGTTAGCACACAATTTGCTTGGTACGGTGGCGCAAGTAACTCGGTCCTTGATTTACTTGGGCACCCTTCCAGTCACACCATAAGATCACACCATCAACCATTGTGCCCAAGTCTCAAACATTTCATTTTCGCCAGGTTTTGACTTTACAAAGTAACAAAGCACAAAGTGCTGAGCATAATGATAATAATAATTTTGTATGATCAAAGTTATCGACTAAGTCGATAACGGCCCAATTCTACCGATAGCTAAGCATTTCTAAGCATGACACCGTAAAGACAATAAAAGAGCATAATTCAACCGCCAGGCTCTAATTCACCGGCGAGATTAATACCTTGTGTTTAGTGGCAGGGGATAATAATTTAAGGGCAACCATGCAATAGGAATAACTACCTATAATCGGGAAAATAAACTTTGACACAAAAGCATGCATACATACAATTTGTAAACAAAGTATTAGACTTTGAAAGTAATGGAATTATTATGATCAAACTGCTTGCCTCGTTGGAGATAACTTTCTTGCTGCAGAGGATCACTCTCGTGCTCAAAATAATCGTCGGAACCTATCGAAAGAATCAAGAAGAACAAATAAGAACGAATAACACCGAGAGTACTCAAAAATTCAAATTCATCCAAAAATCATGAAAAAATCACAGAAGGTATAGCATGATTTTAAATGAATTTATTAACAAAAATAAATCGATTTGGATGTTCTATGCAAAAGTTATGGCAGTTTGAAAATCAGGTTTCAAGAAAATCTAACAAAATTGTTATCTGTTACTGTTCACCCGAATTAAATATTTTGGTAAAAATTTCCAGAGAGGTAGTGCATATGAAATTTTTATGGTAGACAGAGCACCACATGAGATGAACAATGAAATTTGATTCACCTCATTTGGAGCTAAGATGGATTTTCTATGATTTTTCAAAGTCATGAAAGTAGTGTAAAGACAATTGTAAACTAATATTTTTAGTAACAGTAACATGCTCAAACCCAATTCTACATTTAAGTACAGTAATCGAGGAATCCAACAAAATTGATTTTACTTAATTTGGTGTTACAGATAAATACTTATGCATTTTTGAAGTTAAAACAATTTTTAGAGCAACAATAATACTAAACCTAAAGTAATTTTACCAAAAGTGTTTTTTGGAACAGTAACATGGTTCAATCCATTTTTATAATAAAGTACCTGTAAAAAGGAAACTAACAAAATTTGAATCATAAATTTTGGAGTTTTTAAGATTTAGTTAAGAATTTTCAAAGTTTAACAGCAATTTATAGTGTGAAAATAATTCATTTTTGGATCACTTTCCACAAACTATATTTTCTGAGACAGTGACAAGGTGGAAACCCATTTTAAAATAGATTTCACTTGTAACATCCCAAAGTTCATTACCAAAATAAAAAGGAATAAAGTTATTATTTTATTGAATTTTCGAAATTTGAAAGAGTTTGATTGCTTTATTTGAATTTCTGAAGTTTTAAAAGTCAAAATTTAAGTTTTATTAAAGTTTTGAAGTTTAATTTGAGTTAAAGTTGAAAAATAAAAAATTAAATTAATTTTTGAAATTTTACGAGATTTTAAAAGCTTTTCTTAACTATTTTAAAGCCAAAACAAAATTATGTGTAAAAACTATTATCATTTAAGTTGAAATTATTTTTATTAAGTTCAAAATAATTCTAGCAATTTTTGTGAATTTTTCTAGAATTTTTGGACTCTATTTGCTATGTTCTAAAATATATATATTTGATTTAATGCTTAAATCCTTATTTCGAAAATAAATAAAAAAATATAATAAAAATTCTGTTCAGTCTGGTCCGAACATACACCATGAATTGTCCAGACCATCCATGAGTGAACAGTAGTTCGAAAAATTATATAATAATAAAAATATGTTTTCTTCCACGTGGAGCTTCCCATCGGGTCACCCATTCCATTCCTACTCCCACAACAGCACACTTAACTCCAAAAGCCTTGCATGCACTACCAACGTGGGCTTTAGTTTCCACTTGTTAGTATGCCCCCTCCAATTCATTTATCCTCTCTTTTCTTTCTCTCTCCTATTCATCTTCCTCACGAACGCATCTTCTCTGTTGTTTCTTCAAACCGAAAATCACCATAGGAGTTTATGACCGAGCTCCTCGCCGAGCCACCTCCATGGCCGACCCCACCTCCGGCCGCCACTGCCGCGCAAGATCCTCCCAGCGCCACCACACCCCTCCTCTCCCCTTCCATGATCGCTTTCGCTTCTTTGCAAGCAAAGCTCAGCGCCATTAATGGCGTATCACCACTTTTTCTTCTCTTTCTCCCACTCAAAACATTAAAATCAAATCCGTCGAGGTAAACGTCCGCATTATCGCCACGCGACGTCGCAAACACCATCAATTTCACAATTCATCCACTACATACAATCAATTTAATCGCTTCGTTTCATCTTCAAATGCAACTAAAGCCGCCGCCGTAGCTCTTCAGATTCCGCTGTTTGGCTTCCCTCCGCCCTATAAAAGGAGCACCGGTGCCTCTCCACAACCACAACCCACCTCAAAATCTCTCCTCCCTCTCCCCATGGTTTGGCCGAATTTGGAAGTTGAAGCTCGAGGTCCGAACGTCGTACATCGGTCAATTGCGTCCTCTACGGTGGAGCCCCGCACCATCGACCACACCGCTTAGCTTCGCCCATGACGTTCTACGTCGTGCTTCCTCGCCGCCGGAACATCGCCGAGTACTGCCGCCACCATGAGCCCACGCTACCGACGTCGTCGTCCTCGTCTCCGACCATCCGTACACATTCCTCCACAACCGAGGTGAGCAAGCATCCCCGTCATCCCCTCTCCATTCCACCTCGCCGGTAGTCGGAACGCCGTCGATTCACGGCAATGTCGCCATCCAAACCTTAGGTCAAGCTTCTTTATTGCGAATTGCGTCACCGTCGAGCTAGCTCTAGCCACACCGTCTCCACCATCAAGATCGCGATGTCGCTCTTCGCGGTGCTTCCTCCCTCTTCGCCGGAACCTCACGAGCACCACCTTCTTCATGGCGCCATTTTTTTCTTTCCAAGTTCTTTGTTCGCCGACTAAGGAAGATAAACAGTGAAGTTTTTTTTAGTCATGCTTGCCCATTTGTACATAGAACTTTTATTCCTTCCAAAAATGATTTCTCTCACATACAAGCTCTAAATCCATTGATTCTTTCTCCTAAATTCATATAAATTCATCTACTATTCCCAGTTTTTACTTTATAATTTTTAGATTTTATTTAATTTTCGTTAATTATTTGGTCCATTTTATGCATTGTTGCCGCCGCCACCGAGTGCACTTTCCAACACAACCGGAGTGAGCGCCGTTCCTCGGTTCCTCTTCAAATCGCCACAAACCTCATCCGCTAACTCCTCTCCGTTTTCCCGCAATACCGACGTTCGCCCGTCGTCCGCCGAAGGATTTCTCTGTTGGACTACGTCGCCATCAAAGATCCTCTCGCCGAGCCGTCAACACCGTTATGTTCGCCTCAACGTGTTCTACGTCGTACTTTTCTCTATGGCCATAAAGATCTTTCTTTGTTCTTAGCCATCCGAAACTACAATTCACGTGAATAGTGAATTTTCGGAATTATATCATTTCATGTGATTTTCAACCTTCCGGAATTTCGTTCTCACTCATACGAACTCCGATTGCGTCGATTCAACTTCCTAAATTCATATAAAATCGATACCTTCCTAGCAGTATTTATGTTATAATTTTTGGATTTTATTTGGATTTTATTTGAATATTATTTGAAGTCGGATCGTTTACGCCAGATAGATTTTAACGACTTGGACGACCGGATTTCAACGCCGCTTGAGAATAATCCATTAAGCAAGGCAAGTTACATTCTTGAACATGTTAATCCCAGTATTTAAAATTATTTAAATTCTGTTTTAAATTATTATTGCATGCGTATTTATATTCAAGTAATTTAAATTCCTGTTTTAAGCTTTATAGTTATTCCCAATGCCTTTGTATGTCCAATTATTGTCAAGAGAGGTGGTATGGAGACTATTATCGAATGCATATATATTTTGGAGTTTGGATAATAAAAGAGGATTGTGAATGGATGTGTAAAGATAGAGGAAATTGTTAATAGATAATGAATGATTACGTAAATAGGTGATTATTGGTATTGGATTATGGAAATAGATTATTATTAAGGATCGATTGTGGTATTATTAGAGTTATATGATTGTTGGATATTAGATGTCAATCATAGATATAGATTATCATTGGATTATTGGATATTGGAATGAATGATGTTACATGATTATTATGGTTGTATTGTAGAAATAAATGATTATTGGATACCGGATTTTAGAGTTAGATTGTTGTTGATGTTGGATTAATAAAGATTGGATGATAGATAGATACTATAGTCAAATACTGAATTGTTGATATTGAATTCTAGAAATAGATTGTCATTGGATATCAGATTATCTAAAATTTGATTATAGGATTACATAGTCATTGGATTGATAGATATCGGATTATAAAATTTGAGTATAGATAAATATTTGGATCAATTGAAGTTGGATCATAGAAATAGACTTATACGGTGTAGATTGGACTAATGAATTTTGGATTGTCAAGGTTGGATTATCATAATCTTGATGGATTACATACTGATCTCGTTCTTGACAAGTCTTGGACATTTAACCCTCACCCTAGATAAAATCTAGTTGATACAATAGTATGAACTAGAACATTTTGAGAAAGATTATGCTTAGCAATGCTTAGACCCAAAAATGTTTGATTTGGGAAACTTTCAGCCAAAAATCAAATATTGTTTAAGAATCTATGGCATTGGTTTGTCATGGAAGTTTTGTCGTAAATGAATCTCGAGAAAAATAAAATAAAATTATGGTTTGTACTTGGGCGAAATGGTTGTTTGGATGGTGCATGTTAATGCACGGATCGAGTCATTTCCATGATCGAGGCCCATGGGTTTTGTGGAAAGTCGCCCAAGTCGCTTGAGGACCGACCTCTGAGCGTTCCTTTGCTATGCCTATAATGGGCTATGCCTCACCGTACAACCACATGTCCTCGAGAATGGGGCGAGGACACAGCTAATTAATTTGTAAAGTTCCATCGCGGTTGATCCTGTTTGTGCGTGGGCGGTCTTTCATGGCCATTTCTTTTGACAAAGTCTTTCATGACTATTGTTCCCTTTGGCGCAAGAGGGGCTAGGAACTCATGATTTCTATTCCAAAGGGGCGAAACCTTAGCGAGGGAAGCTGCGGTGGAATGGCGCATTGTAAAGGCCTTGGCACGTGCTCTAGACCCTTACCTAAGGTAGTGAGCGGTGGCATAGATATATCTTGGGATAAACTAGAGAATTCGTGTCTTGTGGGTAAAGTGTACAACCTCTGCAGAGTGTAAAACTATTGAATAGCAGCGTCATGATCATGGACATGCTAGCAAAGCCACTCAAAGTTAGACTTGGATTTTGATTTCAAAAGACTTTATTAACTGGTTTATTTAAATGGGAATTGGGCGGGAAGCCATGTGATAGGAGGGTATCCTTCACCATTCATGTGTGAATGTTATCTGACTATAAAATTGATTTATAAAATAAATTTTAGTTATAGAATAACTGCTTTGGAACTTAGTACAAGTATTTACAGAAAATGATGTTTTATGCAAATTCAACCATATTAAGCTTTCCTTTGAGATATCCATATATGCATGTCATTCTGTTACTTGACGGGTGTAACTTGCGAGCACGGTAGTTGTGCTCATTCTTGCTTAATGCAAATAATTTCAGAGGAGAAGGACTTTGCCACCGGTGTGGATCTCGACGACTAGGCCGCTTCCTCATCGATTGCTCGTGGCGATTAATCTGGACTCTACTACATCTTCGTCTTCATTGTGTTTATTTTATTGTTGGCTTGTAAGCCCTCGTTGTAACAAACTCGTTGATTATTAATTAAGTTATGCGATTTATGGGTGTTACCATATTTGTTTAACTGTGTGAACTAGCTCTTGATCATGGGACTAGTTCGTAAATGCACAGAGGATTTGGGACGTTAATCCCGGGTCCTACAAAGTGGTATCAGAGCCATATCGACTGTAGGTCGTGATCTAGTTAGAATGGCCGTTAGTTGAAAATTTCAAAACTTATTTTAAGACAAGAAATACAAATTGTTCTCTCCTCATCTGGGTCATCTTTCTATTCTCACCCCCTTAATGATATTCTTCCTTACCATTTGGGACGTTAATCCCGGGTCCTACATCACTTAAAACAAAAATTATCAAAATTGATTTCACTGTTTTTGGAGTTAAAATGAATTAGTTATGCAATTTTGAAGTTAGTACAATTTTCAGTTCAACAATAAACCATTTCGGAAAATATAAAGGCATTAAAGACTTTTCTTACCGGGCCGAGACCTAGCCACAGAGAATGGCAAGCGGGGCCCACTGAATAGTGTCATTTTTCATTTTGACCTCCGATTTAAATTCCTACTGACAGGTGGGTCCCATACGTCATACTCATGGTTCACAGAATAGTGCATGGACTAAAGTCCATGTTAGTCCATGCACTCGATCTATGGGTCCATGGTCCAACTACTGCGCACTTAAGGTTTTGGGCCCACTTGTAATAGACTCATCAAAACTTTAAGACAGCTATTTAAATGGCCTAAACAATGATTAGCGCTAAATTAATTGAGATTTGGTTTTAATTACCTATCTATAAAGTCTTGGCTTGTCAGACAAGCGGAGCTCCCGCTCGCTTCGCACTGCTGGCTTGTTTGAGCGACAGTCCTGGCCGCGTGGTCCAAGACTAGGGATGGGATCCTAATAACCCTGCGCAACTAATGGTTGGGGTTTCGGCGACGGAGGTGCACTGGGTCGCCGGCGAGCCAGAGTGGGGCGGCGAGGCTGAGATACAGCAAAAGTGCAAGTGATGCCCCGATGAGAAAATCGTGCAAATCGAACGTTCTTAAGCTACTAGAAGGTCCTAGGAAGCTCACCCGTGTGTTGGCGAGGTCGGGGGAACTCTGAGGTGACTCGACGTCGATAATGGCCGCGGCGGCGCGCGGCTTCACGCGGAGAGTTGGGCCTGAGCCAAGTAACCGAAAATCAAAGGTAAGGAAAGCTTCAGTGAGGGATCTAGTTGGTGTGAGTGTAAGGAAATGGAGATTGGCTTACTCGATTGACAAAGGAGTGATGAAAAGTGTTGGCGGCCGACAATGGAAAATCTTCCAAATTCAAGCGTCCCTGTGATGCAATAAGGAAATTGATAGAGGGGTTTTCTTAGTTGTGCAATGAGACTTGAGATGACGCGCAAGATCAAGCTAGAACCTCACCGAAAGGACGAAAGGCACGATGATGTCTTCACGGGGCGCGCTCCAGAGCCGGCAAAGACACGATGGCACCCTATGATCTACAAACAACGACAAGGGTTCAAATGAGCTAAGATGGAAACGGCGAGAGTCGAGGGACAAGGTTGCGTAGATTATACCGCAGAACGGAGCAAATGCGAGCTCCCCCTTCCTCAGCCCCGAGAGGAAGGATGGGGGAAAATGGGGGCGAAGGGGAAGTATTATCCTCGGTTGAGGACGGAAACGGTCACGGCGTGAGATGGCGGAGAGACAGGAATGGTCATTTGGGCGAAGCAACAGCGCGAAGCAAGCATGCAAGAGGCGAGGCGGCCCGTGGCGAGACGGCTGGCGAGCGCTCATCTTGCGTGGAGAAGATGAAACTGACCGGTGGGGCCCGCGATGTCAGCGATAGTAACCAGCGCGAATCAGAGGGTGGCTCAGCCGGGTGCGGGTTAGGAGGTTCAACCGAGTCCAGATGCGTGGGTCGGACTCGAGCCCGGGTTCAAGTCAGAGCAACAGTGCTAAGTCCAAAGTTTAAATCTGATTTGACCAACTAGCAAAAGGTTTGACCGGGGCTCTAAAATTAGAAATAAATTTCTAAAAATTCTGAAATAAATCAGGGGACTTCCTGGGACAACCTAGTACTCAAATAAAATCTTAAACATCACTGTTTAAGATTTATTTTCTTAGTTTAAATTCAAACTTGGAATAGGTTATTGAATTGTGTTTGAATTTTCTGAGGGTTAAAACTATTCCCAAGAATTTGGGAAAAAATATATTTATTCATGATAATTTTTATATTATTTGAATAAAGTATTTACACATGATGTTCATAAGTTTTTCTTATTCTTGTTTTCTTTTAGAAATTAAATTTGAAGTGTATGTTTTCTTTGACTTCAAAATTTTCATAAGCAACAATTTATGCAAATGCTCTAGAAAAACCAATGCATGTTCAAAAGTTTTAAAATCTCCTCATTTTTATATATTTGAAACACAAACCCAAGTGCAATAAATGATGCAAAAGATTCAAAAACAATATGCATGTTAATGAGATACATACTAATTATCATTTATTAATTTGGGGATGTTACATGGAACTGGTAGGCCTCACATGAGTACACACGAGGACTCGAGATGTGTATTCTTTTCTTATATATTTAGATTTTATCTTAAATATATGTATTAAGATGTACATTTTGAAGCTATATATATATATATATATATATATATATATATATATATATATATATATATATATATATATATATATATATAAAGTCTAAATTAGCAAACACTAATATATAAACCATCATTTTATCCTCTACTGGGCTCGGGTCCCTGTCAGGAGCGAGGGTGCCTTCCCCTGCGAAACATAACGAGACTAACGCGGGGATAGCTTGCCGGGATCGAGGATGGGGCATGAGGTGCCTCCCGTCATCCTCGCCTCGACCCCGCTAAGTTTCCTCGCCTCGTCCCTCACGGGATTGAAAAATAGTTTAGATATAAATTTATAAATTATAATGTGACTTTATTAACGAATTTATTAGTATCTAGATATATTTTTAACACATAATTTTAAAATTTATATCCTAATATAGAGATTCAAGTTTTAGTCAAAATATATAAGAAAAGAATGCATATCTCATATTAAAAATATATAATATGTAAATAAAATAGTATATTTTAATGTTTTATCAGATCTCTCGTGGAGGAAGGTCGACCGCCGTCCCCACCCCACTAATATAACAGGACCCCCCACCCCACACCGATGGGGAATATCCCCGCATGGATAATTGCCATCCCTAGGATGAGCATGTCTATCCTTCTATATAAAAAGAGCTGGATTGGGGCGCAGCGAGGCTATCCATGTCGCCCTTTTTTTAGGGCATCCGATGCTGCTCCTCTCATCTGCGCCCGTCCGATCGGGTTCGGCATTGCGCTCGAACGTGTTGGCTCCACTTCATCGTGCGCTGCTTCGGCCTCGCCACATGTTCTCGCGCATGTCCACACACGACTTCCTTCGTTGGATAGCAGAAGAAGGTCCCCGAACGCGTATGCCTTCGTCTTGCTTCCTTCAGTCTTCTCCCTCCTGCTTCTTCGCCGCCGCCCTCCTCCCCTACAGTACCTTATTCCCCTCCTTCTTCCTTCCTTGACGAGTTCCGCGTGCCCCCTCATCCTTCCCCGCACAATTTTTTTCTCCTCAAAAATTGCAGCCAAACTTGTTGGATAACCAGCAGCTTTAGCAGGCACTCCAGTAGCAGCATCTTCTGTAGCAAATCCCGGCGATGACAGCGGAAAGCCTCCTCCCCCTTACTTTCCCGCTCTCGGTCTCGCCCTCGTCGTCTCCACCGCGTTTGCGGCTCGTGTTAGCAAGCCTACTCGGCCATGCCTCCTCCCCTTCCTTCTTGCCATCACTAGTGCCGCCCACGACATAGCCCCCCCCCCCCCCTAGCCAAATCGCTTGTCTCGCCTCGAGTACCTCTTAATCGGGACATATAGCTGTTAGCCGTCGTTGCATGGATTTCTCTATGACCCTGCTCGATCCAAGGTTGGATTCAGCTGCCAGAGGTACCCCGTCGCGCCCAGTGCTGGATCCGTGTCTGCAAGATGTTGGTGAGTCCCGTCCTCCTCCGCTCCTTTCGTTCTCTTGCAGCTCATAGCTGATGTTTTTTTTGTTGGATTAAGGAGTTCGTGGGCTGAAGGTGTTGTGTTTGAGTTCCAAGTTGCGATCCTGGTAAATCTAATTGCTTGCTTATTTTCTTTTCCAATGTGCGTAGATCGGCAGGTTCTTGCTAGTCGTACCTTGCGAGCGTCAGAGTCCGCCGATGCTTTGCCATCCCATGGGATTTGATTGGAACTGGTTGTTGTTGGTTCGCTGGTGGATTGCCTGATTGTAGCGTTCGATTTACATGCTTTTAGCATCAGGTGTGGAGCTTGTGACATCGTGTGCGTTTCTTGGCGGTCCCGGTAGTTGCCCATGGCTCACCCTTCGATGCAACTCCTTGTATGCGCTATTCTGGAATCTGTGCCTTCTTTTCGTTCTCTTCTTGGTTTTGTTCTTTCTTGGAATTGATCAAGAGATAGACGCAGGATATTTTATCCAGCATTTTTGTCTAGAATGTTGGCCTTTTAGCTCGTATTCTGGTAAGGAAGTTAACCTACAATACTTTCTTCAGCGTTGATGGTTCATGTATGTTCATTCGTGCTGGTTGTTCGATTGCAGAAGCATGTCATCGATGTAGCTCACTATTTCACAGGATTCGAATTAGCAAATGATGTGTTTTGTATATATGTTCTATTGTTTGTCATGTTGGCTTATCGAAATGTTTCACTTTGAGCATCTTCTTCCAAGCGAGGATGGTGGATTGATTCCCTGGTTCAGCACAATTTAGAAATGTCACGTGCTACTTCAGCAATTAGAACTTGTACCTGCAACTTAATTCTTTTGACAAGTGGCGCTTGTTTTGGATGATTTTTCTAGCGGAGTGGGAATGGAAGGTGGTGTTGTAAGGAGAGTGATCCCTTCCGACAACAGTTGCCTCTTCAATGCTGTCGGGTATTGTGAGAACCCTAAAAACTTAACTTAATCTAAACAACGATAAGCGATAATTAGCAATAATTTAAATTTATCTAAACAAGAACAAAACATAAGCTTAGTTTGATATCGAAGACATCACCAAATAATTTCATATAAGATTATATTATCAAAGGTTCAACGACAGAAGTTACAACATGAGCTATTACAGCAAAAATATAACATCGATATAACTCAGAGATAATTACAACAATCCATTACAAGCGGACATACAACATTAATACAATCTCTGAGATAAGTTACAATAAGGATTCATCGCAAGCGAAATTAAAACATTAATACAAACTCGAAATTAATTATAAGAACCCTTTACATCAAATCAAAATATAAATTACTGCTTTGAGTACATTACAAAAGAAAAATAAAATCTTGCATGCTTGGTCACCGCAGCCATTCCTTCCCTTGTTCGTATATCGCCAGCAAGTCGACACCTTCATCGGCCGATCCTAAAATCCAACCCACCTTTTTCCATTGTCCATAAGAATCAAAAGACAAGTAGCAAACCAAAAGCTATAAATGGAAGTTAGAACTAAAGAAGGACCGCCATCAGATCGCATGAAAATCATCGAAGTTCCCAGACCAACCTAGGTCAGTCAGCACTATCTGACTTCGGTGGGTTTCATCACCCGGCAGTTATAGAAAATCCGACACCCACGTTATACCAATTTACCTCTGCCACACGAAATCCGAAGCATAGTATCAGAGACCACCTTTGGACCAAAGGTCCTTAAGCCAACAGTCCAATGTGAGAGCCAAGGAGATAAGGGGATAGCAAAACTGACTTGCTCAGGGTAAAAGGAGAGAGGTCAACAGAGGGCCTCCCATTCATAAGCATCCCACAATCACAGAGCCTCACTCTTCCAATGAAAAGCAGAGCACCATTGCCACAGCCACAACCCACCACAGAGAAGTAGTGAAGGAGGAGAGGAAGACCGAAGGAGCGTGGACGGCAGTAGCGTCGACCCACAACCGTCAACGGCCATTGGAACCACGCCAAGCCAACAAGAACCAGGAGGGACTGAAGAGACCGAAGGGAACACAGGGAGAGCACCATCACCACCACCGCGGCCATCATCACTGCCATCCCATTCCCAACCTGGCCAAGCAAGGTAGCCACCATTTCCCCAATTCTTTCTTATTGCCCATCCGAACCATCCATGGAAGCTAAAATCAGGCACAGAGAGTGCACACATGCAACCATAACTGTAGCATAAACCGAAGGCGTCACAGAACCGGGGGGGGGGGGTAGAGTAGAAAGAGTAGAGGGAGTAGAAGGGAGGTTACCTCGGTGACCACGGCAGCACCACCGTCGGCCTAACCGCGCGCACCCAACGGCCTCGCACCCCCCGGCGTGCGGGAGGCCTCGAGCCCCGTCATAGCTAGCCCAGGGTAGCCACCTCCGTCACCTTCACCATGTGGGAGAATAAAATCAACACAAATCAAAAACATGAATCAAGTACAAACCCTGAAACTGAATCAACCAAAAAGGGGAAATAGGGGAAATCAAATCCGGGTAAGAGGAAGCCAAATCACGGCCACAAGACCACAAATCCGACGAGTTGTGCAACCGAAGCCGAACCGGAGGCGAACAAGTAGGGCAAGCCAAGCGCAGAGACAGGCGGGCCAAGCCGCAGGGGGCGCGGGCGGGCCGAGCCGCAGGTGGTGCGGGAGAGCCACGCGGCAGGTGGTCGGGCGCGTCGACAGCCGGGCGTAGGGCCACCAGGGAGCCGGCCGGAGGCGGTGTCGAAGCAAAGCACCAGGGAGGAAGGAAATGGGGAAAGGGGGAAACGAAGAGAAGAAGAAGAAAGGATGGGAGGCCAGGGGCATTCGGCCGAAAGGGATGAGAGAGAGAGAGAGAGATTAAGGGGAAGGGATTAGGTAGAGGGAGTGAGGCGGTAGGTGTGAGATGTTGTGTTGTGTAGAGAGGTGTGGGTGAGTTTAGTGTTTTAAGTTGTTGAGTGAGTGCGTCCGGGCGAGTGCATGTAGCATTTGTGAGCCACGATAGATAACAGTAGACTGGCCGATAGAAAATAAAAGCGAGAAATAGTTCAAAATTAATCTGAGACTTTATAAATTAATCACTGATAAAACTCACTAAATTATATAAGTAACCTGATGTGTTAGAAATAAATTAATCATTAGAGTAAAGTCCATTACCGGTCCTTAAACTTTTTATCTTTGTGTCATCCGGTCTATAGACTTTCAAAGTGTGTCATCCGGTCCCTAAACACTGTTTGGGTCTCAAACATAACCCTCTTGCTTAGGCACAAGAATGGCACACTTTGAAAGTCTATGGACCGACGACACAAAGATAAAAAGTTTAAGGACTAATTTGAGACCCAAACAAAGTGTTTAGGGACCGGATGACATACTTTGAAAGTCTATGGACCGGGATGACACAAAGATAAAAAGTTTAAGGACCGGTAATGGACTTTACTCTAATCATTATATAGTACCTAAATTAAACAACACCCGATAGATATCACCCCTAGCACAGACTAGCTAGGGTCCATTATTAACAAACACGAGAGTAGGCAACCAGCAATTCCAGAGCCAGTAGACTGTAGAACAACCGTAGCTGAGGAATGTTAACATAACGGGGATCCAAAAAATGTTATTAAAATAAAATCTGCTGACAAAGAGAATCAACTAATTAATGTACGCATAGTAGCACCCAAAGCAACTAAGTATTTATTTATTTATTACTCGCGTCTGTTGTATAATTGCAGAAGACGAAACAACGCAGGTAGGTGTATCTGATCCATAATTTGCTGACGCAGATCTTTACTACGAATAAGAAGGCAAGCATATCTCTTGAACATCAACCTAGTTATATTAAATGTAAAATTTATCTTTCTGTATAAATATACATATGTGCATGAAAACTATATCTCAAAATCAAATCGGATAAAAGAAAGAAGAGAAAATAAAAGAGATGAATATAATGAGAAAAGAGCAATCCAGCTGAGAGGAGTAGCTGGACTGTAAGAGAAATATTAGGCTGGCAAAGAGGGCTAGTGGCAGGAAAGAGAAGAGGTGGGACCAGGGGAAAAAATCTATCTATAGTATTTGATAAATACGCTATGCACTTTCTATAGTGCATTTAAACTATACTTGTCCTGATGTCGATTTTCTACCAAAACCAGATGTACGATCACATACAACCTGCATTAATTGGAATAGCTTGTTGGATGATAGGATCATGTCAATATGACAAAGAGAAATATTATTATTATTATTATTATTATATATATATATATATATATATATATATATATATATATATATATACACACACACACATATATATATACTAGTTTAGATTCTCAGGAGTACATACTCTCCTTCGAATATACCACTTAAACAAATATATTATACTTCTTTATCATTTTCGGGATACTTAAATACCAATTATAAGATACTCCAATGCGACTTGATTGAAAAATTTTCATTGGGGCCCTTCATTTTTCTATATACCCTTTTCCATATATAAATGAAGTATATACACAAATTTTGCTATAAAAAGTGGATTTTAATGATTTTTTTATGAAACTCGCTTTGGGGTATATTATAATCATTATCGAGTATCCTCAAATAGATAAAGAGGTATCATCGCATTTATTTAAGTAGTATATGAGGAGGAGAGTATCATCTCGTGAGTACCATACCATTTTCCTATATATATATATATATATGAGATGTTGGATATTAATTGAATTCATATAGATAAACTTCTTTTAGGGCTTCTTTCATGGCATGTTCTGATTAGCTAATAGGATGAGATTCAATTAGCTCCAAGTGCATATCAGTCAATTGAGTGTTTTTTTCATTATTTGGGCAAACTGTAGCAAGTCAATGTTCTTAGAAAACTTTATGCAGGATGTGTGATGGTTAAACCATTGTGTTCTTGACTTTTTATGTGACGCCCCGAGTCATTACCCCAAGGGTAATCACTCTTAGGCATACGGATTACTATTCGTTTGCTCAGTAAAACACTGCTCCAACGAATAGTAAGCCTTTACCAGAGTCACGCAGCAGAACAATAAGATAGAAACTGTACATTTTATTCTAGTAATAGCCACGCAAGGCTAAGGTTCTTAATACAAATATTACACAGTTACCAAAAGGAACTGCTCCGCTTTTCTCGCCAACACAGGAGTCTCGGCCTTCTATTCGTCCCAAGAGTCAAAAAGGGCGTCCATCTCGCTTTGGTCCTCGTAGCCGGTGCCTTCTCCTCCAACAACAAGTTTGGTACTCAGATGCCCGTCATCCCACTCGGGAAAGCTCCCGGTCGGACTAGGATCTACAAAGGAGAATACTAGCAAGGTTGAGTACACGAATGTACTCAGTAAGCATTAATAGCAAAGAATGCAATGGATGACTATCTCTAGTTGTTATCACATTTTCTAAGTCATCTCAATTATGAAAATAATTTAAAAACATTTAGATGGCAAATTTTAATCTCGAAAACACTACTTGTCACTCGGAGAGAAGAAAGACCTCCTAGTTCAGAGACTCCAATCCAGAGACCGGCATGAATTCATGATTTTGCATAGCATCTTGTGCTTTGCACCACTTTACCCATAGTTATTCGAGCTCTAAATGAGCCGGATCCTGCATTTCCTTTGATGCGGGTTCGAGTTCGAATCTGAGCGTTTTCGAGTTACGTGATTAAGTCTCCACCCATTACTTTCCGTCGGTCTTGATTTAACCACTGCCGACCTCGTCATACACCGAGTTCCAAAATGTTGGTTGAGGCGGCCATCGTCGTGCTCAACACTCCACCTTGGGTCACTTCTTACATTCCCAACACTCCAACGTGACTCGTTATGGAGGACTTAATTACGTAACAAGGTAGCATTTTCTGCCCGCCTAAACGGAAAAATGGTTAGTACTGATTTTACGGCTTCAGACCGAGCAAAAGTTTTGTTTGTCCTTATATTATAACCATATGTAAAAAGGGGCCCACCTCTTACCTCATCATCATCGTCGTCGTCGCGTTCCCCTGCCAGGGCCCCCTTTTACCAACCATAATAATTCTCATATCTTTCTTTCATCCTCATTCTCATTTCTTTCCTACTCATCTTAATCATTCTCATCTCAATCATATTCATCTTAATTACATTCCTCTTAGTCATATTCATCTTTTCATCTCAATCATTTATTTAAGTTTTGAGAAAACAATTTTGATGCAATAAACATATAGTGCAATATACGGTTTACATTTAAATTAACTATGTTTATGGTCAAGAGGATAGCTTACCTGTAGAGTTGTAGGAAAGATTGGCGTCGACGAATCTCTGCCGATTTCTTCGCGCGTCTTTGGTTAGTCTTCTCTGTAGCAAAGCGGTGTACGAATAGTAATATAAATAAATACATAGTGGATTTTTGAGTGATATAATAAATATCTAAGTTAGTGACTCCTAATTGTTAGCACAGTTTAATTTAAATAAACATTTTTCGAGGTCTACACTAAGTTAGCACTGCACAGACTAATCGTTCTACCGACACGCGCACTAAGGTCGGCAACCTGCGGTCCACGCTTAACTGAATACACTACAAAATTAAATAATTCGCAACGCACAAGATTCGCTATCCAAGCTAGTTATTTTATTAATAACAGAATTAACAACTATTCGACTTATCTCGCAATTTTAATTCACATGCTAATTACAAATTTGTTAATTAGACGAGATCTAAGTTAAGCTATTTAACATCAATAATTAAACAGCTAACGGTAAATTAATTACAAAGGCTACCGAATAAACACAATATTCCCACTAATGACTAAAGGCTACACAAATCCTAAGATTACACCTAACCGAAATTTCTAAACACAATCCTAATCCTAACTCTAATCCCCCCCTAATCTCTCTCTCTCTCTCTCTCTCTCTCTCTCACCCACTCTCGGCTGGACACAACACACACCCACACAAGCACACACGCACACACGCACACCAGCACACACACGCACAAACACAGCCACACACACATGCAGCCCCATTTCCCCTTCCTTATCTTCTTCCTCTCCCACTCTATCTCTCTCTCCAAGCTGCTATGGGAGAAGGTCCTTGGCTTAGCCCGTTCCTTGCTTGGCCTTCTTCGTCGCCTGACCCCTCGCTGTTGCCTTCTGCGCCTCCCTGCCGCCATGCATGCGATTCTTCTTCTCCTCCACAGATCACGCTCGTGACCTTCTTCCACCCATGGCGCATCCGCCGGCCTCCAGATCCTTTGTGGCAATGCGTCGCAGACCTCACTCCCCAGTAGTGGCATGACCGCGCCTCCACGGGTTCGGCTCGGCCCTCGTGTTGCCTCCGTTGGCGCCTTGCTTCTTGCCACTCTGCTCCGATCCATACCTGCCGCCACTGGCCCGACTCGGTTCTCCCTGCTCTCCATCTCGGCCCGAGGCAGCCGCCGCCTCGTGCCGTCTTCCTGTTGGCTCGGCCCGACCCGGCCGCCTCGCCCTTGCCTACTCGCTCCAAGGTTCCTTTCTTCCCATTATGTTAGCTTGATTTTTATGGTTAAGCATGGAGTTGGGTTCCTGATATTTTACTTGATGATGCTCATGTATGCATGCGAGAGGTGATGGGGTGGTTCACTGGTGGTGGTGATGCCTATGCTACCGTGGTTGCGCCATATTGAGGTGATACTAATACCCCTTTCCCCCTTACTCTACTGCTCTGTGATGCACAAATGATGACTGAGAGCTATGTGAACGATGAATGTGTTTGTGTGCATACTGAGGTGCTATTGTGGATTACCTCTTGTGCGGGTTTGGGGTGGGAAAGAGGGTGGCAGTGCCGGCTTCGCGTTGGTGCTCTCCTCTTCGCCCCCGCTGAGCTCGTCTAGCAGGCTATGATGACGCATAAACTGAGCTTGCTCCTCCCCCTGGCTGCCTTGATGCCTAGCGATGTCAATGATTGCTGATGGTTCAAAGTCGTCGCCCTGGCTCCTCCGGTCTTGCTTGTTTCTCCTCCTGGCTGCCTGGCTTGCTTCTTGCTTGCTCCCTTGCTTCGTGCTTGTTGTGCTCTGGTTGATTGGGGAAATGGCTCAAGTGTGGCCTTCAGGGGGGAATGGCTTGAGAAAGGGGGGTGAAAGAGGTGTTGCCTGGGGGGAAGAACTTGATCGGCTGGCTTGCTTTGGGCTTGTGCTCACGGCTAAAGAATGAAAATGGGGGAGAAGCAATTGTGGCTTTGGTTATGTACTCTCTTGCCCAAACACAAAGACTACTTTGCCCTTGCTCTTATGTTCATGGTAGGATTTCGTTGAGGGCTTTTTGGTCTGTGGTTGGGAAATTACTATGCGCGTGATTTTCTGTGGCTGAGTTCTTTAATATACGTGGGTGTCGGATTAAGGTAAACGCCGGATGATGAGACCTACGAAAGCAAAGTGGTGCCGGTTAACTCTAGTTAGTCTAGGTACCTTGACAAACAAGGGGTTGGCTAACTTGAGTTGATCAGGGAGCCCTAGTGTGCTTCGGAGAAATTCTGACGGCCACTTCTAACCTTCTATTTCTATTTTCTATTACTCATACGGCTTTAACTTACCAACCGCTTTCTAATTTTCTAACGAGTGACGGGAACGGATCGAGAGATGGACTGGTGCTCAAGGTGCAAGGTGGCAAGGATAGCTGATGCTACAGGGATGCAAGAAGCATATTTATAATTTAATTAGTTGTTGTAATAAGCATTGTAAATGACTGTGTAGTTAATTTTAAAACAAGGTTTGTAATATATTACTTCTTTGTTGTACTATGATTGATGCAATATTTTCTTTAATTGCATTGAAATGTGTAAATATTTCTGAGTTTGTATTAATGATGCATTTATGGCTGCAACAGATTTATTTTTGTGATTGACTCTTGATTGATAAAGATGTTGGAGAAATTATTTTTATACCCCTCTTGTTGCCAGATGTAGCGATTATGCGCTTGATATTAATTCTGAAATTAATATTTGTTCTGGATTAAAAGAATTTTAATTATCGCTAATTACAGATTACTGTTAGTTAATTTAGGTTAATTTTGCGGGTCCTCACATTTTAGTCCTTTAATGGCGGGGAAATTAGCTCAGTGACATCGCGTTAGAGTGTAATCGGAGGAACGACACTCCTTTCGTGACGCACTATGAAATAACATCGCGAACACAAAAAAATTAGACGAATGACATCGCCGCTAGTTACTTCTATTTCCAAAAATTTTAAATATAGAAAATGAGCTAAAAAATTATCCATTTTTTTGTGGAGCCTCCCGACACAGTTTAATTGTTTGTATATTTTTTTCAAAATTTTATACGTTATTATTTTGTCTCTGAAATGCATTTAAGTATACTATTTGTAAGAATTTTCTAATATAGAAAATGAGGTCCAAACATTATGAATTTTTTTTGTTCAAGCTCCTTACATAGTGGACTTGATTGTGTATTTTTTCTAGAATTTTTACAAAATTAATTAATGTAATTTCATAATATCCTTACATTATGAAATATTATATTCATCACACAAGAGACATTATGAAATTGCATTACTTAATTTTGTTAAATTTTGAAAACATTACACAATCAAGTCCACTATGTAAGGAGCCTAAATAAAAAATTCATAATGTTTAGACCTCATTTTCTATATTAGAAAATTCCTATAAATACTATACTTAAATGAATTTTAAATACAAAATCAGAATGTATAAAGTTTTGAAAAAAAAAATACACAAGCAATTACACTACATCAGGAGACTCCACAAAAAAATTGATAATTTTTTTAGCTCAGTTTCTATATTTAAAAAATTCTGGAAACGGAAGTAACTGGCAGCGATGTCATTTGTCTAATTTTTTAGTGTTCGCGATATTATTTTCTAGTGCATCACGAACGGAGTGTCATTCCTCTGATTACGCTCTAACGCGATGTCACTGAGCTAATTATCCCTTAATCTAGTGCCTATTAGACTTTGTTCAGTACTATCTTTCTGTACAAAACAAGAACCAACGCAATAGATAACCTTAGCACAGCTATGATAAATTAAGCACTGATTTATGTTCCATAATATTCCTTTTAGCTAGAAATTGTTATATACATACGCAGGTCTGCACATATTATTGCCATTTTGCTTACCCTTCTAAACCTCCATACTGTTGACTTTGCTGCCTTTTCTTCCCTCTTTGCTTGAAGGTTATAGCAGCAGCGGTTGCTAGTGATCCTGAAAAGTATAATGAAGCATTTCTTGGAAAACCAAATGAAGCCTACTGTGCTTGGATTTTGGATCCTGAAAAGTGGGGATGTGAGTTTCAGCACTATTAATCCTGTACAGAAACATTATGGTTGAAAATACTCTCGATTTGAAGTGTCCTGTGCTTAGGTTGTGTGCATCCTTGATGTAGAGGCTGAGAGAGTCTTTCTCTTCCATTATCTAAAAAAAAGTGTTCCTGTGCTGTGTTAGGGTGCGTTTGGTTGGATGAACCAGGGTGAATGGGATGGGATGGTACAGGATGTATAGGATAGTCCTGAATGGCATGGTACAAGTTTGGTGTTTGGTTGGTGGAATAGGATGATACAGGATTTTGTTTGGTTGCTTGGATAGGATGGTACTGGATGGTTCGAGATTTTGTTTGGTTAGTTGGATTGGATGATCCCACAAATTTACATTTTTTTTTTTTTTCATTTTTTCATTTTTTTTTCTTTTCTTTTTTTTCTCTCCCATCCCCTCCTTTTCTCCGCCGTCCCCTCCTTTTCTCCGCCGACGGCTTCTCTCCCATCCCCATTCTCATTTCTTCTTCCTCCTCTGGTTCGTGACGCCAGATGCTTTGCGCCTCCGTCCGACGCCGCCTCCCGCCTCCCTGGTGCCTCACGGCCTAGTGTGCTCTGTCGCCCTATTCTTCTCCCATGGCGAATGGCTGCCCCATTTTTCTTCGGCGCGGCCGGCCTCTCGGCCGCCGGCGCCTTAGCCATCTGTCGCCGTCGGGCCCGCGTCGCCGCCGGGCCACCACGCCACCATCAGGCCACCGCTCCAACCCCGCCGATCCCATCGCCGTCAGCCGCCAGTGTCACCATCGGCCGTCGCTCCAACCCCGGCGATCCGTCGCTGGACGCCAGCGTCACCATCGCGTCGCCCCACGTCCGACTCGGCTCCTCTCTCCAGCGCCACCCCGACCCGGCCGACGCCTCTCCCGCGTGTCGCCCGACTCGGCGTCTTCTTGCGTCGGCTTCGACTCGCCCAGCTCCTCCTGCCGCTTGGCGTCACCGTTGCTCTTCCTGGCTTGGGGCGCCTCCCCGGCCGCTCCTCCCTCCGGCGCCTGCGCAAGTGAACGAGATGGAATGGCATGGTTCGACCAATTTTTTGGAATGGGATGATACGTTATCCATACTTCTATCTCAAGCATTTCTTTGTCATGATCACAGTCGTACGTGTTCAATTTCGCACACCAAGACTGACGCGCGCAGGTTTCTAGTTTTACACTAGAAGTCTGCTTTCTGCGTGCACGCGGAGATGGAAAGCTTCACCAACTGGCGGATTATACATCACCTGTTTACAGCAAAAAAAAAAGTGATTACTACCTGACAACCGACGAGAGCGCAATTACAGAGCCCCCATCTATGCTCTCTCTACTTACAGTAACAGATTGCACTGGCAAATGGGTGAATGAATCCTTGCTATCCTTCAAGTTTCAACAGGAGCTGCAAGTTGCAACCCGCATGACTTGCCCCTGCACTTGGTAAACCAGCATAATGGGTGAACAGACATGGCACAATCAAATCCTAGGGACAATTGCGGACGAAAATCCTCCTTGAATGGTTCAGATCATGGAAAAACCTACGGCCAAAAATTTCGCCGGTACGGTTACCGGTGTTATCCGATAAATTTTTATACCGGACAAAAAAAAATGAATTTATTTAATTTTTGTCCAAATTCAAATTTCAATTCAAGATTTTCATAAATTTTGTCTTTACATTTGAAAAATTCAAATTTCAATTCAAAAAATTCATCTGAAATTTCCGGTAACCGGCGATAACCATTTCTATAGGTGGGGTCTGATAAAATTTCCCCACCGATATAGTTTTCCCTGGTTCAGATATGAATCCAGATTTTCTCATTTGTTCCCACTTCATGCATTCTCAATTAAATATCCTTTTCTAATAGAAGATGTTAATCATTTAGCGCCTAAAAAATCAACAGAACTTAGTCCAAATAACTAGCACATTTTCAAGTATATTAGTAACCGACAAGATTTGGGTATGTTATTAATGTTCCTCAGATGTTATACAGGTACGGCGGTAGCAGTTACATTAGAAAATGAGAAGGAAATATATTATTCACGATGATCGCAACAAATGAAACAACAGATGGCAGCATATGCCGCTGAGAACATCAAGCAAAAAAGAGAGTTCTAGAGACAGCGTTATGTACACTCAAAATTAATTATACACTGAACCAAGATGAAATACTATGTTGTATTGGCTGGATCAAACGGAGTTAAGATCTTGGGAAACTTGGTTTTGCCACCTGCACCAATGACAGCAACTATTACCTCATTCCATGTTTTCCGTATATGGCAAGGGGCAAAAATAATGTCACTAAACCAACCTGGTAAGAAGGAACCTCGCCAGAGGGCTTACGGTAGGAGCAGCCAATGATGGCGTATTAGATAGTTTCTTGTTGCTGGCAGGTTCTGAGGGAGGTTCAGGTTTCTTCGTGAAAATGGACATTGCCGTCTCATGAAGACTTTGCAACGAGGAATCCTTCGAGCTGCAGGACAGGTATTATGAGCCACAAGGAGCTGAGCACATGCACAAAAGCAAGCAAGCACGTGCGCGTGCACACACAGAGAGAGAGAGGATCATACCTCCCTAGACGGCGTAGCAATCTGCCCACCAGTACCTCACAGGATCCAGGTAGCTCATGTTCTAGATCCATCAAGGAACTGAGGACTGCATGAACAGCAGGCCCTTCAAACTTGTCGCCAGTAGCCTGCAACAGGATAGCAATACACTAAAAATTTGGAAGACGTTCCTGGAGGGATGCAAAGATCGATATGCAGTGATGGCACAACTAAACCATAATTGAGATTTGATTATCTTAATATTCAGTTCAGTTCTTATTAAAAAAAACATGAAGAGTTAGTTGAGTGAAGTAGACAGATGCACTTTGGTCTTTACAAGATTTTAAATATACAAATGTAAAATCAGTAGAATTCAATGTAACAAAGACACTTATATTGAAAGGACATGCCAAACATATTTTACCTCTTTCAGAGAGGGAATTATCAATGATGAGAGTGCAGGTGAAGCTACAGAACCAGAAGCTCGAGGAGCTGATTGCCCATCAGCTGACTGCTGTGATTTGCGACCTTTTTGCATGTCAACATTCTCACTAGGGTAAAGAACATACTTTTGTTAAGGAATGGTATAAACAACCGACAGCTAAGTCAAAATAGTGCAAAAACTAAACTTGAAATACCTTGGAACCTCATGACTATTTACCCCGGAAAATCTAGGTTCATGTGATTCCTTTTCATGTTTGTTGATAACTGGTCTTTCTCGAGCATTTCCCTTTCTTAGCCCAGCCTGTAGAGCAGCCTTTGCCTGCATGTATAGCTCAAGTACATTAAATAAATACGCATTGACCATTAACCACAAGTGAGAAATTGGCAACAAAAAGAATGTTCATGTGCATCACCTCTGCAAGGTTAGTAGCACTATCCTCAAGTGAAGCACTCGATGCTTTTTCTTGAATCCCCAGCCTTGACCTTGAAGATTGCGGAGTTTCTGGTTCTTCACTTTGATTCCGAACAACTGTCCCACTGAAAGACATATCTTCATACGAGGAGAATCTGCTGGGAGGCTAATAAGTAAGATGTATCAGATGCTGCTGCCTACTTCTATTCGTGTCTTGTTTTCAGGGAAAAGTAGGACCGTCAATATTAAAAATCCAAATATGATCTTAATGTACCTTGGAACTGTGATTAGTAGCTGCTGAGTATGCCTGAGATGCTCTTGGAGAGCGTAACACAACAGTTCCTGACCCACTTACAGATTGATCGTTCTGGCAAAGAACCCACAGTTAGAAACATCATTAACCATTAAGGAAGTTGCATGGCATCTGATGAAGATCTTACATCTTCTGTAGAACTTTCTAGTCTCCCATGTTCACTCTGTGCTTCTCTCTGAGACAAGTTTGTTGAGAGCGATTCTTCAGATCCAGTCCATGATTTTCTCCACTGATTTTCTCGATCAGCTGTATGTTTTGGTGTATTTGGACTATGAGGCATATCAAATCTACCATCCTTGGTGGAAGTGATTTGCGGTGGTCTTAAACCACCTTGAACAGTTCCTGTGCCCTCCGATCTATCAGGAAAATCCCAGCCAGCAGCCTTCCTAACCGTTCCTCGACTATAATAGAACAAAAATAATCAGATACAAGAAGATAAAAGCAAAGTAAGTTTACGGGCTGTTTTACTGTTTTATTAAACACCTGGAAGGAGAATCTGTGTCTTTTGTATCCCTCTTCATCTTGATAGTACCTGTACCACCATCATCTTCTTCAATGTGTGTTTGGCCATTTTGTGTGGCATCCATGCTATCTTTTACTGAAAATTTTGGCCGCTCTCTGCCAAAGTGCCAATATCAGCAATAGAGGCACAATAGGAGAATGAGATAGATATTGATACACTTCAATTATCAGTTAAAAAAGGTGTGTTTTACTCAATTTTTTTTGTTGAAGAGAAAACTATATCATATACCTTATTCTCTCCAGAAGCTTTGGAGTTTTTCTGGCATTTTTTATGAAACGATGCTTCAGAAACTCCTTAGCACTAGGCCTCTGTGAGAGTTATAAAGGAAAAGCATTAAACAAAATATGACACAAGACTATAAAATCCGCCGTCTTTCCAGCCTAGACATGACATTAACTTGTTAATAATTCTCAAATAAGATTGACCTAGAGACTCACAGAAAGAAAGTTTTGCCCGAAATTTACAATATAGAAACTAAATTGGCTAAACATCTACGTAAAATTATGTACAAAATTTGCAATATAGCAACGAGATATCCACAAAGCTGCTGTATAGTCCCTGCTTCTCTATTAAACATCTTCAGATGCCATTTCATTCCCCCTTCTCTAGTTACATTAGTACATTACGATTATATCTGGCAGGATCGGAGCCCTTCATAGCATATCATAATCTTAGTTACAACTGGTGGGACTCACAAACCAACAACCAGTACAAAACTAGTGATGTTGCAAAGAATAATGGGAATTATAAAAGAGAAGATTGACACAGCATATGTCCAAAAGAACAAAGCAAAGTGAGAACAGTTCTCAACAATGTTGTTTTTATGAGAACTTTGTCAAACAGGTGCAGAGGAAGTGATTCCTAGTACAGGCAGAATCGTAGAATAAGAATTTTACCTCTGCTGGATTCTTCCTTAAACATAGTGACACAAACTCTTTCATCGGTTTAGAGAAATGCTCATCAAGCTGCATGTTAATAAATATACCGCTTATCTTCTCGTGAAGAAATGCACAGTGGTTGTTGGATAAATTGCAATGAAGCACTTGATAACAGTCGTTAAAAATAAGTAAGTGACCTGAGGAGGATTTTCACGGGGTATCATAAAGAGAACTCTCATGGGATGAATATCTGCCAAAGGGGGTTCACCTTTTGCCATTTCTATAGCAGTTATACCTAAAGACCAGATATCCGCCTGCATTGAGACACAAACTAATCTAACAAAGTTCAATAAGAAGCAAAATGTTTAACAAATGCACAAGTACCTTTTCATTGTACCCTTCAGAATTTTGAATAACCTCGGGTGCCATCCAAAACGGAGTTCCAACAAATGTCTGAACAATTCAAAGCCATTCCATTAGCAACAGTAACAAGGTATATTCTGAATTAATCTATGTGAATTTGCAAAATAACAAAGATTTCCCTGTACAGAATCCCACAAAGGGAAGTAAGCTCGTTGCTAAGCTAAAATGCTCCCACATGTACACATCAACATAACAGATAAGGAGACTTCCATCTAGTACACATTCAGTTGATACAAACAAGCATGGTTGTACAAGTCAAAAACCTAACTTGAGACACTTTGGTTATTGAGTTCTTTGACTTTCCATGAACCACCCACTCCCTCCCTCCCTTCCCTACACTCTCCCTCTCTTATCTGCAAAACCAACCTCAATATGATGCCCAAGAATCATCAAGGCTGCTTTGCCCTACCACCCAGATCAACAATGAATGCCACATCACCCACTCTGGCACGGTGGCACCCACCTCTCACCAGATGGTAGCAGTAGTATATGACAGCATTCTCCCAATTGAATTCCAAAATACTCCCTCCAGTCACAAAAGAGTGACGCCTAGAATGCATGCAGTCAAACCATATAAATTTTCACCAAAGATATTGTTTAAAACATTTGGTTTATATATATATATATATATAGGACGCCCGTTTCGTACTCCTGGGAGTATGTACTCCCACTTCCAACATACCACTTAAACGCATATATTATACTTCTTTATCATTTTCAGTATACTTAAATACTAATTATAAGATACTCCAATGCGACTTGATTGAAATTTTTTCGTTGGAGCCCTCTGTCTTTTGCTATATACCCTTTTTCATATATAAAAGAAGTATATACACAAATTTTGCTATAAAAAGTGAAATTTAATGAAATTTTTCATAGAACTCACTTTGGGGTATCTTATAATCATTATTGGAGTATGCTCAAATACATAAAGAGGTATCATCGTACGATTTAAGTGGTATATGATAGGTGGGAGTATGTACTCCCAGGAGTACCATACCATTTTCCTATATATATATATATATATATATATATATATATATATGATAAGAGAATTTAGTGGTCAAAGGAGTATCTTGTTGGCTTTGAAAAGTCAAAAACGTCACTCTTCACTTTTGTGACCGGAGGGAGTAATAAAGAATCAATCATGATTGTAAATGGAAAATGGCGAGCAACACAATATGCATACACCCCAGTCAATAAAAGCTTCCATTTATGAGTAATTCTAGTTCTATTCCAAAGCTTCCGTTTATGAGTAGAACCACTATACAATGTATACATACAGCCCAGTCAATATAAGCTGCAGTTGAGAAGAGTTTGATAAGTTCCTGATGCATATGCAGAAACATTGAGTAATCTGAGTACATGACATTACAGAATCATGGTTAAGATGGTACCTTTCTCCTAGACATTGTTTTAGTCAGCTGTGCAGAAACACCGAAGTCCGCAACCTATGGAAAACACATACTGACATTAGAAAGATATTATACGCTAAGAATTAATATTTTTATTGTCAACAAAGTGTGGAATCATCCACAAGTCCTAGAAAAGTTATACCTTCACATCTCCGCTTTCAGTCAGGAGGATATTTGCAGCTGCAAAACATCACATGATGTTGTCTATTACAATGTGTTATATACTTGGTATTAAATAAAGCAAGGTACAAAAATATATGCACTGAAGACAAAATCCTCAGATTAATTAGTCATTAGTCCTTACACATTAGGATCATTTGTATGTATGTAATCAATGCTACATTCAACCAGCATAAAATGTATAACCAGTCATTTAGATTGGCAACCCATACAACCGCAAGCTAAGTTGCTAACTCTCCCTTATCTTTACATACACAAATATTTGAACATAATTCTGCACAGCATTGTACCTGTGGCAGGACATTGC
Organism: Phyllostachys edulis; assembly: GCA_036346405.1. NCBI lineage: Eukaryota > Viridiplantae > Streptophyta > Magnoliopsida > Poales > Poaceae > Phyllostachys > Phyllostachys edulis. Next base: position 43,788,784 of record CM070558.1, read on the forward strand.
AAACTGTCCAGAGCTAAACATAGGCCTCTTAGGTTTGTGGACAGGGTGGGGCTTAGGTTTGTGGACAGGGTGGGGTTTGCGAGGGCTTTGCTCTCCTTCCATATCCACCAGCTGACAGCACTTCTAAAATTTTCAATCCAACCAGCCTCATGCTACTCTAAGAGCGAATGTAATTCTTCACCCACTCGTCCGCATCTTAATCTACCCTGTTTGAATTTATTAACAAAAAAATCTGGCGACTACAAGTAAATTTAAAAAATAAGTAACTTTATTGTATTAATGAAATCAGTAAGTGTCAGCTAACTCAATATAAAATATACCATGTAATTTATGTACATCAGAGTGGGTGGGAGGGGGAAGATTGCCTCTTGATCCGTATCCTACCTGCCCCACCCAATTAGGGCGGTTCAGGAGTGGATAGGTTTCCAGAACAATATTTGTAATGAAAAAGAAATGCCAAAGAGACTACTAACAATATATCTTTGATCTTTCTCATGGACGCATGCTTCGACCTGAACGACAATGTGCAAGTGCTATTAGCCTACTAGTTCTTACAGAACAGAGGAACACCCACCCCATCAAGAGAGTCCCCCGTGCAGTGGTTTTAAGGGTTCTTGTGCTTAGTGGACAGGAGAGAATAGACATGGTTAACGTACAGCAAGGGATGGCCAACTAGAAAGATATATCTAACACACTAAGCAACAAGGGATCGTATATACTGTGGGTGATAAGATAAACCAATCTGGAGTCTGGACAAATTATCCATGACTACCTGAAGCAAACACAGCTCAATGGTAGGATCAGTTCCAGATTACATCCTCAGAATATTGATGCAGCTTGGGGAGTCCTATGGGTTATCCAGTTGGTCTATTCTGATTTTCTCCAAGCAGTAGTTGATATTGCAAGACAAATCCAGATAAGAGAAAAAAGGAAAGGGCGAGGAGCTGAGGAGTAATCAAGACCTTTAATGTCGCGGTGAATCTTTCCTTCAGAATGTAGATATTCAATTGCATGTAACAAGTCCCTTAGAATGCATGCAATAGACATTTCATCCAGAGGAGGTCCAGCTTGGAGCTAAATATGGAAACAGAAGTCGGAACAACATCAAAATTTGAACCAAGGAGTTTACAATGATTCTTGAAACTGGAATGATTCATCAACTTCACTTGTATCTAGTATCTACATGGTATTAAGCGTTTTTCTGTGTCAATCAAGGTATGAAATATACAGAACATACTAGGTCAGCAACAGAGCCACCAGCCATGTACTCCATTACTATCCACAATTTGGTTTGATGAAGATAAGAGCCATAATAGTCAGTTATATATGGACACCGGCATTGTGACAAAACGGATATCTCCTGCAAAATGAAATAAATCCTTTTAGGAAAAGAACTTTCCACATCAACTGCATGCTAAGTTGATTCAATATAGTGCATAAGGTGAGAGTACAACCTTTTGGATATCTTCAATGTCATCCTCGCTGCATAGAATAGGTTGAAAAGACATTAATAACTTGGATGAAATTCTTGGGGGTAAATGATATCAAAAGAACCAGACACATCTAAGGGGGAAACAAATGCATCAACTAGTTACCAATATGACATAAGCCAACCCTGCCGTCTATATCTTTCTACATTAAATACACAAATCTGCATTTTCATAATAATAAGTTACTTCGCAAGAAAATGAAGTGATGACATAGTTATACGCTAGATTCACAGCGTTAATTGGAGGAAATATAATGTATAATTGTATACAATAATCAGACTAGAGTCACTAGACCAAGGGATGCAATTTTGCAGCAAAAGAGGATGTTTCTCATTCAAAACAAAATTTGTATAATACAGGCTAAGAAATATATTAGCATCAGTACACTTTATCCTTTCCCCATCTTAAAACAAATGGATATCAAGGTTGTAAATAGCAGGAAATAATGCAATTAGCAATAGGTGGATTTATAGTGTAAAACTAAAACCTGATAATTAATATGTTAATTTTAAAAATAAGGAGTCAAAGTGAAATTCAGGCTAGGGACTCACGCTTCTTCCAGATCAATCACTTTTATTGCAACCTCCTTATTCAGTTCCTTGTCAAACCTATTAATAAATAACACAAGAGAATATGTAGTAAGCATTGAAATTTATCATCCAAAAAAAAAGATTAGAAGTACCGTTAAGAGCAAGGATCAAAAAAACCGGTACCGTTTTGGATCCCGGCGGGGGGGTGGATTCAAACCAGAATTTTTTTGGATGAATTTCAAATGAATTTGCTTAAAAACCAGCCGAATTTCGAAAATTGAAATTGACAAAGAGGAAAGAAACCGTCTGGGATTTTGGATCACGGACCCCGGCCGGTAACCGGTCGGGAATTTTCCCTGGTTAAGAGTGTTGTACATTCTCTCTCTCTCTCTCTCTCTCTCTCTGTGCCCATGTAGCCCATGTGAATGTCTATATATACCCTCTCAATTAATGAATAAGATGCACAGTTGTGAATAGTAAAACCCTAATCTCAAGTTTCTAACATAGTATCAGAGCATCTCCACCGCAAACCCTAACCCTACTCCTCACCGCCGCCACCATCGGCGAATCCTCTTTCTCCCTCACGCGGGCCAGCGTCCTTGAGCCGCTGCTACATCCGCTTCATCCCCTCGCTTCAACACTCTCTCCACTCTCGATGACACACTCCTAACAAAGCTTGGCGCGGCTGAATCAACGTCAACGCAGACCAAGGGAAAAAACCAGCGGTTACCAGAAAAACCGGTGGGAACCGGGAGGAAAAAAACCACCCGAATTTTTTCAAATCTAAATTTAAATTTATAACTGCATAATGCACTTCCTAGATTGGTTTAGGTCTTTTTGTGCCAGATACCTATTGTATGAGCTAAATATGCTTGAATTATCGTATGAGCAAGTCCCAAAAAACGGTTTTGGTAGCGGTTTTTCCGATTTTGGGCGGTAATCGTTCCGGTTACCGGGTTTAAAACATCCCCGATTCAATTTTCCATTTTCGAATTTTGACCGATTTTTAGATTCTGGCCGATTACCATTATCGGCCATTGGCGGAGTTTTTCTCCTGTTAAAGATTTGTGTCCTTGACACCGACGCCACCTCCTCTAGATCCTCTGCCTCCACATCTCCTTTGGATTCCTCTGGATCCTCTGAAACAACACCGACGCTGCCTCCTCTGGATCCTCTGCCTCATATCCGACACTAGGTTGTCGTCCTCGCCTCCACTTATGCGCCGCCCAGATCTGAAGACGGCCCTCATCAGCTCCTCCGCCAGTGGGTCCTCCTCCGCCCAGAGGTCAAACCGCCTCGCTCTTCACCAACTCTGCGCACGAGGTCACCCTGCCTCTTCCTCCTCTGGATCCGGCTCTGAGTGGCCCCTTCTGCTTCGCCTGGAGGTCAAGTCGCCTCTTCCACGCCGGGAGCTTGTCTGCTGCTCCGGCGACCTGGCTTGCATCGGCTGCTCCGACAACTTCGTGGTTTGCATCCGATCTGCTTTAGTTGATTACTGTTGCTCTGTACTGCTGTGAATAGTATTGTTGCCCTGAGATTAGTACTGTTGCTCTGTGCTACTGTGATTAGTACTGCTGTGTGGTATGGCCAGATCTGACTCAATGTTTGGAGGTAGTTCATCTCTTGTGTTCACAGACATCAAGCTCGATGGGTTGAACTACCGAATGGGCTTTCTCAGTCAAGACAACTCTTAGGAATTACGGTTTGGCCTCTCATTTGACTGACAATCATCCTGATCTGAAGAAGGTTGATGTTGAGGCAGTAAAGGCTTAGCAGAAAGAGGAAGATCATGTCATGACCGGCTTTGTTCTGAGTGTTGATGTTTCTCTAAGGATGAGACTTGAGTATCATACTTCAGCCAAGCAGACGTGGACATACTTTGAGAAGAGATATGTCCAGTATAGTGGTGCTCTTCGCTTCACATTGCTCAAGAACCTTCATATTATTCAGCAGTTGCTGAATCAGTCAGTAGAGGAGTATTACAGTGCTTTCACTCATAACACTAGCCCTCTAAAGTCTATGACACCGAAGGCTGCCACTGCTTGCCAGTCTTGTGTTGCCAAAGATGAGTATGCTCAGCAAACACTCATGTATCAGTTTGTGATGGGACCTCGATCAGAGTTGGAGCTTGCTCATACTCAGTTACTCAACTGTCCCACTACACCGACTTTGACTGAGGTGCTCTCTAGTTTGATTACAGAGGAGACTCATCTTTATTCGCTTATGCCTACCTCAGGATCACCACCACATGCTGTCCTGGGTCTCTCACAGCGGTCTGGATCTATCAGAGCGACAACCACAGAAGTCTTGATATGTTCTCATTACAAAAGGACTGGTCATCTTGTTGACAAATGCTTTAAGTTACATCCAGAGCAGCTTGTTGATTATCGTGCTAGACATCCATTTGATCGTCGTCGTAGAGCACCTACTGGGCCTCCGAGAGCACTTGCTGGAGCAGTCACTACTGCCACACCCACACCTATTATGACTTCTGGATCAGTGTCTTCTATGAGCTCAGTTGCACCTTCTGCCTCTAGCGCTGCTCATCCTTGGGCTCTGGACTCGGGTGCCTCTTTTCATGTCACATCTGACAGCTCTCAGTTTGTTGCTCGTAGACCCGTGACTGATGTTGCATATGTTCACACTGCTGATGATACACCTTGCTCTATTACCCACCAGAGCATTCTCTCTACATCTCACTTCTTTGTTCCTGATGTATCTTTTGTTCTTCAGCTATCTATGAACCTTCTTTCTGTTGGTCAACTCACTAATATGAACTGTTTCATTGGATTTGATGATTCCTCTTATTTCATTCAGGATCGTCAAAGCAGAAGAGTGATTGGTTCTAGCCATCGCCGTAGTGGCTCTCCTAGTCTCTATGTCTTGGACACCTTACATCTTCCTTCCACCAGTACGTCGAATGCCTCAGTGTCTACTGCTATGTCATCATCTCAATCTCGTGTTGATTCTTCCTTCAGCAAGTAGCATCATAGACTTGGTCATCTTTGTAGAGCTCGCCTCACTACTCTAGTTCACCAGGGCTCCTTAAGTCATGTCACTGTTGAGTCTAGTTTTCATTGTACTGGTTGTAAGCTGAGGAAACAGCTACAGCTTCCATATTCTAGTAGTACCTCTCATTCTTCTTGTCCTTTTGATTTGGTGCATTCAGATGTAAGGGTCCATCTCCTTTTGCTTTGAAGGGTTGTCATAATTATTATGTCATATTGTCGATGATCACTCTCGATATACTTAGATCTATTTTATGACACATCGCTCTCAGTTGATTTCCATTTATCAGTCTTGTGCTAAAATGGTTCATACACGGTTGTCTTTTTTCCATTCGTATTTTTCGTTCTGACTCTGGGGAGAGTATCTTTCATCCGTTTTTCGTTAGTTCCTGTCTTCTGAGAGTACTCTTCCTCGGCTCTCGTGTCCTGGTTCTCATGCTCAGAATGGTGTTGCTAAGCACAAGCACCGTCACATTATTGAGACTGCTCGTACTCTTCTCATCTCTTCTTTTGTTCCCTCTCACTTCTGGGGGAAGCAGCCTCTACGGCAGTCTATCTCATCAACCGTCAGCCCTCTTCCAAGCTTCAGGGCAAGTGTCCTGGTGAGGTCCTGTATGGAGCACCTTCTCGCTATGCTCATCTTCGTGTCTTTGGTTGTGTCTACTATATCCTTCTAGCACCTCGTGAGCGCACAAAGCTGAGTGCTCAGTCGGTTGAGTGTGTCTTTCTGGGTTATAGTCCTCAGCATAAGGGTCATCGTTGCTATGATCCCTCAGCACGTCGCATTCGCATCTCTCGTGATGTGACCTTTGATGAGTGTCGATCTTTTCCATCATCCTTCTACACATCACACTCCCTCCATAGGTTCCACCTCTTTTTTGTGTCTACCTCCACACTTCCACTTTTCTCTTTCACTATAGTTGCCAACAGAGAATTCCTTCTGACCCTCACTCCTCCTCTCGTCCACTTGACCCTCCGACCAGTTCCACCGACTCTGACGATCGTTCTACTACATCACGGTATGCCCTACGTGATTGTTCTTCCATTCAGGCACCAAAGAGATGGGGTTTTTCTCGTGCAGGTGCAGTAGCGGAGCCGAGTACCTATCAGGATGCTGCCAGTGTACTTGAGTGATAGTTGGCTATAAAAGAGGAGCTCACAGCATTAGAGGGTACAGCCTGTACAGGTACTTAGGATCTTGTTCTTATCACTTGCAAGTGGGTGTACAAAGTAAAGAACAAATCAAATAGGTCAATAGAGCGATACAAGGCTCGTCTTATTGCAAGGGGTTTTCAGCAAGCTTATAGTCGAGAACTCGAGATTATGATGAGATTTTTGCTCCAGTTGCTCATATGACCACAGTCCGTACTCTTATTGTTGTTGCAGCGGTACGCACATGGACTATATCTCAAATGGATGTCAAGAATGCTTTTCTTCATGATGATCTACATGAGGAGGTCTATATGCAGCCACCCCCAAGTGTTGAGGCTCCTGCAGGTTATGTTTGTCGTCTTAGGCGTGCTCTATATGGTCTTAAACAGACTCCTCGTACTTAGTTTAAGCGTTTCAGTTCCGTAATTCGAGCTGCTGGTTTCACTCCAAGTGAGCATGACCCTGCCTTGTTTATTCACACTTCTCAACAAGGTCGTACTTTGCTTCTCCTATATATAGATAATATGTTGATCACAGGAAATGACATGGATTATGTGGCTTTTGTGAATAGGAAATTGAATGAACAATTTATAATGTCCGATTTGGGATCATTGAGCTATTTTCTAGGAATTGAGATTCATTTTGATAGTGATGGCTACTACATCTCTCAGCATCGCTACGTTCAGGATCTGCTTGCTCGCACTGGTATGACTGATACACGCAATGCTGCCACACCCATGGAGCTCCACCTACAGCTTCGACCCACAGACAGTGTACTACTAACATATCCTTCTCGCTATCGTCAGCTCGTTGGGTGTCTTGTTTGTCTCACTGTAACCAGGCCAGACATTGTTCATGTTGTACATGTACTCAGCCAGTTTGTCAGTGCTCCCACCTTAGCCCACTATGGTCATGTTCGTCGTGTGCTGAGATACTTGAGGGGGGCTGCGTCCAGACGTCTATTCTATACCAGTTCGAGTCAGCTTCAGCTCCACGCTTACTCTGACTCCACTTGAGCGAGTGATCCTGCTGATCGTCAATCTATCACTGGCTACTGTATTTCTCTTAATACTTCGCTCATTGCCTGGAAGTCCAAGAAGCAGACTGCGGTGTCACGCTCTAGTGCAAAGGCTGAGCTTCGAGCTCTTGCCACTACCACTTCAGCGATCATTTGACTTCAATGGCTCTTGATTGATCTAGGTGTCCACTGTGACAATCCTACACCTATCTTTTGTGACAATACAAGTGTCATTCGGATTGCTAGTGATCCAGTCAAGCATGAGTTGACAAAACACATTAGTGTTGATGCATCCTTCACACGATCACATTGTCAGCAGTCGACCATCGCCCTCAAGTATGTTCCCTCAGAACTTCAAGTTGCAAATTTCTCTACTAAAGCTTAGACTCGAGAATATCATCGGCTTCATCTACTCAAACTCAGTGCATCAGATCCTCCTGGTCCACCTTGAGTTTGAAGAGGGTGTTAAGAGTGTTGTATATTCTACATTCTCTCTCTCTCTCTCTCGGCCCATGAGGCCCATGTAAATGTCTATATATACCCTCTCAATTAATGAATAAGATGCAAAGTTGTGAATAGCAAAACCCTAGTCTCAAGTTTCTAACAAGTACAACTCGTGGGCAAAATATATTGAAGAAAATGTCTACAGATATGTAAGAAAATACCCAACAGCTTACAAAGTGGATATAGAAATTAGGGTATATCTTATGTCATCCACCATGGAAATAACATGTCGGCCTCTATGTGCGTAATATGCAAAAGGACTGACACAAGTACACAACAATATATTCATTTGACATATTGTACACTAGATTGCATAGCAAACTCTGATAAACTAGCCATATTATCACTGACACACAAGTTTCTCGCAGTCTTTCCTTGCCAAGTTGCTCATAGCACAATAAGAAGCATTTCTTACAGCAAGGGTTTCTCGCATACCAAATGCATGTAATTCAATTCAATGCAGATAAGCCTAGGGTGTCTTCGCTCTAGCATCGTACCAATAATTAATCATTTAGAACAATCCATATGATATTTGACACCTAAATGAACAATAAACATCATGAAAGTTCGAAAAAAAACACTTATGAAGCAACTTGGTTCATACCTGAGTGCAATTACCACTGGATTGTCTTAAGGGTAATGCTATGGACCATACGTCCGAGCGCATCGGATGCCTGCTATCCTGCCATTGCTCTCCTCATTTTCCTTGCCTCCCACCCATCTCTCCTCTACTGGCCTAGACCCAATTGCCTACCCCATCCTCCTCTCCCTTTGATTTCTCGTCAGTGACTGGATCTCGCTGCCAGAGCACACTACCTCCGCCACGCCTTTTCAACGAGCACCCCCATCCTCTCCCGTCTGCTCCATCTCACCACCAAACAAGCAAGCCCCCTCTTTCACATCCCGTGCAGGCGGATACGGATAGCAGCCATGCCTCCAACATGCCGTCGTTGCCAGTGATGATGGGCCTCGCCGCCGCTGTCGGGAAAGAGTTCGTCATCGCAATTAAGAGGTGGTGTTGCCGGAGATGAGAGTCTAAAGGAGCTTGTAGGTGCAAATTGGGGTGAGGATGCGATGCAGAGGCTTGTGAAAGGAGGAGCCGCCGCCGCCTCCTCCGAACTTGTCTCCTCACGTTGGTACTGCTACCTCCTCCTTCGATGGATTTTGTTGCATGCGTTTTCTCGATTTGTTGTAGCAACCTTTCTCAATTATTGAAACAAGGTTTTATTTCGTTGTAGTGTGTACTCGCAAAAATGATGTAGTAAGTGTTTTTGTTGCACCAAAGAATTTTTTTGTTGCAATTGAGGATGTGATTTGTTACAACGCTTTGCTGCTATGGTTTGTTGCCACCGAATGGGTTTTGTTGCACGCTTAGTAATCATTGTTGCACTTGCTATCATTTTTTGTTACGGCTTTTTGTTGGTAGATCGAACATTTATTTCATGTTTGTTTCATCCGGGTCAAGATTTGTTGCAAACTTAGAAACTAATTGTTGCACTTCTAGGTTTTTTATTGCACCGAATCGAATGGCCGACATCGATGTCTTAAGTGAGATCTGACGGGTGGGGTGGGCGTATGATGGGAACACTCCCATCATACGTCCGGACGCTAGTCGCCCTCTTATCTTAATGAACAGGAGATGGGGAAAACAACAAAAGCATCGCTTATAGGCTATAGCCATTTCCAAAATTCTTTGGCTAGTGTCGTTTCTACTCCAATAGTCCAATACCGGACAAATCAGCGTCCAGTGAGAGAAACACTGACTATAACAAATCTGTGTCTCAACTCCCAACCAATCACAAGAAATTTTATTTCTACCATTTCATTATTAACTGTCAGCAACTCTGCATTCAATGGTGGAGAGTGAATTTTTTCTTAATCCAAAGGGAACAATCAAACTCCACAAGTTGCTTGAGTTACTCGCTTCTAACGCATTATATATTCTCCATGAATAAAAGAGATTCAGCTTCAGCCAAGTATCTGGCACTGGCAAGCATATTCCTAATACGGACAGCTTTTCATACCAGATTGAAGCCAGAAAATCAAGATATGGAACCCAAGTCGGATACCCTGCCATCCCACACTAGTGCCACTCAACTAACACACAGAAATTAGCACAAATTTTGTGTAAGCCTATCTCTGTTAGGCACTAAATTGACCCAACTAGCACTGCTTGTTTCCCTAAATCCCTCTGCCTGCACTCAAACCGCATCCTTTCCACGCAGATCCCGATCAAACCACCAATGCCACCTTACTAACGCGAATAAGTCAGTGAAAAACGTCACAAACGCCACTCGATTGGCTGATCAATTAGCTCAATCCCGCCGCCCAACACCGAAATTCCCCCCTGAAATGTACACCATCTCGAGCCCCAACACTGAAATCCCCAATGCCGCTCGACCGAAAGCGAAACGAACGGCTCCACAGGGCCGCCGCCGCCTCCGCCTCCGCCGCCACACATCAGCTCAGAAATCCGCGTGCGAGAAAAAGAGATTAAAAAAATCAGGGCGCGAGAGGGGGGAATCCGCGAACCAACCCTTTGAAGACGTCGCCAAAGGAGCCGCGGCCGATGAGGTCGCGGTTGCTGAACCGCGCTTCGATGGCGGCCGCCATCGACGCCGAGTCCGACATCCCCCTCCCTAAGATCTGGACGCCGCCGCGGGGCTAGGATTTTAGTGGAGGAGGAGATCGCTGGATTCGTCGTCCTCCTCCTCCGGTGCTAGGGTTTGGATTTGGGGGCAAGTTCGCGTCGCGCTACTCTCTCCTCGTCGCCTCGCTGCTGTTTCCGGCTTCGCCCATTTCTACATGTCGCGAGATTTGGTGCCGATGTTTGGTGGTGGGCCCGCGTGGAGGGGGCAAACCTGTCCAGATGGGCCGGCCGGCGGCCTGGCTAACTAAGGTATGTTTGGATAGGTGTTTGAGTTGGTATCCGGGTAGAATGGCTTAGGATATATTTTCATCCTACGTTTGGTTGCATGGGGTAGAATGGCTTAGGATATATTTTCATCCTACGTTTGGTTGCATGAATAGAATGAAACTATTCGGGACGAGTTGGTTCAAATTTAGTTAATATTCCACGAAGATGTTGAACCAACTCGTTCGTCAAAATCGGCTAAATCACGTGGTACAGGCTCGTCCCTCGCGTACGCTCGGGCCCTATTCGCCAACGGCGAGGGGGTTGCAGAGAGGCGGTGGCGACCACCAAAATGGGATGTCGGGAGGGATAGGGGCTAGGGGTGGCGGTGTCGCAGGTCGGGCGGCACTAAGGCGGGCTGGCGGCGGTGCCTGGCAGCCAGGCGCAGGAAGGAGGAGGGACGGTGGCTCTGGAGGAGGAGAGGAGGAGAGTTAGGGTGAGCATGATCATCAGGGGGTTGCGGGGAGCTCACCCATGCAATCTGTCGGTGAGAGGAAGGCTGAGGTGTTCCGTTGGCGTGAGTCCATGGCGGCGTGGCGTGGTCGACACGGCGGCGGCGCTGTGGAGATGGGAAGCACGAGTGAGTGGTAGGGGGAGGAGAGGGAGGTGATGGGGTGCCCAAGCAGGGAGGAATCAAAGAGACTCCTTTGTTTACGTAATTGGTCATGATGGGGCGGGTTTGGCGAAGCAGGAAGAAAAGTCTTGGTGAAATCTTGGGTGAGAAATGGTAAATTGAGTGGGGGTTTTGAGGAGAGGAGTCTGGAACATGTTTCGACGTGAATGGATTTGGGAGGGCGCACTAAATTCGACGAGGATAATGAGTTGAGCACGGCGGGCGGGATAGAGAAAGGGAGACGGCGATGGGCGAGCAGCGCTAGGGAGTCGGCGTTAGGTGACGATGGGCATCGGCGGTGAAAGGAAGGCAGGCGCATGTGAGGCGAATGAAGGCGGTTGCACGATGCTGAGGAGGCAAAGAAGAAGAGGAAAAGAAAGAGAAGGAATGGATGTTTGAAAGAAGAAGAAAGAAAGAAGAAGAAAGAAAGAAAGAAAGAAAGAAGAAAGAAATGAAAAAATAGAAAACAGAAGAAAGAAAAAATGAAAAAAATATTTTGGAGGTAATCTCACCCCTTACAAACAGAAGGTTATCGAACCAACCTCATCCACGAACCAAACATCATCTCGTACCATCCTTGATCATCTCATACATTCAACCAAACATATTCATGTATCATCTCATACATCCAACCAAATAGTCTGCTTGTACCATCCCATCCTATCCCATTCAACCTCATCCCACCAACCAAATACACCTTAATCAGGCCATGCCAGGCTGGCCCGAATACGTTAAGCCTGACGGGTCGGGGTTGGCCTATGTAGCCCATCTCAACTTGAAAAAATTAAAAAATTCAGAAAATGTATATAATTCAAAAAATACATATTAAAACTATAAAAAAATGAGTTCTATACCCATGAAAAGAGACAAATATATTGAAAATGTAATAAAGAGTTTTATTAATATTTACATGGATGCCTCGTTAAAACATTGGCAAAGTAAAAAAGAGTAAAACCTATAGGTCTGCATACATCCTTCTTCTAAGTGTCGTTGTCTAGGTATAGACTTTCGAACACGTCTGCCATCTTTGGATTATCTACAGAGTATTGTGCTCATGCATCAGCTTGTTCGTAGTCTTTTATAGTTATAAGTACCTCCACCATTATAACATCCCAAAATTTTGTTTGTTTTTGAATATTTTAAAAACAAATAGCCATTTGAATTTTCTTGGTTAAGTTCGAGCTTAATTTGAATTTTCAGAAATCAAAAAATTTAAGGTGAATAATGTAAACTTAAATTAAATTAAAAGTTATTTTATTCATGTTCCTTGAGTTCCAGAGAATTTTTTGAAATTTTCTGGGAATTTTTTGGAATTTATTTGCTATTTCTTTGAGCTCGGTTTGCTTTAATCTAATTTCTGAAATTCGAAATCCTTTTTCCCGGATTTTTTTTCCTTTCGGGTTGAATTCTTTTTCTTTGGTCGGTTTTCTTTTCTTTCGGCCTGACCTATTTCTTTTTTCCCCGGTCTTTCCTTTTTTCTTTTTTGTTGGCCCTTCTTCTTTTCTTTTCCCGCGCTTACTTGCTCCGCTTCAGCCTAGCCCACTTCCACTTTTGCCTCGGCCCAAGCCGCACGCATGCAGCTCCCAAGCCAGTGCTAGCCTTCCTCCTTCTCTCACTGATCGATGGTCCCATCTGTCAGTGCCATGTCACCAATGTTCTTCTTCCGCTGGACTCCTTGCGCCGTGTCCGAGTCGAGCACGCCGTGCAGTCGGCATCCTCTCAAATTCTCCCACTCTATTGCCTATATAAGAGATCCACCCACATCCTTTTTCTTGCCTCGTCATCCTCTCCCGAAGCCCCGAAGTGCCTTCATCGATTTCTTCTTCGTCTCATTGGGTTTTTATCGACAAAGCCGCCGACCACTGAAGGTCTTCATCGCACATTCTGAAGTCATAAACGTCTCTCCACTCGTACCATCTTCATCATCGAATTCGCCTCGACGCATTCTACGTGCTACTCCCATCGCCATCACCGAAGCATTGCCGGACCACCGCCGTCCCTTCTTCCTCAAAATCAGTCGCCCCGCCCTTCGCTCGATCTATCTCCTCGGTGAGTTCCTTGCCCGTCTGTGTGCGTCATCTCGTTTGCCTTGCTTTTCTCTTAAGATCCCCTACCTTCTCTTTGCTTCCCCGCTGCCGAGCCGAGCCACTGTTGTCATCATTCTTCTCCACCTTCGGCCGTCGTTTCGTCACCACTCTGATCACCCTCCGGCCACCTCGATTGACCCAGCGTGATCCTCTTTCCGTCGTCGTGCCAATGCTCTTCTCCGTTTTCTTTGGACATCGTTTAATCGCCATCACCGTCGTGTGCTCGAGCCACCTCGCCGCCGACGAGTTGTCGCTGCCATTGCCGAACCGCCATCACCCTTGTTTTCCTCTCCTCCGCGGGAACCCATTTTTGTCCTCAGCCACCCCTACCTCGCCTCCGTTCGCCATCGACGTCGCTTCCATTGTCGTTGGCCAAGCTTCTTTGTTGTTCCTTCTCTGTAACCCCCGCCCCCTCTTTCTCTCTTTGTCTCTCTTGCATGTGGGCCATCATTGTCATCCTCTCTCTCTTTTTCTTTCTCTCACATACACCTCAGTCCCACATGTCATCCACTGTCTTTGTTTCTCTCTCACTTACAAGTGGACCCCACTTGTAAGTTCCAAATTATTTTTATTTTTATTTTCATCTGAAGGAATATTCTCTGGAATATTCTTTTCCTCTCTTTTTCCTTTTCGTCAAATCTTTCGAGAGCATGTTCTCCTCCGTCCGAACTCCGATTCAGTCCATTCAAATTCCTAAATTCATCTAAAATTGAGATCTTTATTTTAGAGTCAGTTTTACTATTTTTGGATTTTATTTTGAATTTGTTTGTGCTTTGTCTGTTGTTTTCTTTCTCATTAGACGATTTGTTTCATGGAGCAGGTGCAGAAGCAAACTTTGAAGATCCAAGCGCGGTAACTTAGCAAAGCCAAAGCTAAGGAAAGTCGTAGTCCTTTGATCATATTTAACCTATGATTTTAAAAGTATATTTTTTTATATCAATTGCATGTCATCTTTATATCAACTGTTTTAGGATTAGTTATCACCTATTTGTCATTATGCCTCCATTGAACTTTTGAATACCATTAATCACTTGTCACCATAGGATGGTTAATTTTAGTTGGACATATTTGTATCACCAACATGGGTATCGTACAGATGCTTAGTCATGCTTAGTTGCGATGGGTTCATGATCACATGTACAATAATGTTAAATTTGACTTAATGAGATATGGAATTGTGGCAGGTAGTCACTATTGCTAAAATTTATGTACCATGACAGGGTATGTCATTGGTTTTGGTTGAACAAAAATGATTTTTGCTCGGGCGAGCGATCGTGAAGTAAAGAGGGTGAAGTTAGCACATTGTGGGTTTGTGGTAGACTCGCTTGAGTAACTTGTTAATGATTTAATCTTGTGCACCATTGAACTGGGCCTTACCGTACAATAACGTGCCTGGTATGGAACAGTCCTAACTTAGTAAGTTGTGGTGTTTTGACAGTGACTACTCAGATAGTAGGTTTAGTATGGGTGGAGGTGTGGACTACTCTAAAAGTCATATCGATGGACGGTTCGCCGCTTCCAGGTCCAACGGTGTGTGTCGAACCAATGGTGAGGTTGGAGTCGACAGTATGCATATCGGGAGAGTCAATTGTTGAAATGAAACTTCCGAAAGGTTTTGTTGTGATCAGCTCTATACAAGTTGATTGCATCTTGTGGGTAAAGTGTACAATCTCTGCAGAGTGTTAATTAATCTATTCGAATAGCCGCATCCATGGCCAAGGACATGTCTGTGGATTTCACACAAGAGGTAGAGTTTCTTTATAAAATGTGTCGGAGTGTGAATGAGAAGTTCACTTGATGAATATAATATTTGTTTGGTGAATGGGTACTTCACTTGGTGGTTTGTGTCGGTTGGTGAATGGAGAATTCACTTATTGGTTTGGTTAGGAAGTGAATGAGAAGTTCACTCGTTGTTTCAAAGCAATTTTTTATTTATTTATTATTCTTTTCAATTACGCATTTCAATCTATTTATTGTATTTATCATCAATACTACTTTCTACAAAAGAACCATACAGCTAATCCTATGTTCAAGCCTTGCATGAATATTAAATGCATATTATTTCCCTATGACTTGTTGAGTACTTTATGTACTCACGACTTCAAATTTTGCTGCCTAGTTGAAGAATATCAAGCTGCTCAAGAATTCTTTGAGAAGGAGTACTATAAAGACTTTGCGGATTAGGTTGCATTCTCCACTCGATTGCCTGCGGGCATGTTGATTAGCCTTTACAAGTTTCTCCGTTCCGCTGTAAGAGTTTATTTGTTTCTTAAGCCCTACGTGGCAAGTTAAGTAAATATTGACCATAAGGTCCGATTGTTATTACTATTTGTTATTCCGAGATCTTTTTAGTTAAATCGATAAATGGATGGTATTTCATCGATGTTTCGTGTGTGAACTAGCTACTGATCTGGGATTATTTTACAATACACAGAGGGTTTCGGATGTGTAAATCTGGTTCCCGACAACCATCACACTTGTGAGACTTGTTCTTCTCTCATCCAATATTCTTTCAGAAAGACTGAAAACAGACTCAGATGAAACCGTGAAGACATGAACAATTAACACATCGCGTGCTAATATGGATAGCACTAGATATGTTACCTTATGGTCATACCACCGCTGCAAAATTTCAAAGCCATTTGTGTGGTAATCCACTGTATCACTGTCCAGATAGACGGATAGTTCCCCACTCATTGGGTGAGCTAATGGTCTTGCTTCAGAAGATGTCATTGTAGAATCTGAACCCCTAGACCTAGAGGAAGAACTTGCACCCTAGATTTTGCCCCCACACAAGTCTTCTTACCTGTTGTGAATGGGTAATAGAGGTTGTTTCAAGCTGTCGGGACCCAAATATACAAATATGGACCCTCTGTATATAATGCACTAGTCCAAGATCAAGCTAGTGCACGCAGTGTCAACATGGATGAATATCATTCCACACAAAGATGAATATAAGAATAAACGACTAATTTGATTAATAAATAACGGTTGTGACCTTGTGGTCGAGTTTACACTTATTAAGCCACGCATGGCTGACACTAAATAAAGAGACGGCAGTGGAACAGAAACAACTCCAGCGGAAACCCATCGACTTGCCACAGGTAACCGGTTGGGATCAAGACCTAGCGATCACCCTCCTCGTAGAACTCCTCCTCGAAAGCAGACGAAGACTCCTTCACTTCAGCTGAATGACTGCAGCAAGAATGAGTACTCTGAGTACTCAACAAGTTGTACCACGGAATACAATTATAGATGGTGGCTTATTCCAAAGGATATGACTTATATGGTTATTTTGCAAAAAACAAAAAACAACATTTGCAATTGAATACAAATAATAGATTGAAAGTGTAATTTAAAACGAATAAACAATGATAGTTTACCAATTATTTTCATAAAGAACACAAAGCCTAATCAATTTGTTTCACATGACCATATTAGTTTAACCACACAGTTGTCCCTTCCCAAGTGTTTTTATAAAAATTTACCCCTCGTATGAAATCCCGAGCATGTCTATGACCGCGGACGCGGCTATTCGAATAGATTGATTAACACTTTGCATATGTTTGTACACTTACCCACAAGATGCAATCAACTTGTACGGTGCTGATAACAACAAAATCTTTCCAAAACTTCATCTTGACAAATTGACCCCCCGATGTGTTTTACCGTTGTACCAACCCTGATGAAGTGCTTTGGCCCTATGCACATCGTTGAACCTGGAGACGACAAACCCCTCATAAATATGAATCGTCACACATACATAATCACACCTCCACCCTGGCACACAGCTTAACCTATCTGCCTGAGTAATCAATGTCAAGACTCTGTAGCTTACTAAGTTAGGCATGTCCCATACCAGGCAGGTGGTCGTATAGTTATGACTCAGTTCAATGGTGCACAAAATTAAGTCCTTAATTGACTAAGACGAGACTACCACTTACTACCAACTATCACATTCATATTTTTCCCAAGCGCACATAGCTCCACCATATCACAATTCCATTCACTTGCTTCGATCTAAATCTTTTCCCACCTTGTTGGTTAAGTGCAACACATACCATTACCGAATAACTACATAATGCACACAGTTTTCCACAAACCATTCCATATTCACTTAGTCAAGTTTAGTTGTGCAACTAATGACATCAATAACTCGTTGCATGGCTAAACTTACTATTCGTAACTAACCAATCCACGTTGGTATTATAATGATACCAACTAATAGTAAACCAAGCTAGGGTGACAAAAGATCATGATAATACAATGAGCAAAGTGGATATAATCAAATGGGTGTATAGCTAACGCCAAAACATTTAAAGAATTAAATACTTGAAATAACATGCAATAGTTTGAATCAAAGTAGTTTTGGAAAAAATAGGTTCAACTTGGTCAAAGATACAGCTTGCCTTGGAACAAGTCTTGGTACTAGTCTTGAGCTTGATTAACTCCTCTTTCCTTAAAAGCTCCTAAAGTATCAATGTCTACTCGCAAACGAAAGCAAAAACCCAAATAAATACAAAACAGAGCAACAACTAAACTCCAGAAATTAAATAAAAATCTCAGGAAGTAGGGCTTGAATTAAGATGAATTTATAAACTTGAACGGGTTCAATCGAAGTTCGTATGAGGAAGAACGGACTCTTGGAAGATTTAAATCTAAGACTAAGAGAAAGAAAACACTATTTTGAATTTTCAGTATTTTCTTTCTAAAAGAAATTCTGAATTATTGCATCAGCAATGAATTTTGGAATTAAAAGAAAAACTAGAAAATAGGGAATAGATGCTGACAGGTGGGACCCACGGTCTATGGACCGGGTCCATGGTTGTGGTCTACTTGTCTATGGCTCATGGGTCTATGGAACAGTGAACCTAACATGTGGGGTCCACATGTCAGAGTCTAGGTTTATCATGGACCAAGTCCACATGGACTGACTTTGGTGCATTTGCGGGCGCGCGCTGACACGGCACTGACGTGGCAGACACATGTGAGTGGAGCTGAGGTGGCACTAACGTGGCGGACACATGGCTGACACCTGGCCTCCACGTCAGCCCGACGATGGCGTGGCTTGGGTTCCAATGGTCGCCGGCGTTCTGGGCCATGGCGGAGCTAAAGGTGACGCGCATTAGGTAGCTAGTGCTCTAGCGAACTCAACGGTGCACACACGGCGACTGGAGGTGGACGGAGGTGATCGACGGCGAGATCTAAGCAGCGACTAAGGATCGAGCTCGACGCCGAAGGGGCTAGGGTGGCGCTCCGGTGACGTTAAGGTGACAGCGGTGTAGATAAGACCCTTGCAATGTCAGCGGTGGTGATGATGAAGCTCAAGGTGCATTGACAGCGGAGGAAGACGACAACGAAGGTTCGATGACTTTGCTTCTTTGAGTGATTCCGATGGCTAGGGTTAAGGCTTTTGAGCAGCGGTGGTGCGGCTAGAATGCAGAAGCTGTGGGCTACCTCCCCTTTAATAGTGTAGCAGCTGGGAGAGTCCCTGGCGTGAATGCCAAGAAATCCGATCGGTGGCAGAGTTCAAGTCATACCCGACTTGGAGATGATGAATAGTGCGTCGGTGGGGCCCACATGTTAGCGAGAGTGGCTAGGGTGAGTTTGCGTTGCACACGCCATGTGTGCGACTAATAGGTGGGGCTAAGGTGTTGGGACACGGGTAGGCTACGATAGCAACAAATCAAAATTCTACCACGTAAACCAGGAAGCCGAGCAAGTAGATGATCACAGATCATTACCACCAGACGCGCAGAGCAGTGGAAGAAGAGTTGGAGAAGCCTGGTCCAATGTAGAGCGCGTCGATGTAGTGATCGTAGTCGATCGTCCAGCGTCGAGCATGTCGATGCAGTGGTCGTAGTCGATCGGCCAGCGTCCTCGCGAGTCGATCGTCTCCTCCAGCAACCTCTGCAGTTCTTATGAAGATCGTGGATCGTCCTCAAGCGCAACAGCAACTGCAGTAGCGCCTCTACGGTATCCACAAGTCCAGGGAAGGAACAACCGTGCGTCGGTGTGCTAGCACCAAGTCGCACGGTAGAGCTTTCAAGATGATGGCGGCTAGTGTTTCGGTGGAGCAACCACGTCAACTCATCTGTCTTCCAATAGCCTCAAGGATCTCCTTATATGGTGCCCATGATGGATCCTATCCAAACACGTTTTATTCCAACCCATTAAGTGTGTGACCTATTAGGTTTATGCGTAATCGGTTGTAACTCGGAAACCCTTTCCGACCACAAGTCGTTAGCGGTTCCTAGCAGAACATAACGATTCTCGAATACACACAAATTATATCGGACAAACCTTAATACAATATGATCTATGACCAGGTCCTCATCACTTACGACCAGGTCCTATCTCTATACAACCAGTTCGTATTTGGTCACGACTAATTCGTAACTCCTTACGACTAGGTTACAACCACTCTGAGATTACGTTCGACCAGTCTACGACTAGCTCGTATCTCCATACGATCAGTCCATAACTGATCGAACTAAGCGACCTACTCATGTATTCTCCTTTTGCCTCACGACATCTAGTTGAACTCCAGGTGAGATGTTGTGTCATCCATGCATTGTTCAATACTTTCTCGATCGAGTGTTGGAAAACTTCACGTGGTCGAGCACTTCGACTACTAGTGGCATGGCCATGCACTTACTTTATCCGACCACAACGAGGGGCCCAGAGATATCTCTCCTGTTATGTTAGGAGGGGCAAATCCCATATCCAATCAGTCATATTCCTCTGCATGTTTCAGAGCATACCCGAAAGCGACCTTTATAACTACCTAGTTACAAGTAACGATTGGCAACCCCTAAGAGTGCTATTACACATATACGAAACCATGCTGATCTCAGTTCTAAGGATTATACATCATCATTGCTTGAGACCAACTAACGACACATAGAATGTAACAGCCCAAAATTTCAATTTCAGAGAAAATTTAAAACTTATTTATTTTTGTGGATTTTCTGAAGTTTTTTAAAAAAATCCTTAATTATTTTAAAGCTAAAACAAAATTAATTGCAAAAGATATTACCAAGTTAAATTGTAATTATTTTATTTAAATCCAAAATACCTTTGAGAATTTCTGTGAATTTTCTCATAATTTTTGGAGTTTATTTACTACTTTCTAAAGCTATTTTGATTTATCTGAATTAAATCAATTAGAAAATCAAAAGAAAACCTTAAACAATAAATGGGCCAAATTTAGCTAGCCCAATTCCCCTCTCACGCGCATGCGGCCCACGCGGCCCGCTCTCACCGCGCGTTACCCCTCATCTCGCCGCAGCCGTCGGATTTCAATCGGACGACTTGAGTGCCCAACCATGTGGACCGTTCGATAAAAAATCAGACACGCCCGCGTCATCGCCTTCTTTCCTTTCTTCTCCGCTCCGCTTTCCTTTCCTCTCCACCGCGTCCGCCATGGTCAATTTCAAAAACCTTCCATACTCGCTCAGATCCGGCCGCGTATCCCTAATTGACGCGCGCATTTAAACCCGGGATCCCCTCCGCCTCCGACACAGCCTCCACTTTCCATCCCTGCGCCCCGAATCCCCTAAACCTCACCGCCGTGCCGCGCGGACCTTGTTGCGCCCTACGAAGCTCTGCCCCTCCCCGGCCCTATAAAAGGGAGCCCCGGGTGCGCCTTTCTCCCCACACCTCAACGCCGCCACCCACAGCTCTCCTCCTCCCCCGTAGCGCCCTAATTTTGAGTTCCTCGCCGGCGGTGAACCTTCGGTTCTTCTCCGATTCTAGCGCCTCCGTTGCCGCTTCGCCCTCGTCGTCCTCATTGTCGGCATCGTCACACCGTCGCGAAGCCGGTGTGCCCACTCACGTCGCCGGAGGATCCTCGGAGCACCTACTTCATCAACACCCGTAGCTCGCCGCCACCAAACCTCGACGCCGACGACCAAATCGCCACATCCCTCCGCCGCAAGGTAGCGCATCAGAGTCCCCGCATCGCCCCCTCTCTTTTAGTACCACTCACGCCCCTCGCCGTGGCGCGTAGCGCCGGCGAGGAGGTCGCCGGAGCTCCGTCGGCCGACCTCGTGGCTCGACCACATCGGCCGCCCGATGCCACCTCAGCGCCATGTGCGCATTTATCCGAGTCGATACACGTGCGTGTCGTGGCACTGTGGCACTGCGCCTGGCGCATGACGATCAACATCTATGGGGCCGCTTGTCGATGGCCTTGATCACTATCTTGTGGGGCCCGCTTGTCAGCGACACACCCCAAGCGCTGACGCCATGATTGCTCAATAAATCAGGATTTCCTTCGGGAAAATAAATCCATAATAAAATTAAAATCTGATTTAGGGTTTAAACTTGTAAAATTCATATCTTTTGCATCCAAACTCCAAATTGGGTGATTCAAATTGATAAATTCGTATAAAATCATTATCTAGCTAAATAAAATGAAATTATTCTATTTGGAGTTAGTTTGTTGTGTCTTTTTTAATTTATTTGATTTTTATTTGAATTTATCGTACTTTCGCGTATAGACTTTGACGATTCCAAAGAGGTAGATCCTTCAGAGGAATTAGAGTTTCAAGACTTCAGCGAAGGCAAGTTATACCCTTGACCATATTGCCCCCAGTATTTTAAAGTTATTTAATTCAGTTTTTAAAATTATTATTGCATGCATATTTTTAGTCAATTATTTTAATACCCTGTTTAAATGCTTAGTTATTCCAATTGTTATTGTATGACCAATTTTGAATATTGAAATATCATTCCTTTGTCACCATTGATAAATTAGTTTGGAAATTATTCATGCTTAGCAAATGCTTAGAGCATGATTTTGATTTTTGGGAGGATTTAGCCAAAACATTACAAATTGGTTTAAACTTGAATCTATGGTATTGTTTTACCATAGAGAATTTGTAAAGGTGGTTTTACTTAAAATAAAATCAAAATGGTTTGGACTTGGGCGAAACGGATGAATGGTGGGTGCAGGTTTATGCACGGGTTTAATCTGGTTAAGATTAAGACCCAGGGTTTGATTTTGAAAGACGCCCAAGTCAATTAAGGACCGATCTTTGAGCATATTTTGCTACATCTTACCGTACCACCACATGTCTTGTATGGGCAAGACCTGGCTTATTAATTTAGGATACCTCATAGATATTTGTGTCGTGTTGTATGTGTGGGTGTCGGTTAGACTATAGTCCCTTTGGCGCAAGAGGGGCTCTCGGAGGGCAGTCGATCAATGGAAGCGAAACCTTAGCGGGCATGAGTACTTTGAGGTAGATCATTGTAACGGCCTTGTGATAATTGCTTTGTCATAGCCTTAGAAAGCGTGGATTGGCCGACACAAAGAGCATATTATCTCGTGTGGGTAAAGCTGTACAAACTCTGCAGAGTAGAAAACTATTCGAATAGCCGTGTCCGCGGTCATGGACATGCTAGCAAAGCCACTCCGAGTTAGACTTGTTTTTGGTTTCAAAATGGTTTCAACAAATAATTTTGGATGGATAATCCTTATGGTAAAATTGGACGGTTAGCCATGTGATAGGAGGGTATCCTTCACCATTCAAATATGGAGGTTATCCACACTATAAAACTGTCATTTAAAATCTGATTTTAGATATAGTATAAAAATGGCCTTGGAAATTAGTATGATTATTTAAAATTGAAAATGTGGCTTTATGCAAATAAACCCTGCCAGTACCCCTTGTTTACCTTATGCATGCATTCAATCTGTTACTTGACGGGTGTAACTTACGAGCACGGTTGTAGTGCTCACTCTTACTGAATAATCTTTATTCAGGAGAAGACCTCTATCAAGACAGTGAGGACATCGATGCTTAGGCTGCGCTCCCAGACGATTGCCTGTGGCGAATCGTTGGGCCTACTACTACTGCTTTACTTCCGCTGTGTTTTACTTTATTTGGCCTCAGGCCCTTTGTAATAAACTCTGAATAATCATTAATAAAGTGCGTGATATGTTTTGATTATCACTTTTGTTTAACTGTGTGCACTAGAAATACTGGACTAGTGTATGAACACAGAGAATCCGGGATCCTTCGCTCCCGGGTTCGATATAGAATCATAACAATCTCAATAGTATCTCAATGTGGGTCTTATCCAACACCATGTTCTCTAACATGTGTCCATATTATTGGTTTGATATCTCCATATCCATGACCTGTGAAACATGGTCATCAACCAATACATATGCTAGTCTATTCATATGTGTTCTCATATGTTTCAGGCCGAGGAGCGTTTAAGAATAATCATTGCGAAATATAGAGTTTCACAATCAAGTCACATACTTGATAATAAATATTAACAATATTATTCTAGGAATAAGATATATTATCCAATGTTATGAATATAATGAAATATAATCATCTCTATGATTGCCTCTAGGGCATATTTTCAACATAAGGCACTTGTGAGAGTGGGGGAGAGAAAGCGGTCATGGCGAGAATGGGCGAGCGGGAATTTTGAAATTTGGTGAAACAAATTTGGCCCAAAGGATTTCTTGAGATTTTAAATAGCTTTTTGATTTTAGAAATACCAAAAAATCCAAATAGCAAATGAACTCAGAAAAATTCCAGAGAAATCTGGAAAATATTTCCTAGCACAAAGAACTCAAATAAAATAGTTTTGGATGGAATCGATGTTCAGATTAGTCACATTAAATTGTTTTGACATTTGAAAGTCTCTTTTAAGCTTTATTAAATTCAAATAAAATTTGGTGAAAATTTTCCAAGTGACTAAACTATTCAAAAGGGTTTTGAAACTCAAAAAATTGGGATGTTACAAATCTCCCCCTTAAAGGAATCTCGACCCCGAGATTCAGGCTAACTAGAGAAAAGGCTAGAAAACTCGGCTTTCAGCTCTTCTTCACGCTCCCAAGTTGCTTCACTTCCTGAATGATCACTCTACTAAACTTTGCAAAAACGAACAACCTTGCTTCTGTTTAAACGCTCTGCCACATCCAAAATCTTGACTTGTTGTTCCTTGTAAGTGAGATCCTCTTTCAATTCAATTGAACCCAAGGGAGTCTGCTGTGTTGGCAGACGAATACACTTCTTCAACTGCGAGACATGAAAGACATCATGCACTCCTGCTAACGACTGTGGCCGTTCAAGCTGGTAGGCAACCTCTCCTCCACGCTTCACAATCCTGAAAGGGCCGACATACTTAGGGGCAAGCTTCCTTTTAGCATGAAACGTTATGACACCTTTAAGAGGAATAACTTGAAGATAAACAAAATCTTCTGGCTCAAAGCTTAGATCATGACGACGATTATCAGCATAGCTCTCCTGCTTGCACTGATGTATCTTCAATCTTTCTCTGATCATAGACACTTGGTCCTTTGCCTCTTGAATGATATCTGGTATAAACACCAAACACTCGACTGTCTCTTTCCAATTTCGAGGGGTTCTGCAGGTATGACCATACAAAGCTTCAAATGGTGACATTTGCAGAATAGCTTGATAACTATTGTTGTATGAGAATTCTGCATAAGGCAAACTCTTATCCCAACTAGTAGCAAGAGCTAGAGCACAAGCTCTCAACATGTCCTCCAACACTTGATTTACTCTTTTAGTCTGCCCATCCGTCCGAGGGTGATAAGCAGTACTAAAGTTTAAATGAGTTCCCAAAGCTTCATGCAAACTCTGCCAGAAACGTGAGGTGAATTGGGATCCTCGATCTGACACTATCTTCTTGGGCACACCATACAAATTGATAATCCTCGACATATGTTTGCACCTTTGATAAATCTAAAAAAAATTTAGCATAAACATCTGCAAAATAGTTAGAATAGTCTAGGCTTGTTGCATCACTAAGAAATAGGAGAATATTAGCAAATCCTTGAATTTAGCTCTATGATCTAAAATAAATTCAAATGCATATAAGAATGAGATTTCTTTCCAATATTTTAGATATTTAGTTTTCATAGAAACGATAGCTTGGTTGTCTTATCGATATCATCCCAGGCTCCCGATGTACTCGATCTAGATCTCTTTGCTCTGGTGGTTGCAGACATAGATGTTGTCATAGAGCCTCATGGTCTTATGCCTGCTTGCTCTTGCAGTTGGTTTAAGGTCTCGAGATTCTCGAAGGATCCAAGATCATCCGGTGAAAGTCTGTAATAACCAATAGTAAAACTATCGTAATTTTCCATCACGAAAATTGCAAATAGAAAATTACACCATTATTTATTTCATCTTAATATAACAATAAAAAATATGCAAAAAAAGTATTGTACCTCTTTTCCTAACTTGCTGTTGGATTTTCATTTTTTGAATACTTGGCACAATTTTATCGAACTTTGCCAAATTATCAAACAAGGAATCTAAATTTGCACAACAGAATTCGCAGAAGAGATTGAGGAATGGATGGTTGCTAAATAAGGGGGGGGGGTATAATGGATATTTATATATTTTTTTGGGGATTTTTTTAATCCCCCCTGGTATTTTTAAAGTTTCCAACGGCTCAAAAAGGATCAAAAAAATTGAAATTTCCGACTACTACTCATGCCTAAACATGCTAGTGTGCCTAAACGGGTCTAACGACCATAAACATGCCCGTCTTGCGTCTTTGAGATGGGTCGGCTTGGCCCTGCACAGCGTGCTAGTCTGGGAGTGCCAGACTGACCCAACACTATGCGTCTTTGGTCGGGTGCCGACCCAAACCAAGACACCCAGTCGAGCCAGACCAACAGTCTTGTTCTTCGGGTTAGCATGGTCCATTTGGACAGCTCTAGGGCGGGGGGGAGGTGTTAGGGCCTACGGGGAAGGGGGCAGGGAGGGACTGGAGTGTGGGGATGGCCTAATGTCATGTGGGACCTACTTTATGGATTTCTAGAGGGGCTGTCTTTCCGCCTTCCCGCCGGAGTCCGACTCTGGTGGAGTGGTTTATAGAGGTGTAGAGGCAGTCTTTTCTCATCTTCTTCATCAGAGTTTGGCGGGTAGGTTCTTACGTCCTCCATTGTTGTTCAGGTGTTTTTATTTCTATGGGTGCATATGTGTAGTGACGGAGACAAAGGGCACCGGTAGGAGCTCCGAACCTCCGAGGCTCGACATGCTCCTTTTTGTATACTTCATTTTTCATCGTATAATTTTTTTTATATTTGGCAACCCTTGATTTGCAACTCCCATTTGGACTCGTGGATAAAAAATTTATAGCTCTGTCCTCACTTATGTGTGTGGGCTTTATTAATATTTAGTATTTTTTTTGGATACATCAATTAGCAATAAGTAGGGTGAGATTAGAAAGAATTTTTTATTTAATCCTTTTTAAATAATATTTTAAAGTTAACCACTTGCTAACTTTATTTTCAATTCTGACCCGTTTGGCCACTCCATAACTCGCGGCATGGCCAAACCATTCTATCACGCCACTTTTCTTCGGCGTGGTCAAACCTGCCACGCAAGCCATCATGCGCACGCCATGCTAGCGTGGAGGGCATGCGTTGCTGTTGTCACGCCAGTACTCATGGTGTGATAAGCCTGCCTTATCACGCCAACGTGTGTGACGTGACAGAGGTGACTTAGGTGCCGACGGCCCACCAAGTTCTTCATTTCCCCCTAATCCTCATCTCTTCCTCCCACGCGCCCTCTCTCCTCCCCGCCCCAAACGTTTTGCCCAAATTGCATGTTTGAGCTGAATTAGTTTGAATCATTGCACTTCAGAGTGAATTAGATAGCATTAGTACGCAATGATACTTGAATGTGTGCATATTATGTTGTGTTCATGCGATTTTTAGGGATTTGTGGATGAAATTAGATGTTGTGGGTAGGATTTGTGGATGAAATGGGATGAAATAGGATATGTCATTGTAGTTTCATGTAGTTGTGATGGAAATGTGGCTATTTAATCTTAGTTTTGTTATTATTGTGAGGAATTTGGATATGTCATTGTAATTTCATTTTAGGTTTTTGGCCGAATTGCATGTTTGAGCGGAATTTGGTTGCCATGCCCGGTGGCGACGTGACGAAAATGGTCAGATTGGAAAATATAGTTGGCGGTGAGTTAGTAATAAAACATTTCTTTGAGAAAGGCCTATTTAGTTCAAAACTTCAATTCCCAGCTTGTCGGGACTTTTGGCATAGTAGTTGATGAATTTTGTGTTCGTTGTATACCGGTCATTATTAGTCATATATGGAATGGTTAGTACTACTTTGGAGCGTAGTTGTTCATCAGTAGTATGTGTGGTAGTTGGTGCCTATGGCATGTAGTACTGAATTTGCAATATTTTGTTTGCATCGTTGGATGTAGATGGATAAGGTTGTACGTGTTTTTACTGGTGGGCCGGTTAGCCAAACGGGGAGTAGTGTCGACTTTGTTGGCATGGAAGTGACTGTACTTGTGTTTCGAGAATCACCAGCCTTTCGAACTCTTATGATGAGGATTAAGTTGACCTTTGGATGGGATGAGCCCAAGGTCGTTGTCGGAATGGAGGGACGGTATGATGCTGGGCTGGGTTCAATGGTGCACGCCTTGTTGATGTCAATCTTGTGCGATGATGATTGGGACACGTACAAGAAGGTTGTGCTTGCATCTTAGGTGCGGTCGTTGAAGGTTATGGTGGAGAAGAAATTGTTGGCGAGGATGCGAGAAAGAATGTGGATGTGGTAAACGACACAATAGAGGAACTTGAATCCGTTGTGGAACTTTTGCAAGGCCCCCCAATGAAGAAGCAACCATCCCAAGAGGTCATTGGCGTCAGTCTTAATAATGATGCTCCCTCGTTGGTGGATTTGTCATATGTGCTTGTTTCTTCATGGCACCATGTTAGTGACACCATGATTGATTTAAATGGCGCTGTACTGAACAACGAGCTTGACGAGGAGGTGTTCCGAGATGGAATAGTCTGTGACGTTGAGTCCGACAAAGGTTGGAGCTCGACCGAAAATGAAGTGCCTACTCCGCTTTTCTCCTCTGTGGAAGACCGGGTTCTTCATAGTGTAATGGGTGAAATCCCGTCAGTGCATGCATTCAAGAATGTCAGAATGGTTGGTAATGCTGTTTGTGCAAATGGGTTGAAGAGCAGGGATGGCATTGCGGACCCGAAGAATGACGTCAGACGCAAGGACATGTTGTTTTCAAGCATGGATGATATGAAGGTTTGGCTGCAAGAATACTCCGTGAGGCACCATCATCTGTTTGTAGTACAGCACTCCGATGTGAGCAAGAGGTATACCATGAGGTGCGAAAGGGGGTGCAGATAGAAGGTTTGGGGGCGGAAAACTAGGGACAAACAATGGAAAATAACGAATATAAAGCAGCCTCACTCTTGTGGGACTACACGAGTGTCCGGGGAGCACCTTCAGGTGACCGCTAATTTCATTGCAAGGCGCATGATTGGGGTTGTCGCTATTGACCCTGATGTGACCGTCGCCACCCTTATTGAGGCTATATTTGGGTTCATTAAGTACCGCGTGAAGTATGGGAAAGTATGGAGGGCAAAGCAGAGACCGATGCAGTTACTGTGGGGTGATTAGAAGGAGGCTTATGGGTTGATTCCTCAGATCCTAAGCGATATGGAGGCCAAGAACCTGGGCATGGAGTTTTATCCTTGGCACGGGAACCGAACGAAACCAGATGAAGGAGTTATGAAACATGTTCTCGGGCGAGTGTATTGGTCTTTTGGGCAATGAAAAGAGGCCTTCAAGCATTGCAGGCATGTCCTATCAGTTGACGCCGCATTCCTAACCGGGAAGTACTATGGTGCCTTAATGGTCACCGTGGGTATTAATGCGTAGAACTAGTTGATTCCACTAGCATTCTCACTTACTGAGGGTGAGAATAATTAAAGCTGGCAATAGTTCATGGATATAGTTCGTCTACGCCTCGTTGGGCCTGGATGGAAGGTTTGCATTGTCTCAAATAGGTACCGTGGCATTATAAACACTGTGAAGAGCAAACTTGATGGACACCCAGATGTGCTGCATAGGTAGTGCATGCGTCACTTAGCGGCAAATTTTTTTAAGCAGTGCAGTAGGGGAGATCTCACAAAAAAGTTCAAGCTGTTGTGTGGATATTTAGAGAAGAGGGGCTTCAAGGGCAAGCTGACAGAGTTGAGGGGACTAACCAACTGACGAGGGAATAAGTGGTTAGACGAGGTCTTGCAACACAAGAGGAAATGGGCACAGGCATATGATGAAGGTGGATGTAGGTATGGTATGATGACCACGAACATTTCAAAGGTGTTCAACAACGTCCTGAAAGGCATCCGTGCTATGCCAGTATCGGCCATCGTGGAATACTCATTTAAGAAGACCACCTCATACTTTGTGGATCAGTGGACCCATGCAAAGGATGTATATAATGCCGACGAGCTGTGGGGTGCGACTGTTGCCAAACACCTTGCTTTGGCGAAGGACGAGTCATGCAACCAGGAGGCGAACGAATACGATCCGACTTTGCATATCTACACAGTCAGGGCAGCGGGGGGCACATCGACAGGGGGTGAGCGTTATGGAGGCCGAAACCATAGTGAACTTGACTGTGGGAGATTGCACTTGCATGGTCCCGGCTTTGCTACATGTGCCATGCTAGCACGTCATCACCGCATGCCGCATGCGTGGCGTAAGCCACCTTTTGAACACCTTCATTGGCGAGGAATTCTCAAAGCTAGCCATGACGATGACTTGGGAGAAGAGGTTCGAGCCTTACCTTGATCCCACGCATTGTCCACCCTACGTTGGGGGAGGAATACATTATCGACAAAGAAATGGTGAACAAGCAACACGATATGAGGAAGAGGAAAAGACTTCGTAACGATATGGACCGCTCACAGCAAGCCGGTAAAGACATGTATAGCCTAGGGGACTTCGATGACGCCACCATAACCAACAGGTGCTCGGAGGGTCATGAGCACGGCCACACCACGACAAAACACATTAATAAGGAATGCCAACAGCGTAGGGTAAGGCGACGCCGCTCTCGTATCCAACAGGACGTGTCTTGCACCCATGAGGTAACAACCATTGTTATTGTGCAAAAAGTATTGTTGTGTCTTCAATGCATTCACTCCATAGCATTTTCTCCATTGTATTGTACTTCATGTCTACTAACAATTTTTTTCTTCTATTGCAAGATGCCTCAGCACCCGCAGTACGTATTGCTCATCTTGGAGTACGATAATGACCACCGCGCACACCTTATAGCTGACGAGGGTGTGGTGAGATTTCTTGATCTGTTGTTCGATCATGCTTTCAACTTATTGACCATGTGGTGCATTTCACTTATGTCTATGCAAATTTGTCTCGCAAGTACTCCAGCCACTTCGCCCTTGGACTCACACCACTCTAAAGTGGGATGATCGGTACGTGTCGTACGTCCACAATGTCGGTTTCCTTCCCTTGGCGCGGATTGTCACCAACGGGCTTCCCCGCATGGACAGTGCTGCGCTGACGACACTAGTGGACCGATGTCGCTAGGAGACGCACATGTTCCACCTCCCGTTAGGCGAGATGACCATCACACTGCAGGATGTTGCTATGGTTCTTGGGCTTCCCATAGATGGGCTTCCCGTGATTGGAGATATCAATAGCGTGGGTTGGTGTGACTGGGTTGAAGAGTGGCTTGGTGTGCGGCCGGATGATCTGGCTGAGGACGCAAGGGACAATCGGCCGTCGGCCGTGCTTGCATCGTGGTTGTGTGCAAACCTCAACATGTGCCCAAAGGACGCAGATATGGTCACAGTGCAGTGCTTTGCATAGGCATGGGTGTGGCATCTACTTGGGTCCTTTCTTTTCCCGACGGTACTGGCAATGCCGTCTCCTGGGTATACTTGCCCATGTTGGCTGATTTTGGATCGGCAGGGACTTACAGTTGGGGTTCTGCTGCACTGGGTTGTTTGTACCGCCACTTGTGCGATGTGTGCCACTCATGGAGTGCTGATGGTAACTTGGGTGGTTGCGCATACCTCCTACAAATATGGATGTGGGAGCATTTGCCCGTGGGTAGGCCCACTCGTGCTACCTTGTAGGTACAAAAATTTGTGTTTTATCATATTAGTTCTTGTTCAATAAAAATGTGACTCAAATCCATCTCCCTACAGGCATGACCCCTTGACGACCCTGTGTCGTTTCCGACGGCAGCCTACCTTTGGAGCTCCATCATCCCACCTACTAGCTGTCCGAAATCATGGTACCTCGGCTACACAAACGAGCTCGACGTCATCACTCAAGACCAGGTATAGTTTGATGAGTTACTTTGCATGTTAATATTTGGGTTTTAACTATGTTTTCATCAGTAATGTCTTGTAAATCTTCTACAGGTCACGTGGCTGCCATATACCCACGATGAGGTCCTGAAAATGGCACTGAACTCGATGTGTACGAGGGACGACAGTTTGTGGATGACACTCTCACCATTGATTTACTTCCATGCAGTGGAGTACTACATGCCTCATTAGGTGATGAGATAGTTTGGGAAGCTTCAAGAATGTCCATCGATAGAGTTCTCGACTGATTTGAACCTGCATGGGTAAGCGTACCTATCGCCATTTGTTTCCACCGTGGGTTGTGGTTTCAATGTTAACAATGAACTTGTTTGTGTGGCAGGATTAACCGAAGGTGAAGGTACCGACACATCGACGGGGCCCATTATCACCGTACTTATGTGTTGGAGTGGGCTGACTGATCCAATCAGTCTAGGGATGTGCCATAGATCCATCGAAGGCCTCAGTTCGTCAACTACCTCCGGTGGCTCCACGACGTCACACATTTGCAACTTCGACCTGCCATGACACAAGTGGACATAGGTGAGGGCCACTTGTCTGATGAGCATATCATAGACGAGCACGACGAGTTCACACGAACAGGCACACAGCCAGAGAGGGCCCCCGTCAATGCCTACTACATAAGTTAATTTTAGCCCCTGGAAGTTTTCCATGTCACGGTTGGCGAAGTTATCTACATTGTTTACCCGTTCACAGGGAAGGCAGTTGGCACGCATAAACAATGAGGCTGGTGAGGTGCTTATGCTACCTGAGGGTTCAGAGGGGAGCTACAACCGCATGAGGAACCTTGTTGTGGTATCATTTTCATTTACCATCGATGAGAATAATTTGAAGCACTAAGTTCCAATGAGCCACGTTATGTTCATGTCACAAGGTTAAACATACAGTCTAAGTCATGATTACATTCATTCAAACCTGGAAGTATTACATTTATTAAATGACAAAGAACCTTATGACTCATTTTGAAAAATTAAGCAAAACAATAACCGCTACTACCAACTACGAACTTTGAACTTGTAATGTTGAGAAGTATATGATTCTCCTGATGGATTTATACAATTTAATATTAAGTGTACCTTTTGTCTAGAATCTAGCAAAGGCTGATCATTTATGGTATCATGTATCGTGACATCCTCCTTGATGTTTATAGCACCCATCATTAGTTTTCTTATGCACCCATCATCAATTTTCTGTGTTGGGCATATGTTCTAGATCGGAATTGTATTTGAACCTGTGATAAAGCGTAATTGCATCCTGAATTAAATTTCCTAAATTTCAATTTTGTTCATGTTCTCTACACCATACCTTCGCACAATTGTATCTCGGTGTGGCGATTTCTAACTCTTTTTTGTTTGTCCATGTAGATGGTTTGCCGCCGATGCAGGCGAATCACAACTAAAATAATTTGCTTCATCGCGAGGGATGTCGTTCAAGCTATCCTGGCCATGAGTGGATGCCAGATTGCCTGACAACAACATCCATTACCGCGACACAACATGACGACGACAACGTGGATGCCAGATTGCCTGACAAGATAGTCCTCTCCGACATTGTTGGTGCACCAACCACGACGCAGCCAACTCAGGTCATGCCTTTGCGCTATAAACACCATGATCGCGCATACATTAGTAGCACCAATGTCATCGAGGGCACCTGCGGTGAGCATCCAGCTGCTAGGGGCACGGGTCCGATCCACAGGCGCAAGTGATGTAATTTAGCGTAGTACCAGTACCTTTCTAATATGGGATGAATGAACTGTTTGAATGGATGGACAGATCAATGAATGGATGAATAACTAGATGAATGATTAAATGTATGAGTGAATGAATGATTGAATGTATGAGTTAATGAATGAATGAGTGAACGAATTAATATACCAATGAATGATTAAAAAAACTGGGTTAACCACGCCAGTGACCATGGCATGATAGCTTAGTACTGTCACGCCACGGGTGGCGGTGTGGTAGGATATAGCCCCAGAACCAGGGGCAGAGCTTGCAACGCCTCTAGAATTGTCCAAGCACTGGCGTGTCAGCACGGTTATGCTACGCCAATGACTATGGTGTGACAGCTTAGTACTGTCATGCCACGGGTGGCGACATGGCAGGACTTAGCCCCAGAACTACGGACAGGACTTGCAACACCTTTGGAATTGTCCCAGCACTAGCGTGGTGGCACGGTTACGCCACGCTAGGGACCATGGTGTGACAGATTGTCACGCCAAGGGTGACGGTGTGGTAGGACTTAGATCGAAATAAACACAGTTTGTCACGCCACCAATTCAGACCTCACACTGTCACGCCATGCACTCCCACCTTTGTAGGCCGAAAAGACCACACACTGCCTCGCCAGCTTTTCAGATCGAAATGACCACACTCTTCCTCGCCAGCTTTTCAGATCGAAATGACCACACTCTTCGACGCTAGCTTGTCAGACATAAATGACCACACTATCCCACGCCACCTTTTCAGACCGAAGTAACAACACACTGCGATGCTACCTACTCAGACAGAAATGAACACACTCTACCACACCACCTTTTCAGATGGGTGTCTTGTTTGTTCTCCCTCCTCCATCAACATTACACCCTATCCGCTTATAAAAAGAGGTGGAAGAGAGTTGGGGGAGAACACTACACCACAACACCCAACACTTCACCAAAGCTTGGTTCACACAATAGAGAGGAAGGAGATGTCGGACTTGTCGATGAACTTTTACACGAAGATGCTGCAGAAGTGCAAGTGGCTTATCGAGAGGGCTAAACCCTACCAGGATTGTTCGATGAAGGATGCGTCGATACCACCGGAGTTCCCACGCCCACAATGTGTGTGCGAAGATAGGCTAAGATCATCCAGTCCACACACCCGGCAACCGCCGCCCGGGCGTACTACATGTGCGGGAATGACCTCATAAGCGAATCTTGCACATACATAGATTTTTCATATCTTACGTTCTATTCCACAAATTCCTAACTACATTTGCACATAATGGCGGTCGGAGATGCGATGTAACTTCTTCCAATGGATTAGCGGCCCATACAGGTACGATAGAGAGTTCATTGAGTAGAAGTACATATTGAACTTTGCGATACCAGCCGAGACCTTCAAACGTTGTACACCTTACATACCCGACCCATTTGAAAAGGCACCGGAGGAGCCCAAGAAAGCAGGGTGGTGGTGGAGGACACTCGAATAGGAAGCTGAGTACGACCGGGCCAAACGCGCGACGGACAAGGGAAAGGCTCTTACTAGTGAGACCGACAGCCGTACTAGCTCTTCCCGTCGCTCGGGCGCAGTCCGGATTGAAGAGGTAAGTTATGTTCAATTTGCATCCTGATTATTAATTTGGCCATCCGTTGTATTATCCTAACATCATTCAATCGTCCAGCCCGTCTCGTAGAACATGGTTGACTTTGAGACTGGCCGCTGCCGCCGCGGGTAGTCAAGAGATACGGGGAAGGGAGCGATGGGCAGCCAAAACTAATTAACTTTGTTCCATCGACCTTTTTTCGATTAAAAAAAGTCGCACATGTATTGTAGGTTGTGACAACCCAGAAAATCAGATTAATCTAAAACCACGCTAATCGCCGTTTAGCAGCAAATTAAGATTTTCTAAACGCAAATAAAGTATAACATTATATTAATATTAATCGCTTTGCTAAACAAAGTTCCTATTAAATAATATTATCCGGAGTTCATCAACATAGGTTGTAACATCGAGTATACTTCAGAATCAATTATAAAATCCATTGCAATCAAAGGTGAAACATTACAGACAAACTTGAAATTAAATAATGATAATTCTCTACAGTGGTTGACATACAAGAATTCCTCACAAACGAAAGTAAAATATCACAAATCAAGTTTATTTATAAAAATTCGTTATAAGCGAAACTAAAACAATAATCCAATCATCGAATTAATTACATCATCAAGAGGATACAAACATACATCCAAATCAGCATATATCATCCTTATGTCATTTAAAGTCAATTACAATAATCCCTAAAAGTGAAGGTAAAAGCAGTAAATCTGAGCCTAGATTTAATTACAAGAATGCATTACCACAGATACAATATAATTACAACTTTGTTTAAGTTACAAAAGAGTACAACATCTATATAATCTCATAATTTTTTACAAGAAGTCATTATCAAAGAACATACATCATTCTTTCAACCTCAAAAATACATCACAATATGATTTCATTGCAAGTAAAAGTAAAATATTACAACCCAGTATTATTTACAAGAATCCATACAAGCAGAAAAAGAATAATAATAATACAATCTCTGAATTAATTACAAGAATGATTTACAACAGATCAAAATATAAAATACAATCTAAATGCTTGCATTCATTCTGCTGAAGCCCTCCTTGCCTTTTCATCGAATTGGCTTCTACCCTTCCCGATCCACACTTCCATAGACAGCCAAAAGCATAGGAAATGATTGGTACAAACAATAGCGGTATATATATACATATAAGAGTATTAGAATATAGGAGGTGGCCATCAGTATTCTTGAAGTTCAGTAGGCTCTCCATACCAACCTAGGTCAGCCGGTCCCTTGATCATCAAAGTACCCTGATTAACCGAAGCTAATCGGCGCTTGATGGTTAAGATAGCCAAGCCAACCTAAGCTAATAGGCACCTCCCACTTCCAAGGGTTTCATCATACGGCATCATTAGAGCCAGCACCCACCATTTGCAATTACCGCACCCACAGTACCCTCAGCCGGAGCATCATAGGGTCCCACAAGCCCACATTTCACATTCCATTAAACCCCACCCTCAGCCAAGCATCATCGGGTATACCGAAACCGGCACCATTAATACTCATGTGGTGCAGCCAGCATAAATCCACCTTTAATATTATCCTCATTTCCTTCCCCGCCAAAGGCCAACACAAATCCATTCGTAATGCATCCACAGTTAGTAACCAATGGACCAACAGGTCCTTGTCTCATTGGTGTCATGAGAGGGCAATAAAGATAAGGCAGGAGTATGATCACAAGCATGCCACCAGAGAGCCAGCCCAAAATACTTCCCTCTAATAAGCCCAAGTTCTCACTAGCAGCACATAAGTACCTTTATACAAAGCCACTGCCTTCCCACAAGCATACCAATAACCAAGCGTGCATCACAAAGGAGCACAGGATAATCAACAGCCCACAGTGAGAGCAGCAGCAACATCAAAAGAGATAAGGGATAGTAAAAAAATGAACAGTAGCGTGGTAACTAGGGCTTTGCACAGTTAAGGGATAAGCTGGTTGCACAGGGCAAGGGATAAGCTAGCTGCACAGGAGGGAGATAAGCCAGCCCCCCCCCCCCTCAAGAGATAAGCCAGCCCCCCAAGAGATAAGCCAGCCCACACAGGAAGAAGATAACCCAGCCGAAGGCCAACAGCCTGCCTCACCCCCACATAAGCCACCTCCACTTCACAGCCGAAAGGAGGAGCAGAGCCAAGGGCTCCCCAACACTTCCCTCCCACTGCCATCACCAAACCATAGAAAGGGAGGAGGAAGGGAGCAAGGGAGAAGAGCAAGACCTGCAGAACCAAGGCCATCACATTACCAGTCATCAAGCCCACAAGGAGGGGGAGCAAGCTCAGAGTTCACATCATCACCGCTTGCAGGCCGATCGCAACGAGGGAGAAGAGAAGAGCACCAGCTCGGGGCCAGCACTACATCCTCTTCCCTATCCTTAATCTCAACAGGAGGTAACCTTTAGTTAAACCTCAGTGCTCCACACATCATCATCCACCCATAGATCCCCTCACAGTAATGCTCAAATATAGCTCTCAGTTCATATTTCATCACAGAGCAAGGGGAGGGCTTGGGTTAGAGAGTGAGGGGAGTATACCTCAGCTCACGGTTTTAGCAGCACCACCCTCACCACCAATAGCAAGCACCATAGCCACATCCACCTCATCCAGTATCCATGCAGTAGCACAATGAGCTCACATCAGTACAGCAAATTAACAAAAATAATTTAATCAAAGCAAAACAAGAATTAGCGGGGAGGTTAGAGAGTAAGGGGGGTTTGGAGGTGTGTAGCAGCAGTGGAGGTTGAAGAATCTAGACCCGCCATTATGTGTTAATGGAGTTTTGGTGATTAATGACAAATCTAATTGTGAGACTAACATTTCTATTTTTATACATATTGTTTTGTCTCATTTGGATATAAAGGTGAAAAATCAAAGAGGTATGCATTCGACATCATAATTCTTATATCTTGTTGCATTCCTCGGATCCAAAATATAGGTTGAACTCCATCAAAAAGGTTAACTTGGATATGTGCATATGATCCCATTACATATTTGTGTATGCACACATTTAGGGGGAATTCATTCTATATTTTGTGGTTTCATTAGTAATGATCCATATTCCTCTTCCACATACTTTAAGGATCCTTACTTTGAAACATATCCCTAAATATATTTAACTTGTGTAGTTAATATATTCATATGAGCATATGAGACTTGTGTAATTCATATATGCTCATATAACCTTGAGTATATACAACTTGTGTAGTTCGTACACACTCATGTTGAGTATATATATAACTTGTGTAGTTCGTATATACTCACATCAATTTCTATTCAATTATTTGCTATTGAAGTGATTATCATCAATTACCGATTTGGGAAAGATTGTGGTATCTTGTCCCAACCATTATGAGTTAATGGTATGGTGTGGTAATTAATGATAATCATATTGTTGGAACTAACATTTTCTATGAGTTGGATAAAATAGGTTATGTTCCATAAGGTTGACAATTTGTGATGACATCATGTGTTGATGGTCATCAAGTCAAGAGCTTGGTGTAAAGGATGCATCATGTGTTGATGCGCATCAAGTTCAAGATGAAGGAAATCATCATGTGTCGATGATGTTCATGAAGAGGAGATGATCATGTGTTGATCATCAAGAGAAGAGAAGCTTCATTATGTGTTGATGAAGGGCAAGCAAAGGATGTCATCATGTGTTGATGAACATCAAGTCAAGAACCCGGAGTTGAAGCAAGGATGTGCGTCATCAAGCTTCAAGAAGATGCTAAAGGCAAAGGTATGACTAGCTAGGGCTAAGAATATGTTCCTAGTCTTTTACCGGTCTCGGTGTTTGGTTGGGAGATCAGATTGCTAGTATAGGTCGTTGTACTATTAAGAGGGGTCTTTAACTAGTAGGTTGAGTTAGTCATGTGTTGATAGCTCATTGTGCTTGCTCTATGCTCTCTAAGGGATGGTACTATTTGCGAATGTGTTTTGCAAATAGTTAAAGCTCTGTGTTTATTCCTTGTAGCATGTAACTT
Source organism: Phyllostachys edulis (assembly GCA_036346405.1). Classification (NCBI taxonomy): domain Eukaryota; kingdom Viridiplantae; phylum Streptophyta; class Magnoliopsida; order Poales; family Poaceae; genus Phyllostachys; species Phyllostachys edulis. The sequence continues at coordinate 43,827,622 of CM070558.1, forward strand.
AGTTTGCGAATGTGTTTTGCAAATGGTTTAAGTCCATATACCTTATTCCTTGTGGTATTGATTCTAAAAGTTGGCAAATGTGTTTTGCAACTTGCTGAGAATCTTGCATTTAACTTGTGTTTGCATCACGTATCAATTTGGCAAATGTGTTTTGCAAAATTGAGTTGAAACGAATGCAAACTCTGTTTTCTGTTGAGAATCAGTAGTTCCGGAATGTGTTGCGCGGAACTACCGTTGTGCGGTATAACCGGTGGCTCTTTGGCGGAACTATCGCACCTATTAAGCATGCGTTGCTCTGAGGTGTTGCGGGAGTACCAGCGTTGAGATCACGGAACTACCATTGAGAGGTAATCTGGGGCTTGGTGGCGGTACTACGGTGGGCGTTCGAACACCGGCGTGGGGCGTTAGATCTTGTTCTAACGGTCCAAAATCGTGAACGTTCGAGACCGTCGAGCGAGCCCGGATCTAATAAGCTTAGAGACACGCGGTCCGAGCGGCCATTTGAATCTCGGGCGTCCACGTGTCAGTGCTTTCATTTGCTTGGCTCTCTTTGATGGTGCGGTAATCTGCGGCTCGTAATGGCGGTACAACCAGCCAGAGATATGCCGCGTTTGTGTTGGCGATACATATTTTCCAGAACCGGTACATTTTGGTCCTTAGCCGATTTCGTTAGCATGTGTTGCTCTCTCGGTTGAGCGGTAGTACTGCAATGCTTTGTGCGGTGTTACCGATTAGCGGAACTACCACGTATGTGTTGGCGGTAGTACCGGAGCTCTTTGCAACGGCTAGTTTTATAGCTGTTACTGCACTCACGGTAGTACCGACCATTGGTTGGCGGTACTACCGATTGTCCTGATTTGTTCGGGAACTTTGCTTCCAACGGCTAGTTCTTGTGCGTGGGCTATATATACCCACCTTGGCCGTGTGTGGAGAAGGGCTGGTGGTGTGATAGTCATATCCAAGTGTTGTAGCTGTGTGCTAGACACCATTTGAGCTAAGAGCAAGCCCTCTCTACTCTTGTGTGCATGTGTTTCACTTAGTGGGTAATTGAGAGCAAACTCTAAGTGCATGTGTTGCCTTAAGGTTGTGGATTTCGTATCCATAGAGCTTTGACACTTGATTGGTTCAAGTGAAAGTCAGAGATTTGTTACTCTTGGTGTTTGCCGACACCTAGACGGCGTGGTGGCGTCGTTGCGCCGGTGAGCTTCTCAAAGAAGATTGTGAGAAGACCCGGGCGGTTTGTGGGTGGTGTGGTGCTCGCCATCTCCAGAGTGGTGGAAAGAGCAACCCTAGTGGAGCGAGGTGTTAGTTCGGTTTGGAACCGGTCCAAGTGGTTGGACTTACCTCGGAGGAAGGCTTAATTCGTGGAGCCGGCCCAATTGGTTTGAGTTTCCCTCAACGTGGATTAGGGGAGACCGATAAGTCTCCGATCACCACGGTAAAATATCGCCATGTCAATTATGGTTTGATCTCTTGTGTCTCACTATTGCAATTTATATTCTTTGTATTGAATTGCTTATTCATTGTGTATGAATGCTTGCCATGCTTTGTGCTATTCACCTTTACTAGAATTGAATTGCTCAAGTCATATGCTTAATTGCTATATTCATCAATAGACTTGTATTGTTGGTGCACATAGTTGAACCAATTGATTTAGGCTAAAACCGTATTGTTGTTAGCTTCCGCATAAGTAATCGACTTTAGACTTAGAGATTTTTGGAAACGACTATTCACCCCCATCTAGTCGGCCTCCTCGATCTTACAGAGGTCATGGTCGTGGCGTAAATGGCCGACTGGCGGCGGCAAGCGCTGTGCGTGAGAGGGAGGCCAGACCGATGTGTGGCCTGGCCTTGGCGCGCCACGAGGAGGAGCGACATAGGGGTGAGTCAAAGGCAAGCAGCGAGGTTCTTGTTGAAAGGTGTCGGTGGCGGTGTTGGAGGCCGAGAGGAGGCGCTGGTCGGAGAGAGAGAGAGAGGAAGCGGAAGCGATCGGGCCAGAGCCAGCAGTGCAGGAACCGGTGGCTAGGGCGGCGAGCCGAGCAACACAGGGAGACCAGGGGAGAAGGGGGCAGCCCAAGGTTGAAGAGCCGCGGTTGAGCCATGGAGAGGTGGCGCCAGTAGGAAGAAGCGGCGTCGCACCGAATCAAGACGGGAGGAGGCGCCATAGGAGGTGGCGCCAGAAGGGCGACAGCGGCGGTCTTGCGTCTTGGCCGAGAGGAGGCTGACAGTGGGAGCCGAGTAGAGAGTCTGGTGGCGGCTTTAGGGAGATGAAGAAAGGGAGATGAGAGTGAATGGATTGGGTGGTGGCCGGTTAGGGAAAATAGGATTTAGGGTTAGAAGATTAAGGGTAGGATTAGAGTAAGATTAGGGTAGAAAAGAAAATAGAAAATGGGAAAAAGGAGGTAGAGGAAAGAAAGAAAAATTAAGAAAGAGGAAAATTTTGTAGAAAATGGTTATAAAAATTCAAAATAAGTAGATGGATTGAATTAGTAGTATAAATCACAATTTCGTTTGAGTCACTAATAAGTTAGGTTATTTTATCGCGTTAGAGTTTTTGTCGATAAAAGCAATAGGTAGAATTTAAAAGGCGAAAAATGTGTATAAATTAAACTGGAACTTCAGATTTGAGTTAGTTGTCGATAGAACTCCTAAATTAAGTAAATAAGTAATTTGGGCGTTAGAGATAATTTATTCAAATGGATTCATTTATTTAGCACTGGCATAAAATCAAGTTAATCGTTTAATTGCCCGAATAAAATTAGGTAGACTTAGTTTTGCGTGAATAAAATTTGTTAGACCTAGTAATATGCAATTATATGTAGTAATTTCTTTTCGTCCAATAAAGCGTGATTATCAACCATCCTAACCCTAGAGCCGATAAGCTGTAGAACGACCGCGCTGGGAGAGTGCTAACTTAACGAGGGTTCGAAAAGTGTTATTAAAATAAAATCCGCACACAAAAAGAATCATTCAACTAGTATGCACATAGTCGCACATATTATTGATAAGTAAGTAATTATGTATTTATTATTTCGCACCGTCGGATATATTGCAGCGGGAGAATCAACAGGAATAGCTAATATCGATTTCGTCGACGACGGTCTTTCCTACAGTTCCGCAGGCAAGCTACTCCCTTGTTCATAAACATAGCTATTTTAAATATCAACTGTATATTGCTCTATCATATATGTATTGCATCAAAACTATTTTCTCAAAACTAAATTGGATTTGAATGAAATTGGGAAGATAAGAAATGAAATGAAAGAAGAGAAGGAATGTGACTAAATAGGTTGGTAAAGGGGGGCCCGGGCTGGGGAAACACGATAATGATGTTGAGGTAAGAGGTGGGACCCCTTTGCATAGGGTTATAATATAAGGACCAACAAAACTCTTACTCGGTCAGAGGCCGTAAATTCAGTGCCAACCATTTTCCGTTTAAATGAGGCGAGAAAGTGTTACGTTACGTAATTATACTCTCCACATCGGGTAAGTAAGTGCGGGAGGATCCGGAACATGGGGACCAGGCGATATACTACCGCCTGGTGGAGTGTTGGGACGAGGCGGCCAACCAACATTACTAGAACTCGGTGTATGGCGAGGTCAAGAGCGTGATTAAATCGACAACGACGGAAAGTAATGGGTGGAGACTTAATCACGTAATTGGAAAACGTTCTGTATTCTGAACCCGAAATCGCATCAAAGGAAATGCGGTGGACCTAGCTTAGAGAAGGTTCAGGATAGCTATGGGTAAAGTGGTACAAGCCTGCGCAGTGCTATACAAATCATGAATTCATGCCAGTCTCCTGGATTGGAGTCTACGGGAACCGCTAAGGGTCTTTCTTCTCTCCGAGTAATCAAGTAGTCTCTTCAGAAATTAAAATTTGCAACCTAAGTTTTAATGACTATTTTTGGAATAAGAGATGAGTTATGAATTTTGATAAGGATGAAATTTAGAGTCATCAACTGCATTTTAGCTATTAATGTTTGCTGAGTACACTATAGTACTCACTCTTGCTATCTCTCCCCTTGCTTAGATCCTAATCCGACCGGGAGTTATCCCGAGTGGGATGAGAATTTTGAGTACCAAAAGGCCGTGGTGACGAGGAGTTAGATGCGAGAAGCGAGGCGAGCCGATCGCCCCTTTCGACTCGTGGGATAAGTGGACTGCCAGAGGAACCTAGCAGGAAATAGCGGGAAGTGTTTTCCCCTTTGTAATTAAATATTTGTATTCAGAACCCTAGACATGTGTGGCTACTGTTGTAGTAAAGAGTAGTTTCTATTTTATTGTTCTGCTACGTTATCTCTGATAAATGGCTTACTATTCGTTGGAGCAGTATTCTACTGGGCAAACGAATAGTAATCCGTATGCCTAAGTGTGATTACCCTTAGGGTAATGACACGGGGCGTCGCATAGGTGTATTTTGGTTTGTTGAGTCGTGCATGATGTCGTTCCTTATGCACGTAACCAAACCCTACGCGCCATGTAATTCACAACTACATTATAAAGTCTATTTCAAATTTTGTTCTCCTTTTGCATTCAATTCTTCGTGTGGCAAGGCATGCTCAAAAGCATTAAACAAAAGGCAGGGGCACAACATAAAAATAAAGGTCCAAAAGGCGTGTTCTAGAAAAAATGGCACTAAATGGTCTTCGACCCCTAAGTGATGACGAGCAGCACCAAGGGAAGAGGTCGGCCAAGGCGACAGCGCCAAGGGAGGAGGAGGCCGGAGTGGGAGGGAGGTGGTTGGGGTGGCTCCTAGGAAGGAGCTAGTCGGAGGAGGCACAGGCGGCGGAGGAGACGTGGTGGCCTTGGTGGTGAGGTGGTGGTGGCGTGGGCGAGGTGAGGTGGGTGGCGTGGGCAAAGTGAGGCGACGTGCGACTAGGGTTAGAGTTAGGGTTCGGCGGGCGGGCGGAGGTCGGTGGGATTTGGGATTATATACATGGTAAGAGGGGGTAAATAACTTTGAACTCTAAGGGCAAACTCAAAACCTCTTCCCGCCGAAGCTATAGAAAACTGCCCTAGGACGACTTTTGGATTTTCCACGTTAAAAATGGCTTCCCATTTTTTTCAAAAACGACCAAAAAAACAGAACGACTTCCGCTGTCGAAAAGTGATTTTTTATATTAATTAACCTTTTTTTGAATTTTATTTTAAAGTTAACCTCCGACGCACTTTATTTCCAATTCTGACCCTTTTGGTCACGCCACCACCCGTGGCGTGACAAAATAACACTGTCACGCCAACCCATTTCTAGTCAAACTCTTGTCACGCCGCTGGAAGTGACGTGACAGTGTTATTTGGTTACGCCACAACCAGTAGCGTGACAAAAAGTGCTATTTTGGAGACTTATTCTGGCGCGTGACAGCGTTATTTTGTCACGTCACTACCCGTAACGTGATCAAAGAGGGTTAGAATTGAAAATAAAGTACGTAGAGGTTAATTTTAAAATAAAATTCAAAAAAAAGTTAATAAAAAAAGTTCTCGAAAAGCCGCCGTCCCAAACCCATGAGCCGAAACAAACAGAGCTGATGTATTTCCCTTCAGAGAAACTCCTCTCTAGTCCACAAAAGCAGTTGAAGGAAAATCTGGTCCCACTAGGCCACTCAGCGACGCACCGAATTATACAAACCTCCGAGGTTGGTCGTGCAAAATAGTATCTGCTACCCGGCGCGCCACTTTCACCACCCCACCGATAGGGTTCCGGCGACTCCCCATGGCCGGCCGCCACCGTAACCCGCTGCCCCACTCCTTGCCCCACGGCGGTGGCGGCGGAAACCACCCGCCTCCTCCTCCGCTCCACCACCCCTATCACCCCCACCTCCCGCCTCACCACCTCGACGACTTCCGCGAGCCGCCGCGCCTCCCACCGCATCTCGACGACCTCCGGGACCCGGCCCGCTTGCCGTCCGGCCACCCCGATAACTTCCGCGAGCCGCCGCCGCCGCACCACCACTTCGCAGGCCACGGCGGCGGGCCCCTGCCGCCCGCGCCGCACGTGGTGGCGGTGCTGGAGGAGCTGCTCGGCGCGGAGATCGAGGAAGCGCACGCGCTGCTCGGCCAGAACCAGAGGCTGGCCGCGACGCACGTGGCACTGGTGCAGGAGGTCTCTGCGGTGCGGCACGAGCTTGGCCGCACCGATCGAGGCCTTGCCGCTGCCCAGGAGGAGGGTGATCTCCGTCTTCGCGAGGTGCGGATGCTTTCTACAAAAATTGAAAACGATGAAAATACATAAGTGTGCCTCATTTTCCAATAGGGTTGGTCTGAAGCAAGGTGAGCCACCGCCACCCATTTTTTCTTGTTTTTGTCAATCTAGGGTTAGTCTCCTCCTTCTTTATCCACCTCAGTTGCCTCCCATCCTTCCCCGCTGTTGATGATAATTGGAGTTTGAGGGTAGCAGTGTTATGAGTTATGACGGTAGAAGGTGTGAGAAGCCGCAAATCTAGAATCTTGGGTTTGTTTTCTCTGTGTACTAGGTGAATTTGTCCACGTGAATGATGTAGGTTGGGCGGACGATTTGTCGCCTCACAATGGCTTGGGTCATTGGGATCTCTCTCTCCTTTGCAAGTACGTAAACAACGGAGATGAGGCAGGGAGGCAGTGAATAATGGGTGAGAATGGGGAGAAGATGACAGTGAGGCAGATAGCTTTTTTGGCGTCAACCACCAAAATTTTCGCCCTTCAGCCGCCAAGTTTGCACAAAAAATTGTCCACAAGGGCAAAAGGGTCATTCGATGTATGCAAATGTATTATACAAACCAAAGACAGTGGAATACATTCTCCTTTACATATTTGGGTCATTTTCCCACATTTTTTGGGTATGGAATGTCATACACAAATTTGTCATGCAGTGAGTGTCAATTTCCAATTTTGCAGACTGTCACACATCCAATTTTGCATATCTTAGGTAATCTGTGTGATTTGGATACAGTACAGAGCAACCTCTGCCTCTGCCTCCCTAGAGATCCGGAAGCTTATCCTATTTGAATTATTTGTTCATAGGAGCTTTGCGAGCACTATATTTCATTGCTTTGATATGAACTTTGCAACTTCTGCTGCAAAATCAGCCTCTATCTCTCTCTCTGCATAAAGTATGATGTTACAATTGCGTATGCAATGGATTTTTCAAAAAAATTACCCATGTATGCTTTTCCGTTATAATATTCTCCAGTTTATTCCATAATATTATGTGAACTCACTCCTCTTGGTTTAAAGCCACATAATTAATTGCATATAGTTCGCTTGCAAAACTAAGCCATGTTTGTTTATGTTACGGCTTTTACTTATTTAGACTTGTATCTGCATGTTGCATGATGCTGTATAATTTTGCATCGATTGTAGGTTTGAAACTGCGTAACTTGAATAACTGGCTTTTTAAATTTATAGTTCAAGGTACCCCATCTTCTGGTAATATTTTCAAATGTATTGTTACTTTATATTTAATTGTGTAAATTCACATCTCTTTGATCGAAAGCTGCTTGACTTTGTTGAATAGGTTAGTTCAGCCCATGTCAAGTAAAATTGACTTGTAGTTCTTTGGATTGAAGGTCTATGAGAGGTTAATGAAGATGGAAGCAGAGCTCCGAGCAGTAGAGGAAATGAGGGCAGAGCTTGCACAGGTTCGTCTGGACATTCAAAAGTTGGGTGCAGCAAGGCAGGAACTCATGGGCCAGGTCCAGGGGTTCACACAGGATTTGGCTCGTTCGGCTGTGGACTTGCAGCAGGTGGCTGCACTAAAAGCTGAGATCCAGCAGATCAGGCATGAAACACAACATTTGAGGTAGATCCCTGTTAATCTTGCATGGAGCCTGTCTGTTTCAAAATAGAAGGCCTATAGTTTTTTCAGTCGTTTTGAAAATATAAGGCGTGCATGCAAATTTATTGATTTTTTTCTATTTGCCCCTGATTTATCTTTGCTCTCTACTCAGCACTTATGAGGAAACATTCTCTTGGTCATTTCCTTTTGTCATTCACTTGGTCCTATAGCATCCTTTTTTTAAGAACTATAATCTCTTTAATTGTTGTGCCTGGTAAAAGTACACCTTACAATTTGAAACGGAGGGATTATTCCTTTTTCTCCCAGTCAAACTGGTGATATGTTTAATATGGGATTCAATTGAATTTCAATTGTCCATATTTATGATGAAGTTATAAGAGAGAGATGAAGTTGTAAGAACACCTTTGTTTTTCTTGTGCAAACTTATATGGTACATATTGATGAGTCGACTGGCAGATCTGGTATTGAGCTTGAGAAGAAAGGATATGCAGAGAGTTATGAGCAGGGACAAGAGATGCAGAAGAAATTGATTTCAGTGGCTTCTGAAGTGGAGAAACTTCGAGCTGAGGTTGCTAATGCTGAGAAGAGGTCACGAGGTGCTGTGTCTGCAGGCAATCAAGGTACTTACCAAAGTTTGGAGGTTTATTTTTCTCTTATATTGTTTTTGTTCCAAATAGTACTTCTGCTACTTATCTGAGCCGCTAAGGGGCAGGCTGGCAGGGTATTGTCAATAGAACTAGCTAGTATTAGGGTAATGTTCAACTAGATGCTACCAGAGTAATCGTGATACGGAAAATTCATATGCTAAAAAAATGCTACCTGCAGCCCAAATGCTTGAAAAACTACTACCGTCCTGTGTTATCCGGAGAGAGCCTTAATATTTTGTGAAATTTTAGACTGTTCACTAAGGGCATAATAAGTGAGGCTGATTATGTAGATAAATTTCTGTGTATGTGACATGTGGATTATACTTCATGATGCACCCATCCTGCAGGTTATGTTGGAAGCTATGGGAATCCTAATGTCAATTATGTTGCAAATCCTTATAGTGCTGGATACAACATGAACCAAGTATGTCTTCTACTTTGTTTCTGAAGAACCTATCTTCACATTCTTTTATCCTTATTGCAAGCTGCTTCTCAAATCACTTATTTTATCTCAGGCAAATGCTGCTGATCCTGGTTCCCAATATGTACCTGGTTCAACGCATAGTTCCTGGGGTGTCTACGACATGCAAAGAGCTTCAGGACAGAGATGAATACTAATATCAGCCTTTTCTGGTTCAGCCATTGAAGTATAAACATATGTTTCTCTGGCACAACTTAATGACTTCCATGCATCATTGAATTATGATCCGTCGGTTATGAATGATGTATTGTTTACCCTGGTTTGTACATGTTACAATAAACTTGTAATGCTTATGGGATATTGCAAAATTGCATTTTGTGCACTTGTGCCTTTTCACTGCCGTCATTACCTTGTTCGAAGCATGCATCTCCGGTGTGTAATTACTTTCGGATTTCGATCTACTAAAACAGTGCGGCGACCTGGCCTATCAGTTTGTGCGCAAAATTTTTATTCTGGCGCGTGAACATTTTTTGCAGTATGAAACCATATATTCATATCTGCATGCGTTAGCGCCGTAGCTGCATGCGTTGGAAAGCATGAGGTAGAGACGAGGCCATGCGGGGAGAACAGACTAATGACAGCAACAAGGCTTTAGAATAAACTAATTGCACTTCTATCCAGTGGCGGCCTCCTGTTTCCCTTTTTTTGGGTACCATGATGCCCAAAATATATGTTCACGGTAGGAGATGTGATTTTCCAATAGACACTATTCAGAACAGACAAGAATAACGCAAATGCTATCCCTTGGAAAAAAAAATGCAAATGGTCATAAAAATTCCGAGAAAAATTTGACAATGTTGACACAAAATCAATTTATCATTTATGCCACCAAGTTTCAAATCTAATTCGATCGATATGTTGAGAAACAAGAAAAAATTGCGCTGAAAAGGAAACCCAAAAATAAAAAGGGAAAATAAACAAATAAATAAAGATACTATTCACTGAAATTTGTCATTTTTGTCTCTCCTGATATACGTCGTGTTTTCAGTTAAGTTTATGCATGGTGATTGATTATATCACGACCTATCTAAGCCATTTTTCTCGAACATCACTTTCCGATGGGTGGTAGCCGGTTACCATTCTCGGTGGCTGGCCGGCAAATACAGTAAGGAACAAAACCAAGCAATAAGTAGCATATTAGCGAGAGAATTTACTGCAGAACTCACTTTACATTTTAAAGGAATCATCACAAATGGCCAAGCTCAGTCTATCGACCCCTCTGCTGCCGCGCACACATGATAGATTGATGATCAATATATGCAACTGACATGTTCAATGCGCGCAGGAAGGCCCAAGTAGGCTTGTCCAAAAAAACCATGGGATGTACAAGATACAACAAATACCACACCGGTCATAACTCATAAGTTACAGGCTTACAGCTCCTCCAAAACCATGTTCAACTAACACTCTAAACTGCCTATCTCAGGCAGCGCCAATTGGAGACTTGTAACTAGCAAGCTTTGGTAACCAAATAGCCCACAGTGTCGGCTTATGCCTGCGGGAAGACTTTATTTGGTGGGATATTTTCGCGCCTCTCCACATAGGCAGCCGGAAACCACCCGGCCTTACCTCTGCATTCTCCTTCGGCCCAACCGTTTGGAGCAATCTGGCGCCAGGCACACAAAAAAAAGAGCAATTAGACAGTAAAATTTGATCTGGGTGTTACTGCACTAGACAATCTAACAATTCTTTTTTTTTTGTTGGACAGACTGGTCCATCCCTACATTGCTTTCTCCCTTATTGATCGACAGAAAATTCATCCCAGCAAGCCTAGGCCCTAGGGACAATCACAAACGAACTGCCACACGAGGACAAGTGTGTATATACTAATTGGTTGGTGAATGGTTTCATATAATTTTTCAACAATATTTCTGCAAGGCAGTTATTATCACATTACTTCACAGCTGAAAGGATTATCAGCACACTGACCTGACGAACAACAACATAATCACCAACAATTAAGCTCAGTTCCTTCTCTGTGGTACCATTGAAGTTATGCACAGCCTGCAGAAACAAAAAGAAATAGTAAACATAATATGGAAATATGATGTAATTGCTTTGTACTGTCAGTATACTCATTTTCACCTCAGCAAGGAAGTATTGGGCCTTCTCGGCACGCTTATGAGAAAGAATAGTAGGCGGTGCAGATTCTCTCTTTTGCTTCTCGGAGGACATCTATGAAGAATAAATAAATAATTAGAACTGCAAGAGAATTTGACAACTTAACATGACAAAGCAGAGTGAAAACTCTACCTCAGCTTCAACATCATCCAGTATAGCAGCTAACCTCAAATGGAATAACTTTTCTGCTTCTACCTTCAACAGGATGAGTGACCAAGGATAATAAATAACTGAACGAAACAAAATAATGCAAATAGATGAACCATATGCTACGTTCAGCAATCTTACCATGCCAACCAGCCGCTGAAGTGTTACTCGTTGCTGCTGAGATTCAACGGCAGCAAGCGCAGCAGCTGCTTCCTTTCCTAACACAGCCATGCTTGCTTTATGCTCTATCATTTTAGCTTCAGATTGTTGAAGTTTTGTAGTGTGCTCAGCGATTGGAACTTCTCTTACCCGTGCCTTCCTTCTAGCAATTTCAGCTGACTGTTGAACAAACAAGCAGGATCAGGGTGCATAGAAGTAGCAATAACCAGAAATTCCCCGTTTGCAGCAAGGATCAAGCCGCTAGTGCATACAAGGATCTCAGCTTCATGTCTCATTCGGCTGTAACGTTGTGCAAGACCACGAGCATCTTCCAGGGGAGCACCCATAGCCATTGCCCTCAGTGGGTCTATGGTCTGAAATGCCAAATAAATGGAAGAATACTTGTAAAATAAACTGAAGTGCCTTACATAATACTACTAAACTTATATTTCTATCATAATGGCATATATTTCAGAAGGCTGAGCTCAGATATACACTGAAAAAGACTGTTGTACACTCATTACATTTTTCAAAAATATTGTGAATTAGTGACCAATTCAATACCGAAGCTAAATCACATGCACCTGAAAGTAAAGGACAAAATAGATATTGAATCATTGATTCTATTTCAATGCTCTGATCTAAGTATCAGACAGTCTCCAAGAAAGAACCTAGATTAAACAAATGTGCACCGGGTAAGACATCAACACCATTTTGGTTTTAATGCAACTAGATGTTTCCATTTATGGGCTAAGCTGAACCAACATGAACTTACAACAACTTTAGATAACTCAAACCAAAAAGACATTCAACATTTTTGATATGGTGGGCTATTATTGAAAATTTGAGATCTCTGGTGGCCAGTGGCCACTTCCAGTACAAAATTATAACATGGATGGAATCTTTTAGAAATATTAGGAAGCAACGATGTGAGCCAGATGAAGATTGCCGGTCGTTCAGTATATCTAAGTCAAGGCTTGAGTATGCACTTTTCACGGCATACTAAAGTATCATGAAATGGCCTAGTGCATTGACAACTCAAGTCTAGAGGATTGCTGTATGGTTGCTTTGAAAATAAAATACAAGTGACATTTCAGAAGACGGGAAGCCAGGCTAGAGCATGAAATGCTATTGGCTACCTCAACATCTCATGTAGTCATATCACACTTCGCATTCGTTGCGCTGAAAACCAAGGTTATTAAGGCGTTAAGGCGAGCCAAGGCACCAAGGCACCTCCTGGACGCCTAAGCGGCGCCTTGGACGCCTAAGCGACGCCATACGAGGACGCCATACGAGGACGCAGGCAAGTTTGCAACGCCATACGAGAAGAAAGCTGCAAACGTGAAAAGAAAAAAGACAAGGAGGAGAAGAAAACGTGAAACGTTTTACTCAAGAGCCCAGCCCATCAAGCCAGCCCAGCCCAGCTCGCCCCCAACTGCCTCCCACGTCTCCTACATCTAACCTAGCCGCCTCTCTCCTCTCCCCATCCGGCGCAGTCTCTCCCCCATCCGGCGCAGTCTCCCATCTCCCACGTCTCTCCCCCTACCTCTGCATCCCTCTCCCCCCATACGGCGCAGGTGGACATCAGCGACCAGCGATCTGAAGGGGCGGCGGTGAGGTGAAATCAACGGCAGGGAGGCGACATCGACGGTCGCGGGGGAGGCGAAATCAACGCCGGGGAGGCGAAATCAACGCCGGGGAGGAGGTGCCGATGAGCTGTGGGACAGCGATGGGGAGCCGGGAGGAGGAGCCACGCGAGGAGAAGGCGGCAAGGCGGGGCGACGCAGCGCGAGCGACGCTTAGCACCGGCCGCCTTCAGCTTAAGCGTCGCTTAGGCGACGCCTTAATAAGCCTGCTGAAAACATCAGACTTCTGTGAAAAATTGAGGGGCTTAAATCTGCTTATTTCAACATTTTAGAGAAGTACAGGGGCTTTATATATCTGCATTATTTTTTTTGGTAAAAATAATATAACAAAAAGGAAAAAGTCTATATGACCCCCTGAAGTATTATTGTGCGGCCACTTAACCCCCTGATCTAAAAAAACCAGTTATTTAACCCCCCACGTTGCAAAACCAGGTGACTTAACCCCCTATGGCTGTTTTGCTCGGTGGTTTTGGTGGTTTTGCTTACGTGGCACTACATTCGGCCGGTTTCGCCATCGTGGCGACTACGTGGCTGCAACATGGCAATGACTCAGCGAATCAAAGTTATAACACTACAAGGCCCCCATGTCAGCTTCTACACCTTCTTCCTCAATCTCTCCCCAACGCCGCACGCACCCACGCGCCAGACGCGACGTGCAACGCGTCCACCGATCCAGCGCACATGTGCGCCTAGAGCGTTTGCGCGCCGTCGCCGGACACCGTGACCCCACTGTGGGTGCTGACGGCAGCGTTGTCCTAGATTGGGCGAGGACGGCGGTGCTGGTGCGGACGCCGCTGACGACGGTGGTGGGGAAGATGACGATGGGAGCGGGCGAGGAAGATGACGACGGGACCGTGCCACAAAGGTGGCAAGGAAGATGATGACGGGAGTGGGCCCGTGGACGTCGGAGATGGCTGGATCCGGCCGGATCTGGGTGGCAGCGAGGCTCCGGGCGACGGACTACGCAGCAGATGGCGACGATGAGCATGGGCAGCAGCGAACGGCGGAGGAGCAGGTCGCTCGATTCCGTCATCGCAAAACTCGATTCCGCCGCCGCATCGCCAATATCGCCATCTCCATGGCCACCATCAACTTTGCGCGAGTGGCGGAGTACTCGAGGCTGCGGCGGAGGAGAGCTCCTGGTTGCGGAGTACTCGAGGCGGCGGCGGCAGAGTACTACTCCCAGTTGCCAAATCTGGCGATGCCGACGCTGGGGAAGAAGCACGCGCTCGCTGACGCAACCAGCCGTTCCTCACCGCGCCGCTGCCGCTCGCGAGCTGCATCACCACCAGCCGCAGGTCCCTGCATCGTTACCCGCTGCCGATCACCGCGGTTCCTCCGCCGTCAGGGAGAGAGTGAGTGGGAGGGTGAGGAGAGAGACACGGGGTGATTTTTATGTGCTGCACAAATCTCAATGTGCACATGGATGGTATAGACAGGGTTTGGAGATACAACCGACTAAAAAAATCCATTCCCCGTTCCCGCGCCAGCTTAACTGTCCATGTGGCGAAACCTAGCGCCACATAAGTAAAACCACCAATCAAAACAGTCATAGGGATTCAGTGACTTGGCTTTGCAATATGAGGTCAAATAGCCGGTTTTTAGGTCAGAGGGTCAAGTGGCCGCACAACAATACTTTAGGACATAGTTACCAGAAACACAGTCCGTCTGAGTTACGGTCCGGGATTCGGGTTTATAGTTCGTTATTTTTTCTTTCAATTTTCACTGTGAACACGAACCACGTACCCTAAACCGATTCTGGTCCGACAAATCCGCTCGTGATTCGCGGGGTTTTATAACTATGCTTTAGAGGGCCATAGGAACTTCTTCCTAACAAAAAAGACAGTTCACAGCTACTCAGCTAGCAATTGGAGGGATGCTAGTCACAAGTATTTATAGTCACAAGATATTTATAGCAATTCGATAGATGCAATGCAACTATGTATTAAGGCATAACGTAAGAACTGAAGAAGGATAGTAAAATACTATATATTATTACCATACGAAGGGAAACTACCAACTGATAACATGCTAACCAGGGTACAGAGAATTGAATATTGATGCTATAGGAAAATGAAATACTTCATCTATGTGGGAAACTAACTCAAAGAGCAGTCCATGGAGTTAGTTACCTGAGAAGATAAAACTCTATTAAAATCTTCATACTCTTTCTCAACATTTCTCAAAGCACCTCCATACAATGATGCCGCTTTTGCAAGGGCTTCATCACTAGAATTATTTTCACCTCCATATCTAAAGCAGTCCTCAGAAAACTTTGTTCCTGTGACCAAAAGAAAGAATAGGTGCAGCTATGCAGTGCCATAGAAAATAAGAAATGAAAATAGGACTCATTAATTATTCTTTATCGTTATGTTGTCAACACAGTAGACACAAGAAATTTGAAATCGACATACTTGATGACAATATCTTCATTCTTTGATTTTGGAAATGGAAGGAACATTCTAAAAAGTCCCTTTATAAAATTTACTGGCAATACCAATCGAAAAGTAGGAGATATTCAGCAGGGACATATCATCCTAGGAAGGTAAACATGGAATTTCTCAATATACCACATACTACACTAAATTCATTCTACCTTCTAATCCTCATTAATGATTACAATTCCCCAATTGGGATACATATAAATGGAACAATGAAAAATAAGAATAATTTTCCTATTTTGTGAGGGAACCTGAGCCTGGCAGAATAAATCAACAAAAGGATGGGGACATGAACCACATACCCACTTCAACATGCTTGCTTCCAATAGACACCAAGCCTTCAGCTGCTCGAACCATGTCCTTCTGGAAATCCTATTAACATATATGCATGGGATGAGCTTACCAACTGACATCATGAAACTCAACTATGTCATGCAATCGTGCAGTTTTGTCTTTATATTTAATGACTTAAAACACAGTTTAATGAACAGAATGTAGCAATATATGTTGAGAACAGTGGTCCATTCAGCTTAGCATTACATAACAAAGAGAACGAACAATGTGATTACAGCATCAATTTTTAGCCAGCAGTTCACATTACATAGGTGTGTATCGTATGGCTATCTGTAATTCTCCGTTTCTTACCCTTCCAGAACGAGTAGAAGTGTACAATTTCTCAAGCTTTTGATGTCTCTGTAATTCACCTTCATCAATTACAACAGCATCTGAACGCTCGTAACCAGTAGTACTGAATTGCTTTATCACGGCCTGGAAATTTAAAGGCACAAACATGTAAGCAAGGAAGAAAATAAATAGGCTGAAAGAGAGCACCTGCATCGCTAGCGGAAACATCCAGGGAAAAAACGTTAGTTTAGGGACAACAGCATGATCCTATAAGTGAAATCTCCGTCAAATAGAAGTTTTCCATGTTTCATGTTTGCACCAGTTGTTGTGTCGATTGGATGATGCACACCAAGTAACTTGGGTAAACAACACATACTCATACTATAGAACGTAATTAGACTGCTGACGCTTTATAAGGATGCCTTTAGGCCCATTATAAAAATTGTGTTAGATAACCTGGTTTGGCCCCTCAATTACGTTCGCAAATTGAACAGAAGTGCGTGATTTATATTTCTTTTCAATAACTAATGATAAAGCTTGAAATGGAAAATCCGCAGATGTCAACAGCAATGCAAAAAATTCTGTAAGTAGCCACTTGCATATATAGTATTATAGTGGTATGGCAACTTCAGCATTGATGTTAATTATGGTAGACACAGATAGCCAACAAGGAATAACCTAACGGTTAGAACATACCAAAAAACCAATGAATAAATTGGACCAAGCACAAGAGAAATCCAAAGTGCATACATTTTATGATATAACAATTACAATAATTAAACTAGGAATACACCAAAATAATCTGAAGGAACAGTGCATTAACATCTTTCATAAAAAAAAGTTAGGGAAATTTAGTTAAAGGAATTTGCACACAGATCTATAAAATAAGCATATACATTGTCCATTCCTACTACAATGAGGTTTTCCAAAGTCCAAACACAGTGATACACAGAATATTTACTTGTAAGAAATAAGGGGCCGAGTCTAATCAATGGGCTATTCGCTTTGATAAGTAGAATCACCTAATTTGTCCTTATCACACTTCCGTTAAATAAAAAGAGCTTTCTATTCCATACAATTGCACGATTCTCGACGTCTATACCTCAACTGACACTAATCTCAAGTAAATTTTGTCATATGCACGTAAACCGTAGTGAATGATGTTAAGAGTGTTGTATGAGTATTGGTTGTATATTCTCTCCCTCTTAGCCCATGTGGTCCATGTAGCCCATGAGACCCATGTACTATTCTCTCTCTATATTCTTCCATTAATGAATAAGCTGCACAGTTGTGAATATCAAAACCCTAGCCTCTCAATTATTCTAACATGGTATCAGAGCTATCTCCAACCCTATCCCTATTTCCATAGCTGCCGTCGTTGTGCCTATGCTCCCTTCGTCGTGGGCCAGCGGGCTCAAGATGCCGCCTCATCGAGCAAGAAGTACCCGGCAAAGATCTCTGTCCCAATCTCGATCCACAACACTCCTCTGCGCCTCATCGAGCAAGAAGTCTCGATCCGCAGCACTCCTCCGCGCCTCTGCGCCTCATCCGCAGCACTCCTTTGCGCCTCATCGATCCGCAGCACCCGACTAAGTCTCGGTCCGCAGCACCTTGCGAAGTCTCGATCCGCAGCGATCTCGAAGCTCTGGCCCCCGCTCGCCCGCGAGAAGTCCGCATCTCATTGAAGGTCGAGCCGCTCCTCTGCCTCCCTTCCCCCACGTGTCCTCATCACCTCAAGCGCCGACGCTGCCCCCACGACGCCTCACCTCCACCTCTGCACCGAGCCATTGCCTGGAGGCTGCAGCACCGTTGGAGACCTTGCTTCCCACAGCGCCTCACTTCCGGATCTGTGCCGAGCCATCGCCTGGAGGTTGCCGCATCGCTGGAGACTGAGTTGGTACTCTCTCTACAACGTTTGCTTGCCTCTGTGTTGGTATTGCCCTCTGCTCCAGATTGTTGTTATTATGCTGTCTACTGTTGATCTTTATTGCTACTGTGCTGCCGCCTATTGATTGCTTGCTGCCGTGTGGTTGTGGTTCATCAAGACGGCAAAATCTGACTTAATGTTTGGGGGCGGTTCATCTCTCATGTTCACGACATCAAGCTCGATGGGTTGAACTACCGAGCATGGGCCTTCTCAGTCAAGACTACTCTTAGGGGTTATGGTTTGGCCTCTCATTTGACTGGCGATCCTCCCGATCCGAAGAAGGTTGATGTTGAGGCAGTAAAGGCTTGGCAGAAAGAGGATGATCGTGTCATGACTGACCTTGTTCTGAGTGTTGATGATTCTCCGAGGATGAGTCTTCAGTATCATACCTCAGCCAAGCAAATGTGAACATACTTTGAGAAGACATATGTTCAGTCTAGTGGTGCTCTTCGCTTCACATTGCTCAATAACCTTCATAGTATTCAGCGGCAGCCGGATCAGTCAGTGGAGGAGTATTACAGTTCTTTCACTCATATCACTGGTCCTCTAGAGTCTATGACACCGAAGGCTGCCACTGCTTGCAGTCTTGTGTTGCCAAAGATGAGTATGCTCAGCAGACACTCATGTATCAGTTTGTGATGGGACCTCGATCAGAGTTTGAGCATATTCGTACTCAGTTACTCAACTATCCCACTCCACCAACTTTGACTGAGGTGCTCTCTAGTTTGATTGCAGAGGAGACTCGTCTTCATTCGTTTATGCCTACCTCAGGATCCTCACCACATGTTGTCTTGGATCTCTCACAGCGGTCTGGATCTATCAGAGCGACACCCACAGGAGTGCTGATATGTTCTCATTGCAAGAGGACTGGTCATCTTGTTGACAAGTGCTTCAAATTACATCCAGATCAACTTGTTGGTTATCGTGCCAGACATCCATCTGATCGTCGTCATGGAGCACCTACTGGGCCTCCGAGAGCACTTACTAGAGCAGTCACTGCTGCCACACTCACACCTACTGTGACTTCTGGATCAGTGTCTGCTATGACCTCAGTTGCACCTTCTGCTTCTAGCACTACTCATCCTTGGGTTCTAGACTCGGGTGCCTCTTTTCATGTCACATCCGACAAATTTTCAAATTTTGTTGCTCGAGACACTGTGGATCGATTTGGATATGTTCACACTGCTGATGGTACACCTTGCTCTATTACTCACCAGGGCATTCTCTCTACATCTCACTTCTCTGTTCCTGATGTGTCTTTTGTTTCTCAGCTATCTATAAACCTTTTTTCTATTAGTCAACTCACTGATATGAACTGTTTCATTGGATTTGATCATTCTTCTTGTTTCATTCAGGATCGTCAAAGCAGAAGAGTGATTGGTTCTGGCCATCGCCATATAGGCTCTCCTAGTCTCTATGTCTTGGACACCTTACATCTTCCTTCCACCAGTACGTCGAAGGCCTCAGTGTCTTCTGCTATGTCATCATTTCAGTCTCCTATTGGTTCTTCCTTCAGCAAGTGGCATCATAGGCTTGATCATCTTTGTGGAGCTCGCTTCACCACTCTAATTCACCAAGGTTCCTTAGGTTATGTCACTGTTGAGTCTAGTTTTCATTGTACTAGTTGTAAGCTGGTGAAACAGCTACAACTTCCATATTCCAATAGTACCTCTCAGTCTTCTGGTCCTTTTGATTTGGTGCATTCAAATGTATGGGGTGGATCTCCTTTTGCCTCCAAGGGTGGTCATAGTTATTATGCCATATTTGTCGATGATCACTCTCGATATACTTGGATCTATTTTATGAAACATCGCACTCGGTTGATTTCCATTTATCAGTCTTTTGGTAAGATGGTTCATACATAGTTTTCTTTTTTCATTCGTGTTTTTTGTTTTGACTCTTGGGGGAGTATCTTTCATCAACCTTTCGTCGGTTCCTTTCTTCTGAGGGTACTCTTCCTCAGCTCTCGTGTCCTTGTGCTCATGCTCATAATAGTGTTGCTGAGCACAAGCACCGTCACATCATTGAGACTGCTCGTACTCTTCTCATCTCCTCCTTTGTTCCTCACGGAGGGAAGCGATCTCTACTAGCCTATCTCATCAACCGTCAGCCCTCTTCCAAGCTTTAGGGCAAGTGTTCTGGTGAGGTCCTGTATAGAGCACCTTCTCGCTATGCTCATCTTCGTGTATTTGATTGTGTCTGCTATGTCCTTCTAGCATCTCGTGAGCGCACCAAGCTGGGTGCTCAGTCGGTTGAGCGTGTCTTCTTGGGTTATAGTGCTGAGCATAAGGACTATCGTTGCTATAATCCCCCAACACGTCACATTCGCATATCTTGTGATGTGTCCTTTGATGAAGGTCAACCTTTTCTTTTATCATCCTTCTACACATCACACTCCTTCCACATATTCTACCTCCTTTTTGTGTCTACTTCCCATTCTTTCACCAGACTTGTCTTCTCCAGATATATCTTATCCACTAGTTTCACCTTCTAGTGTGTCTCCTCCACTAGCTCCACCAGTTTCTGCCACTTCCACTTTTCTCTTTTACTAAAGTCGCCGACAAAGAATTCCTTTTGATCATCAGTCCTCCTCCTCTCCTCCTGACCCTCCAGTCAGTAGAACCGACTCTGACGATAGTTCCACTACATCACCGTATGCTCTATGTGATCATTCTTCTATTCAGGCAACAAAGATACAGGGTTTTTCTCGTGCAGGTGCAGTAGCTGAGCCAAGTACCTATCAGGAGGCTACCAGTGTACCTAAGTGGCAGTTAGCTATGACAGAGGAGCTCACAGCATTAGAGTGTATAGGTACTTTGGAACTTGTTCCGCTACCATCTGGAGCTGTTTCTATCACTCGCAAGTGGGTGCACAAAGTAAAGAACAAGTCAGATGGGTCAGTAGAGCGATACAAGACTCGTCTTGTTGCAAGAGGTTTTCAACAGGCTTATGGTCGAAATTATGATGAGACTTTTGCTCTAGTTGCACATATGACCACAGTCCGTACTCTTATTGTGGTTGTAGCGGTACGCACATGGACTATATCTCAGATGGATGTTAAGAATGTTTTTCTTCATAGTGATCTACATGAGATCTATATGCATCCACCCCCCGGTGTTGAGGCTTCTACAGGCTATATGGTCGCGATTGGTTCGAGCATTTCAGTTCTGTGATTCGAGCTGCTGGTTTCACTCTAAGTGAGCATGACCCTACCTTGTTTATTCATATTTCTCAACAGGGCCGTAGTTTGCCTCTATTGTATGTAGATTGTTGTAGTAAGAAAAGGCTAGACAGTAGAAAAAGGGAACCCTCGGTATCTATGCGAGGGACCAAGGGATCCTCCAAGGGGGAATCAGTTGTCAGGAGTAAATATGTATTAATTGTCCCAAAAATCAGGTCCGAGTTATTGCATGGGGGGAGATGACTATTTATAGCCTTCCGACAGGGTGCATGAGATTACTGATCTACCCCTAAAAAGGCCCTATGCTTATAGGGGACGTAGAGGCTTTTCCCTGCCCTATGCGTAGCCTTCAGCTCACGGCGGACATCTTTTGTCTTGGTTTACCAGCCGGTACACCTGGCCCATTCGCCCTTTTTCCTCCCTTCACACCTCGAGAGGCAGCTCTGGACCAAGGGAACCCAAAGCACCTTTTGCTGCCCCCGGGGTGGCCCCGCGAGGCACCTTCAGCGGTCCCTTAGGGACCCTCTTGTGGCCCTTGCCCCCTCGAGGCCTCTTCAGGCCTTTGGGACCCTTGGGGCCCCACTTAGGTTTTCGAGCCCCTCGTGAGGAGAGCCTTGTGGTGTTTGCCGGGTCATGGGGGCCGGTGGGTCGCCCCTATGACAAGCCCCTCACGGTCAAGATCCTGCTTCATCATGGTCGAAACCACGCTCTTTCCCCGAAAGGTCCAGGCACACCATCCCCTTCAACCTGACGAAGCTTGCGTTTAATAGGCTGCTCCTCCGACATGTGGGTCGACCTCGAAGTACTACGGCGTCCCTTTGGATATCGCGCGCTGTGGTTGGGCAGTGTGCGCCATGATAGCGTTGGTCTGCGTTGATGGTATCCCTTCAAATAGCGCGCGTAGTGGTTGGGTACTGTGCGGCATAATGGTGTGTGCAGGATGTGCTGTTTGGGTACCACGTGCCGCGTGATGAATGGGCTATGGCTCTTCAGCTCCCCCTGTTTTGTTTGGTTGCGGTCCTGATGAGTGTATAAATAGGGGGTCACCCCGCCTGCCGGTCGAAGTGTACACGAGTGATCTCGGGAGATCCACTGTGACGGATTTGGTTCTCCGAACCCTCGTGGACGAGGGCAAGCTGAAGAGCCTTGCGAAGGTTCGAGCTCCCGGGACGGAGGCAGTGCCGGCGCTGTGGCCAGATGAGGCGGTGGTCTTAGTTGCCTTCTTCGATGCTGGCCTACGGATCCCCTGCGTTGGGCTGGTCTCCCTGGTGCTCCAGTTTTACTGGGTAGAGTTGGCGCAGCTGACGCTGAACTCCCTTGTGTACGCGATTGTCGTAGCGGGGAGGGGGAGCCTAACCTACCATTGGCTGCCGAGAATGGGCCGATGATGTCGAGCCCCTAGCGCGCGAAGGGCCAAACCGGAGGCAGGGCCGCAGCTGGGACCACCAGGTTTTCGATTGCGACCGCCCATGGCACCCCGGCAAAGATCGACGAGATCTTATGTGTCCCAGGCATCAAGGACCAATAGAAACCTAGGCGGAACACCCTCACCACGAGGCCCCGGGGCGCTTGATGTGCGCTGCAGGGCCCCTCATGGATGTCTGTCGACGATCGAGTCACCGATCTTACAAAAAATAAATAGAGAAAAATAGCAAAGAGTTCTTGGGAGAGAATGGGATTGCTCTTTAGAGTTCTTGGGAGAGAATGGGATTGCTCTTTATTGCTATGAACTGGATCCTTTACAGGGGGTATCCTTGACAAGACAGTAGACTAATTCTAATTACACTGAGCGTAATACTTGCTATGCTATTGAATCAAACTTGAAACATGAATCTAATGTCGATTGTAATGCTTCAGTCCGATGCCTTTGTTCCTCTGTGCTCCATCTTTAAATAACTATCGAAGGGGTGACAGTTATTCCTAAAGAAGATGCCTGTTGGAAGTGGCGCGTCCGGTCAGAGGATCAATTATAGTTAATGAAACAGTAACTGATCGTCGGTTGGTGTCTATGAGACACTAAACCGTATAGTGGTTATTGTCAGTGTCTTGGAATCATGAAACGTCGTGTGGTGTGAAGCAAATATAACACGTGTTCCATTCATCACACGGTAAAGAATATACTCGGAGTTAGATCCAGATGCCAATTTATCGCTTCTTCGAGCGATCACCTGGTCAGGGACTGGGTACAGGACATCATCCGACCAGGGTACTCATTATGTAACCTCTGGAATCCTTACGACCACAGTGGTCGTAAGACTTAGGGGTTACGACCATGAAGACATATGGTCTTTTAATTATATAATAAAGTAATACATAAATATTTTAATTCTCATCAGCTAGCCCCTGAACTTTAAATGAATTGGTCGTGTGAACCATCCTCCGATGAAAAAATCATATCGGGTAGACCCTCATTTAATGCCGTGAGAAACAAAATAGTCTGTATTCATTTTAAAGTTGAGAAACTGCCTTAGAAACCGAAGAATTTTTCTATCCGTTGGAAAAAAGGTCCGTGTCCGTTGGACTTTGGGTAACTCCCGATTGCAGTTAAGAAATTGCAGCTATAAAATCACCAGTACGCACAGCTTTAGGGTTTTTACGCCCTCAGTTCTTCCTGAATCCCCTTTCATCTTCTCATGAATAATTTCCTCCAACCTTGCATCCTCTCACTCAAAGCCTCCTCCGACCTCTTGTTCATTCACAAAAAATCCCAAAATGTCGAATTCGATCATCAAGTGGTTGACCTCTGATCTGAGCGAGAAGAAGCTCAAGGCTCTGGAGGAGATCGAGATGCTTCCTGATAAGAATCTGATCAAGTGGAGGTCAGCAGCCGGAGAGCATTATCCGAGCAGAGAAGAAGGGGAAATCCTTGTTTTTTTGCCTATGTTGAGTGCGGGCTCAGATTTCCATTACACAAGTTTCTATCCCAAGTTCTTAAGTACTATGATGTCGAGCTGGTGAACCTAGCCCCCAACTCAATCACCAACTTCAGCATCTTCGTCTACCTCTGCGAGGCGTACCTCGAGATCCGACCAAATCTGAAGGTCTTCGAGTATTTTTACAAGATGGCGAGGTCGGGGAAGTCTGTGGCTGGACCTGGGGAGTGCTCGCTGCGCCTCCATGACGAGAAGGCCGATGAGTACATCAGAACGTACTCGAAGTCCTCGTGGTCGTCATGGAAGAAAAATTGGTTCTATATTGTCACGAAGGAGGACAACTTTTACTTCGCCTTTCAAATTGGCGAGTGAGAACCCCAACTGGCGGTCCATCGTGAAGGAGGGAAGGGTCGCAAGATGTATTTAGGCAATCCAAGACCTCAACGCCAAGGGTTTAACTGCTTGGCACGTGGTTAGGGACGACTTCTCCGTGCGCCGGATTAGTCCCTTGAGGCTCCGATCACTTTCCCTACTCTGGTACGTTGGTCGTGACGAGGCGACTAAGGATACCAGGGAAGGTAAGACCTGAGAATCCCGACCAGTATAGTTTATTTAGTTGTCTATTTCTTAACCTTGAAATCTCTTTATTTCTTGAAGTGCTTTCCCCCGATGAGATCAGAGAGCGGATTAAAATTATCTGCGTCGGAGAGCCTGATATCAAGGCTGCGTTTCCCAACATCTTGGCTGTTGTCTCTTTAGAAGAGAAGACGAAGAGACTCAAGGTAAATATCAACTTGTTCTTCATCATTTATATATATATTCTCCGATCAGTATATAATTCTGCTCTAATATGTAGACGGTCGGGGTGAGGCTAAAAGAGTCCGATGTGGACTCTCCATCTTCAGTTGTTCCAACCGAGTCCGCCTTGGCGATTAGCGAAGTTGATGATCTCCCGAAGGTAAAAGAGCATTTGACAAGGAGTATATACTTTAGATGGAAAAAAATCATCACCTAACTAAAGTTGACTTTTTAATTAGGTGGGAAAAGAGAAGGATCCGCAGACCAAGGCAGCAGAGGTTGTAAGCCCTGGAGTGGTCGTTCACGACCAGACAGTTGCTACCAAAGCAACTGTCCCGAAAGCCGACTAGGACACCGTCTATGACCAGCTGGTCAGGGACCTCGATCACCTGGTCGAGGATATCACTTCCGACCAGAGGTCGGAGGATGTGAAGGGTATAGCCAACCCTACTGGTTCAGAAACAGTAATATCGATAGAGAAGAAAATAAAGGTAGGCACCACAGATTTTGCTCCGGCGCGTTTCAAGATCAAGACTAAGAAGACAACCAAGTATGTATATATGAAAGATTCTTATGGAAAATACATACCTTTTGTGTCTCCGGTATTCTAAAACCTTGATTTTTCTTTCTTCTGTTTTTATAGATCCTCTGGTTTTCCGGTCGCCTCCGACCAGAGCACCCATCAGGAGAAAATTCCTAAGGAAAAGGAGGTCGAGCCACCGAGTAGGTGGCAAGGGGGCCACTCAGAACTCCAGGACGGCTCCAACCCCACCAATAGAGGTGGAGGTTCCTGAGGGGTCCCAGCAGGTCCTGATCTCTGCTGGGAAGTGTCCTTTCCCTGGCAACTTCCCTTATTGCCCTCGGTTCATTGACGACAAAGAACTCGACGAGGCTTGAGGGAGGATATCAGACCGTCAAGCAGAGACAAGTCCCGATACTATCTTTACCGAATATAACGACGTAGCGATCCGGGTAACCTTCCACGACCACTTGGATAGCCTTTTCCTTAAAGTTTATCAAAAACTTAAAAAAGTTTACTATTTTTGTAGCACATGGTGGAAAATTTCGCTGTGATCGGAGGACTAACCTAACGAATAAAGCTCTTGGAAAAGAAGAACTCCTAATTAGAAAGTAAGTACTTTCTAATTGGCTTCCTCTCTCCTTTGTCTATCTTGCTCTTCTTCTGGTAATTAACTTCTCTTTTTATCATATTTGATAGACTCGGAGAAAATTAAAGAAGAGGTTATGGCCAAAGAAGTCATAATAAACAAGCTTGAAAGTGAATGCCAAACCAAGGACCGGTCGATCGAATACCTGACGACCAAGCACAAGGTCATTGAGACTTTCGAGAAGAAAAACCAAGGTAACCGATCGTAAACTTTACCAGCGTACTATCTTTTATAATTATATGTATTTATTCTTTAATCTACTCGTGCAGAGCAAACTCAAGTATTGAGTTGAGCAGAAAAAGCTCTTGAGTTTGAGCAAGCTCAAGCCAAGGAGGCTGCTCTTGAACAGAATCTTGAGGAGAAGGCCAAGGCCCTCAATAAGATGCTCTTTGACATGGGGTCGGGAGCTCAACTACCTCTTCTAGGAGATCCGACGGAGAAGATAAACTTCCTTGGCCTACAACTCGAAGACGTCAAAAGTCTGCTTGAGACTACTCGGAGGAATCACACGCAGACGATGAAGGACGCTGTGGCCAACGGAGTTAGCCTTGCTTTTGCGAAACTGAAGGTTTCCAACCCCTCTATTCACTTATTAAAGAAGGCTTCAACTGCTTGGGTGAAGAAACGACCAAGTTACTGGAGGAAGTAATGCTTCTCAAAAACAAGGTTGCTGAAAAAATAGAGGTCGGATTGCCGGTTCGCAGCGACCAGTCTGGTTATCCCAAAGAGTAGTTTGATGTAAAATATTAAAAGTGTAAAGACTTACCTTTTACCATCAATAAAGTCTTTATTTATCCTTTCGACTTATGAAGTACTCATATATTTCCTAGCCCCCGACTGCTCGTATAGTAGAAGAACGTTACTAAAGAAGTAGTATCCCTGTTTGAGATATGCATCTCATCAACATTCCGTGAGATCCCTGTTTATAAAAGGTACTTTCGATCAGAGTGTATGATTTGGCTTTTCGAGCTTATACAATCGGCCTTTACATCATCTCCAGGAATAATGTCGTGCTGAAGATAATTGTAGATCGACGTCATCCAATTGCTACTGAGGTCGATTTGCACAACCTCCAGAGGAGCATCTTCCTCGGAAGGCTCGACAATCAAGGGTGAATCGAGTTGCTCGAGAAAAACTCCAAGCGGGACAGACCTTAGGAGGGATTGGCCCTCCTTCTGGGACACGCATCGTAAGGGAGCGCAGACGCCCCCCTTGTATAGTTGGCCGCTGATCATGCGGTAATTCTTGGCTCGGTGCTGGCAGCACTTTGCTTCGGCATTATCCTCGGGTTCTTCGCCTACGAGGTATTTGATGATGATATCTCACCAGTCGACCCTGTCAATAAGGAGCACGAGGCGCAATTTCTTTGTGCTTCTAAGACCACCGAGGACTCAGATATCTCGAGAAGACTTCGCGAGGTCGCTCGCCGAGCCGCCGCTTTTGTGAGTCTGTCTGCTACCTTGTTGTTGCTTCTTGGGATGGTTTGGACGGTGATGCCGAGGAAGTGCCTTGTCACGCCTCGCACACCAGGAGGTATCCGCCATTTCGGTCCCGGTGAAGGACTTGTCGAAGTGCGCCGCCATAAAACGGGAGTCGCTTCGCCCCCAATGCCCTCGCCTTGTGGAGGCCCAACAGCAGGGTTTCATACTCTGAGGCGTTGTTTGTTGTCGCGAAGTCAAGGCGGACGACCAAGATGGCCGCTGCGCCGGCCCCCGTGGCACACTAGGATCCGTCGGTGTAAATTGTCCACAAAGCCTCGGTGGTGCTTGGTGGTTGCTCTTCGATTTGGGGGGTCCACTCGGCGACAAAGTCGACGAGGGCCTATGACTTGATTGTCATACGTGCCGCGAAGGTGATGTCGAAGGGCGCCAGCTCGGCCGCCCATTTGCCTATTCGGCCCGAGGCGTCCTTGTTCCGTAGCATTAGTGCCAGTGGGTAAGACGTCGGGACCGTGATGACATGTGCTAGAAAGTAGTACCGGAGCTTGCACGAGGCCATGAGCAGGGCATATGCTAGCTTTTCCAACTTCATGTATCTGATCTTGGCCCCTTGGAGAGCCTCCAAAACATAATACACGGGCGTTGTCCGGTGCTTTCTTGGACAAGGATTGTGCTTATCACCGACGAGGAGGCGGCGAGGTACAATAGGAGGTCCGCACTTGGCTTTGGGCTGGTTAGGCTTGGTAGCTAGGCGAGGTATTGTTTGAGCTCTTGGAACGCTCTCTGGCAATCGTCCGTCCACCGGAACGGCTCTGCTCCCCGGAGTGTCTTGAAAATGGTGGTACTCGCTTCCATCGAGCAGACAGAATTGACCGAGGGCCGCGAGGCGCCTGCCGCCTTTTGCACCTCCCGAAGGCCGCAAGTGGCTCCATTTCTTGGATGGATTTTATTTTTTCAGGGTTGGCCTTGATACCCCTTTCCGAATACGAGGAACCCTAGTAGCTTGCCCGTCTTTACGCCGAAGGCGATTTCTGGTTGAGCTTGATCCTTCCGCCGGAGGCGGGCGAAGGTTTCGCAAGTCCTCCGTAGTGAGCTTATGAGCTCGCTTTGATTACTATGTCGCCAACGATGCCTCGACGCTATGATCGAGCTAATGGGCTAGTACCTTCGTGATGAGCGGTCAAAGTTGCACCCGCATTCTTCAGCCGGGCGGCACGCGAAGCGGCAATAGGTGCTATGGGGCGATGAAGGCGCTTTTGGTTCGTCCTCCTTGGCTATAAATATTTGATGATACCCGGAGTAGACATCCAGGAAGCTCATCAACTCGCAGCCAGAAAAAGCATCCACCAGTTGGTCAATGTGAGGTAGGGGAAATTGTCCTTCGGGGATGCCTTGTTGAGGTCGGTGAAGTCGACGCATATGCGCCATTTGTCTGTGCTCTTCTGCACCAGAACGGGGTTGGCCAGCCATTCAAAGTGTTTAATATCACGAATGACCCCGCCTTTAGCAATTTGGCTCTCTCTTTCTTCGCCGCTTCCAGCCGCTCCGCCGACATACGCCGCAATTTCTGCTTCTTGGGGGATGCATCGCTTCAGATGGCCAAGAGGTGCTCGATGGTCCTCCGTGTGACCCCGGGGATGTCCTCCGAGCCCCATGCGAAGACATCCGCATTGCTGCAAAGTACTTCGAGGACGGCTGCAGGTGCTTTCACCGGAGCTCCGCCCGAGGGCCATCGTCTCTCCGGCGGCTTCACTCGAGGGACTCTTGAAGTCGTCTCTGCTCATTTTCTTGACCCACTTTGCCGAAAGGGTGCCCGCCTGGGTGTTCATTTCCGCTTCGACAGCATGGACATGGCGGGCTGGTGAGAGTGCTTCTAGCTCTATTTATCTCACCAGGTCCTGGTCCCCCCGCACCATAACTATGCCCTCCGGTGCGGGTCTTCATGCACAGGTAATTGTGGTGTGCTATGGCGCTGAAGATGTTCAGTGTGGCCCGGCCGAGGATGGTGTTTTACTGATATGGCATCTGGACGACGTCAAACGTGATGACCTCGGTCCGAGATGTGAAGTCATCGCTGAACATGACAGCTAGGTTGATTTGGCCAAGGGCCGTCACGGGCCTTCCCCCGAAGCCTACCAGGGGTATGCCCGGGGGTGATAGGCGATCCCGGGGATCATCATCTTGTCGAATGCGTCCGCGAATAGCAGGTCCGTGGAGCTTCCTCTGTCCACAAGGACACGCCTGACTTCAAAATCCGCGATGTTGGCGGAGATGACGAGGGGGTCTTGATGAGGGAAGTAAAGGCCCTTGGCATCCTTGGGGCCGAAGGTGATTGGTATTTCAACAGAAGAAGCGGGCTAGAGATGTGGTACGCCGCGACGCATGGATCTGGTTGGGCATATGCTGCTGTTTTTTTGATGTTATGTCAAGCGAGGATCCTCCTGCGATCATGCTTATGATCCTTTGGTGGTGCTCCCCATGGCCTCCCTCTATACGGCTTTGCCATGAGCGACTACCGGTTGCCCCTGCTCTTCGCTTTCACGCCGGCCACTGCTGATCGCGGCTCATGTATCTCAAGATAGCCGCAATAGCGCAAGATTCTCGTTTATGCGTGATCCTCGCCGTGGAGATCACAAAATACGGGGTCTCCTGACCGATTTGGGTGTCCGTTGCCTTCTCTCGTTACCGCAGCCTCTAGACCACGCATCATGCTGCCTCGCTTCCCCTGGTTGGCCGCCCTCACGTGGTACGCGTTTTGCCTTTTTTTACTAGAAGTCGTTGGTCCGCTGCTTGGCCGCTTCCCGCCAGGCGGCTACTAGTCCTCTTTCTGGGCGGCTCGCTGGCGCTAACGCCAAGTAGTGGAGGCCGCGCCTCCGCCTCTTCAATTGTTGTCTTCCGCCGGCGCATTTTTCCATCTTGTCAAGAGCTCCGCCACCGCGCGTAACTGCAAACGGGCTTATGAGCCAATCCTTCCGACGAGTGGGGCCTTCAAGTCCGTGTGGTGGCTCGCTTATTATGGTGGTTTCATTGACCCCCTTCACTTGACACTTTACCTCCACGAATTTTTTGAAGAAGCTACGGAGGGACTTGCTCGGGGCTTGTTTTATTGGGAATAGGTGCCCCGCGTCTTTTGGGTTGACGTAATTGCCCTGGAAGTTGTGTTGCGCACGAGATCCCGCAACTATTCCCATACGTATATGGACCGGGGGGTGGTAAAGAACCATGTCAATGCCACGCCCTTGAGGGTGGGGGTGATGCCCTTCGCTTTAATGGTGTCGTCTCCTCCGGCCGCCTCGATGGCGGTTTCATACACCCAGAGGAACTCCGAGGGGTCCATGCACCCCTCGAAGGGCCTGACATCTGACATTTTGAAGCCTCGCGCTAACGGGCCGCTCCACTTCAAGGCCATCAGGAGTTACGGCCCCCGAGCCAAGGGTATGATCACGGTATCGGCGACAAAGAGGTCATGAGGCCACTTCACGGTTGTCAAAGGCCCAAAGATTCCCAACAGAGATCGGCTAGTTCTCACGGAGGTTTATAGGCTTCCTGTTACGCCTGCACCAGCAAGCGGGCTTGCCAGTGGTTCCTTGCAGGATACTTTGGGCGGGTCAGGTGTCGCCCGGCGATGTCACCATGTGAAGTTATTAGCCTCCTCCGCCACTGGCGGTGGTCGCCATCATGGAAGTCCCGCTTCGCTGGCCCTGGTGTTAGGAGTTATGGCGGCCTTGGCTTTGGCATGGCCGAGACCTTGGGCGTGGCCTTCGAGGGCCATGCTAGTGCCTCTGAGTCAGGTTCATGACTTTCCTACCGATCCCCATGGATTACGCTAACCGTCAGAGCAAGAAAAGGCTAGACAAGAGAAAAGGGACCTCAGATTCATACGAGGGACCAAGGGATCCTCGAAGGGGGATCGATTGTCAGGAGTGAATATGTATTAATTGTCCCAAAAATCGGGTTCGAGTTATTACATGGGGATGGCTATTTATAGCCTTCCGACAGGGTACATGAGATTACTGATCTACTCCTAAAAATGCCCTATGCTCATACGGGCTGTAGGGGTTTTTTCCCTACTCTATGCGTAGCCTTCAGCTCACGGTGGACATCTTTGGTCTTGGTTTACCCAAATTGTACACCGGTCCATCCGACTTTTTTCCTCCCTCATACCACTTGGGCAGCTCCGCCGAGTGGGCCTCGAAGACTTTTTGTCGCCTGGTGACACCCCATGGCACCTTCGGCGGTCTTCAGGCCCCCTTCAGGGCCCCACTTGTGACCTTCGAGCCCCCTTGGAGGGGAGCCTTGTGGTGTTTACTGGGTCGTGGGGGCCGATGGGCCGCCCCTACGACATAGATGATATGCTGATCATAGAAGATGACATGGACTACGTGATTTTTGTCAAGAAGAAATTGAGTGAACAATTTATGATGTCTGATTTGGGACCATTGAGCTATTTTCTAAGGATTGAGATTCATTCTGATGATGATGGCTACTATATCTCTCATCATCGCTATGTTCAGGATCTACTTGCTCGCTCTAGGATGACTGATACTCGTACTGCTGCCACACCTATAGAGCTTCACTTGTAGCTTCGACCTACAAACGGTGTACCCTTAACAGATCCTTCCCACTATCGTCAGCTCGTTGGGAGCCTTGTCTATCTCACTGTCATCAGGCCAGACATTGCTCATGTTGTTCATATACTCGGCCAATTTGTTAGTGCTCCCACCTCAGTCCACTATGGTCATGTTCTTCGTGTGCTGAGATGCTTGAGTTCGAGTCAGCTCCACGCTTACTCTGACTGCATTTGGGCGAGTGATCCTACTGATCGTCGATCTATCACTAGCTTTTGTATCTCTCTTAGTACTTCGCTCATTGCCTGGAAATCCAAGAAGCAGACTGCGGTGTCACGCTCTAGTGCAGAGGCTAAGCTTCGAGCTCTTGCCGCTACCACCTCAAAGATCATTTGGCTTCGATGGCTCTTGATTGATTAGGTGTCCATTGTGACAATCCTACACCTCTCTTTTGTGACAATACAAGTGTCATTCAAATTGCAAGTGATCCAATTAAGCATGAGCTGACAAAGCACATTAGTGTTGATGCATCCTTCACATGATCTCATTGTCAGCAATCGACCATCGCCCTCAAGTATGTTTCCTCAGAGTTTCAAGTTGCAGATTTCTTCACTAAAGCTCACACTTTAGAACATTATCAACTTCATCTACTCAAACTCAGTGCATCAAATCCTCTTGATCCACCTTGAGTTTGAAGGGGGTGTTAAGAGTGTTGTATGAGTAATGGTTGTATATTATCTCCCTCTCTTAGCCCATGTGGCTCATGTGGTCTTTTCTCTATATACACTCTTCCATTAATAAATAAGCTGTACAGTTGTGAATAGCAAAACCCTAGCCTCTCCATTATTCTAACAAATGACAGTATTAAGGCCAGCATAACATGCAAAAAACAAAACCCGCTGAGTGTTGCCTTCATGCTTCTAATCCGAACCCAGAATCTCATTTTCTCACAACCAGCGAACCAAAATCTGTAATTGCAGCTTCACATTACAGCTACGCTGAACAATCTATAGTCTAAATTAGTACGAGTTTAACTAACAGAAGACAAAAACAGAAATTTAAACCCCAACTAACTCTTCGCCTCACATGCCAACCCCCGCGAACAGATCCGCGTGATCCCAAGAATCGCAATCCGCAGCGCAACAGCCTGGGATTCAATAAAACACAGAACCGCAAGATTCCTACAGCGGCAAGCAATCTCGCCATTTCTTGGCGGCTTCCGTGCACAACACATCAAATCGCAATTAAACACGTCGAAATCTCGCCCATTTCTTGCGTGCTAGCGAGGTTGTTATTGTCCCCAACAAAAGACTAAACCGCGAAGTAGAAGAACCGGATCTGGGAACCGAACCTGCTGCTGCTTGGCGACCTGCTCCTTGAACTTGCTCGCCTGCTTCCTCAGCGCCTCCATCTCTCTCGCTCGCTCGCTCGCGCTGACACACGAACTGCCGTAGCTACCCAAACGGTCCAAACATGGCGTTTCTAAGGTTCCCTCGTCGGCCACGAACACCACCAAGTCCAGTACATGGGCAGCCCGAGCCCCTCACAAAGGGCGAGGCGGAGAGCCCGTTGTTCCTCTCTCCCTCTCTCTCTCTCTCGCCCCCCTTCTCTCTCTCGATCTCAATTAGATTTATTCTGGACCGTTGGATCTCTAGGATCGATCGACTTTGTTTCCCTAGTCGCTGACAAGTGGACCTATGGGTGTCAGTTTTTTGCTCATTGATTATACGGAAGTTTATCGATTTTTTTAATAATCTATTGTTTATTCAGAATTACGAAAATAATACTACTTTTTTTTGTCAAAATAATCACGTCTTGCTCTACGGTTGAACGATTTGGTTTAGTCGTCCAACTGGTGATTGACATATATCCAAGTCGCTTAACAGTGAGGCGACTGGACCTTTAGCCTTCAAGTCGCCATACGGTAGCACGACTGAATCATAGTCGCCGAACGGTTGGACGACTAAGACACTTGTCACTCAATGTTGAGCCCTAGTCGTCCAATCGTCATGACTTGGGCGCTTATATGTCATGTACAAGACGGCCGATCGTAATCACGCCATTTCTTCCAAATGACGCCGAGAAGAGAGAAAGAGAGGAAGAGGAAGAGGAAAAGAGAGGAGAGAGGGGAGGGGAAAGAAAGTGTCTTCAAGATCGATTTACTTATTTACCATGAGTTTTTAGCATTATTTTGTATATGCAGTATTTTGAAACCATGGTAAGTTAGCAAGCAACATCATGTATATTAACATATTGTTAGCAAATGAAATAATTGTACATTAAATAGAAAAAAATTAGATGTGTATTATGTAGTGTCATATTATCAGTGGCGAAACTAAAAAATTTGTATGGAGGTGTAACAATGATGATAAAGATTAGGCTATTAAGCAGTTTCTAGTATTATTTTGTATACATGTATTTTTGAAACCATGGTAGGTTAGCAAGCAACATCATGTATATTAACATATTGTTAGCAAATGAAATAATTGTAGGTTAAATAGAAAAAAATTAGATGTGTATTATGTAGTGTCATATTATCAGTGGCGAAACTAAAAAATTTGTATGGAGGTGTAACAATGATGATAAAGATTAGGCTATTAAGCAATTATCGGCTGAACGAATGTTAGGGTTAGGTAAACAATACATTGTAAATATTGTATTTAGATGATATTTAATGTTTATATATAATTAGTTGCGGTTTTTCCCCAATCGGACGACTGCTTCACACATTTAGTTGCGAAAACAACTTAATTTTATAGAGTGTTGATGATAACAATTGGTAACATCGGTTAATAAGTTTTAATTATTTGCGAACATATTATTAAAAACTTTGTAGTCATTACATAATATTTTGTTAGAAAATTATGGTCCCCGTGCATATCGGGCAACCCACCTGGATATGGTCTATGCATATTATAAATAGTTGTAAATAGCGTAGTTGTAGGTTTGCATACAAAATCATGGTAGGCTACTTTCAAAAGTATGATATGTTATCAACAAAAAATCACTAAACTTATGCAAGAATGCAACTTAATTCTCATAATTTTCGGAGCTACGCTATAAGTAATTGAACCCACTAATTGTGTCGTAATTGCTAACTGGAAATTGATTTGCAGATATGGCTCACGACCCTGGTGGTTCGAATCGCATTTACCGGCTGACCGGCCGGTCGACGCTAAGAAGACCAAGATGAGCCATCGTGGTCCTACATCCGGCTCACGATGACGCGATCGAC
This sequence comes from Phyllostachys edulis, assembly GCA_036346405.1. Taxonomy (NCBI): domain Eukaryota; kingdom Viridiplantae; phylum Streptophyta; class Magnoliopsida; order Poales; family Poaceae; genus Phyllostachys; species Phyllostachys edulis. The sequence continues at coordinate 43,862,852 of CM070558.1, forward strand.
TTGGTTGGGAGTGGTTCAGACGCGTGGACACCCCGACGGCTTGAGATCGGACTCACGCTGGTAGATGTGCTTGTCCGCAAGCTGTGCCACTTCTTTGTGTTATATGTCCGCTATGTAGTTACTTATTCGTGCTTTGCACGATGAGTCATGCTGGTCTTCTACCTCTCGCGCGGATGGTGGAGGCCACCGAAGAGGACGGCGCTCTGGTCGAGGACGATGGGAGGTCCAAAGCTACCCCGAGCGGCCACGACGCCCTGCTCGACTACCGCTTGACAAATTTCGTGGATCAGGGTGGCCCGAGACGCACACCTTCCACCTCCCATTCGGGGAGATGGCCCCCACTCTGCAGGATGTCGCGCTGCTTCTGAGCATGCCTGTAACACCCTGGTTTTCTGAGCTTTTTGAAAATTTTCAAAATAAAAAGAACCATTTGGTTTTGATGAGAGTTCAAAGCTTAACTTGAGATTTTCGGAATTTGAGTGTTTAAAATGACTAAATCAAACTTCAACTAATCCTAAAGCTTGGTTTATTTGGAGTTGTTCGAGCTCTCGAGTAGTCTCTCCTTTCTATGTTAGTTCTCGCTCTCCCTTGCCCATTTCTTGTGCCCGACCTCCCTCCATCCCTGCTTTGGACATTCTCTTATGTCCGCACCTCCCATGCGCCTAGACCTCTTTGGTATAAACCTCCTTGGTTCTGCACTGCTGGTTTGAATCTCTTTTTGAGTTTTAAGCCTCCTCTTGATCTAAACCACCTTCTCTGTTTAGATCTCCTTGTGGTCTAGACCACCTTCTCCATTTGAATCTTCCCTTGATTTTGACCTCTCCTTTGGGTCACGACCACCCCCGAGGTGTTCCAAGCTCGGGTTTGTGTTTCAAATGCCCTTGGAAATCCGAGATTCAATCCGGGTTGAATTCCCCCTTTGTTCAAACCTCCTCTTGTCCATTTGAATTTCCATGTGCTCATTGGACCTCCCCGTGTTCATTTGGACCTCCTCGTGTCCCTTTGAACCTCCCTCGAACCTCCCTCGTGTCCGTTCGGACCTCCCACTTGTTCTAGACCTTCATCTCTTGTGGACCGTTCGATCCATGTTGGACGGCCCGATCTTGTTGGCACTTTCGGCTGGTCCGAACATCCTCATCGCTTTGCTCCGCCCGATCGTAATCTGGCAGCCCCCGCTCTTTCGCGCCTTTCCTCTTAGTTGCTCCACCTCCCCTTGTTGCATCTTGACCGTTCAGACCTTCCATGTGTTGGTCTTGACCGTCGAGATCCTCTTTGGCTTCACCTTGACCGTTGAGACATCCCCTGTATCGGTCTTGACCGTCGAGATCTCTTTTGACTTCATCTTGACTGTTGAGACCTCTTCCGTGTTGGTCTTGACCGTCGAGATCTCCTTTGGTTCCATCTTGACCGTGGAGACCTCCCCTGTGTTGACCTTGACTGTTGAGACCTCCTTGATCTCCTCTTGACCGTTGGGATCTCCTTTGAGTTCATCCTGATCGTCAAGACCTCCTTTGGACCACTTTTTGTGGATCTCCTCCGTTGGATCCCTCTCCCTCTGAAACCCCTCCGCCTGGACCCCCCTTCATTTGGATCTAATGGCCTAGACCTCCCTTCATTTGGATCTGAGGGCCCAGACCTCCCCGTGACTTAAACCACCTTCTAGTCTAAAGGCCTCCCCGCGCGGCTCAGCTCCGCGCCTTCGTTTGGAACCATCCGATTTGTATCGAACGGCTCTATCTTGTGGTGCGTTCGGCCGGTCTGAACCTCTCATTTGCTTTGATCTTGACCGTTGGGATCTCATTTGAGAGATCTAACCCTCAGGACCTCTTTGTGACCTTAGGACCTCTCTCAGACCTTTTGACCTCTCTGTCCTTAGGACTTCCTCGTGCCGACCTACCGCTTGCTTGGCTTGACCTACCGCCGAGCATGGTCTTCGCCACTTAAAACCCTTGATCGATCTCGACCGCCAGACCTCCCTTTGGAGATCTAACCGTCAGACCTCCTTGCCCTTTTGATCTTGACCGTAGGACCTCCCTCTTGGAGATCTAACCGTGAAGACCTCCTTGCCCTTTTGATCTTGACCGTAGGACCTCCCTCTTGGAGATCTAACCGTTAGGACCTCCCCCTTGTCTTTAATCTTAACCGTTTAGGATCTCCTTTTGAGAATCTAAGCCGTTAAGACCTCCCTTTGGTTTGTCTCACCACAAGGCCCTTTCCACTTATGGTTGTACTAAACCCTAATCTCTATCACATCCTTGTACCTCTTTCTTGAACACTAGATACCGCCGGTGATATCATGTCCATCTTCGCTCCTCTTGAGTCTTTTTGGACCTCTTGTCCAGACCTCCTCTTTGAGAAAAGACCTCCCCGCCCAGACCTCCTCTTGAGTCTTTTTGACCCCTTGTCCAGACCTCCTAGTGTTTTGGACCTCCTGGCCCATAGGACCTCCCCATGGTCTTTTGCAAGGCACTTATGTGGTGGGATCGCCTCCTTGATCGTCATGCACCTCTTTGATCGCCCCACTTGCCACCGTGACTCACCATATATTATTTCCTTCCATTAAACCTTTGTGCACATTTAATGGTCATCATAGCACATTAAATGCGCCACTTTAGGTGCATTGTTTATTTCCTTCTAGACATGCCCCGCCTTAACCTCACCGATCATCGACGTGTTTGTTCGGTCGCTTCTTGCCCACATCACCAGCCGGCTATAAATAGCGTGGGCAAGCCTTCCTTTGTCACCTTTGGCTCATTTCTAACTCTTTGCCTCGGGTTTCTCTCAGGCTCAAGTCCTCCTCCAGAGCTTCCAAGCCGAAGCCAGGCTCCCCGCTTATTGGCTTCTTTTGGTTGAAGTTTTGTTTAGGTTCTTTTGAGTCTTTTTGGAAGTTCTTTGGCCTAGTGTAGTTTTGCTTATTCGGTTCTTTGCGATCGTGTAGATTCCGAGCTTGAGGAGTATTTGGATTCGACAGTTTCAACCGAAGGACCAACACTGCTTGACGAAGGCAAGTCACAGCCCTTGATCATATTGAGCCTAGTCTTTCAAATATATCTTGTTTCACTTTATCTTGCATGGCTACTTTTATATGGAAATGTTTGGGCAGTAGCTACTCTTCCTCAGTTGATGTTATGCCTCCTTTGGACTTGTTGCTGGACATGTTGACATGATCTCCCTTTGGAAACTCTAGGTTGGGTATTTTAGTTGGTATTGCTTGATATTGGCAACATGGGACCATAAGATTGTGTTTAGCCTTGCTTTAGATCCGTGGGTTTCGAGAATCATGCTTCATCAATTAATAATCTTAACTAATGATCTATGGAATTTGTGGTTGGTGCCACCGTTAAGCAACTATGGTGGGATACCGTATGTTGTGTTGACTGTGGTGTGAGACCTCTTTGTTGTAATTGGTTGTGCCAGACTCGTGGTCCTTGGCCGTGGTTAACTACTTAAAGGGTTTTGCTTGGGCAAGAAGGCAGGAGCGAGAAGTGGTGCTTTGCACATGGGGTTGTGGAAGTCTTGCTTGAGCACAATTAAGGACTTAACTTTGTGTCTGTGGATCCGGGTAATCCGTGCAACCACAAGGTCATTTTATAGGGATGGCCTGGGCCGAATAATTAGCAATGAAATTGCATGATTATTAATTGCATAAATGTTTCCCTGTGATTTGCCGAGTACATTCAAAGTACTCATGGCTCTAAGCCCGTGGTCAAAGCAAAGTATGAAGATGACCAAATGCAAGGAGCATGCACCTCTTTGAAGAGGATTTTTTGATGATCCTGGCCGCTTAGACGCCCTCCACTCGACAACTGTGGGCTTGCTCTACATGGCTTTTGCTTTGGTGTTTCGCCGCCAAGGTTCTTTTTGTTGTCTGCTTGTAGCCCAAGTGGCAAACCCTCAGAATAAGTTTGGACCATAAGGTCTTGTTTAATACTAAGTTTAATTTGTCCCATTTCATCTTTTGTCTTGACCTTGTGGTTGTGATTGTACCGGTGATTCTGCATGCGAGCTAGCATTTGGTATCCCGGGACTAGCTCACAGACTGGCCAAGACCTCCAGAGGTCTTGATCTCCCGAGGTCTCAAGCGGACCTCCTCTCGATTTTTGCCAAGGGTCCTTAGGACATGCAGATTATCGGGCACTCCGGCGGTCCTTCCCGACCTCCCGAGCTCTTGGCGTTGCTTGTTTCTGCTTAGCTAGCAGTATTACCGCCTCCAGGCAGAGTACCGGTTGCCAGGTAAGGTACTACCACTGCCCTTGTCACGATAACACCGATTGCAAAAAAATAAAAATGGTCCTCATGGACTCCCCTGCATAACCTGAGAAGAGGTCCTCACAGACGTGGCCCTTGTTGAACCTCCTCCTTTAAAGCTCCTGAGAGCCCCTTTTTGCGAAGATGACCTTCTTGGTCTTCTTGCAAAGACGACCTTCTCAGGACCCCCTGAAAGACCTCCTTGTCCTCCTCAGGACATCCTCCTCAGGACGTCCCTTGAGCTCCTCAAGACCTCTATTGGCAAAGACCACCCTCTCGGTCTTTGCTGGTCTTTTCGCAAAGACCACCCTCCCGATCTTTGCAGGACTCTTCGCAAGGACGACCCTCTCGGTCTTCTTGCAGAGACAACCCTCTTGGGTCCTCCTCTGGTCCTCCTCCTCTGAGACCTCCTTTTTGCTCTCTCGGGACCCTCTCAGGACCTCCCTTTTCGCAAAGACCCCCTTCTTGGTCTTTGCCGCCCTTTTGGTCTTTTGCAAAGACCACCCTCCCGTGGACCTCCTCCTTTCCGTTGGACCTCCTCCTGAGAGCCCCTTTCTTAGTTCTTCTTGTTCTGTTCTTTGCTATTTTGGTTTGTTTGAAGTTCATTTGGATCTTATTGGCTGTTATTTGATTTTGCTTTGCTTTGTCTCGTGTAGATTGCGACTATTCGGGGACCCCGAGTTCTCCCATTTAGTTCCTCAAAGCTTTCAAGCTAGGCAAGTTACACTATTGATCATATTGCACCCAGTATCTCAAATTATTTAAGTTTCGTTTCAAAGATTATTGCATGCCTATTTATGTTATGTATTTCAATACCTGTTTTAAATTCATAGCTACGCCGAATCCTTTGTATGGCCATTATTGATATTGATTCCACTCTGTTGTCACCCTAGTTAAAATCTGGTTGATGCAATAGTGTGAACCAGGATCATTCGAAAACATTATGCTCAGTCATGCTTAAACCCAAAAGCATTTGATTTGGGAAAATTTTACCATCAAAGACCAACTGTTGTTTTAAATGCTTAGCCATGACATTGGGTTGTCATGGAGATTTTAAAATGTGTTTGAAAAGCAAATAAAAGGAAAATGGTTTTGGACCTGGGCGAATCTGGTTGTTTGGTTGGTGCATGTCTATGCACGGAGACATGCACGGGGGTCGTGTGATCCGATGCCCCAGGGTTGAGGTTGTCGCCCAAGTCAGTTAAGGACCGTCTCCGAGCGATAACTTTGCTATGCCTATATTGGGCTATGCCTCACCATACAACCACATGTCCTGAGAATGGGTAGGGGACCTAGCTGACTAATTTGCAGAGTTCCATCGCGATCGATCCTGTGGATGTGGTGGGAGGTCTTTCATGGCCTGTCTTTCATGACTTGGTTTTTCCCACCTAGCACAAGAGGGGGCCCTCATTTAACTCGCGGATTTCTATCCAAAGAGGGATGCTAAACCTTAGCGAGGTGGATCATGGAATAATGCATTGTAAAGGCCTTGTCATGAGCTCTAGACCACTTACCTTCTAAGGAGTGGTGGCACCGCCATCGCCAAACAAACTAGAGAAATCATGTCATGTGGGTAAAGTGTACAACCTCTGCAGAGTGTAAAACTATTCGAATAGCCGTGTCCACGATCATGGACGTGCTGGCAAAGCCTCTCACAGTTAGATGTTGGTTTTGTTTTCAAAATGACTTGATAAACTGGTTTTGGATGTCTATCCAAATGGATTTAGGCAGGGAGCCTTGTGACAAAAGGGTATCCTTCACCACTTGTGATGAATGTTATCCAACTGAAAACTGAGATTTAGAAAATGAATTTTAATTATTGTTATATGCCTTGGAACTTAGTACTTGTATTTGAAATAAACTTGGCTTTATGCAAATCAACCATATTAAGCCTTCCTTTGAGATATCCACTTATGCATGTCATTATGTTATTTGACGGGTGCAACTTGCGAGCACGGTTTTTATGCTCACTCTTGCTTGATATTCTTATTGATCAGGAAGAGAAAGCTTGAGGAGGTCTTTGCTATGGACCTAGAGGTCCAAGCCGACTAGGATGCGCCCTCCAGCCGATTGCCTGTGGTGTATCGGGTGGTCTACTCATTTACCTTCCATTGTATTTTGTTTGTAGGCTTGTAAGCCCTCTTGTAATCAACTCCTTTGTTATTAATAAAGTCTTCGTTGATGTATGCTACCACTTTTGTATGTTGTGAGAGCTAGCTGTTGATCCTTGGGACTAGCTCTTGCTCACACAGAGGACCATGGGTGATCTCGACCACCACGACCACCCTCGTGTCGGGTCGGAGGTCTTTGGGTGATCTCAGCCCTCCACCGACCTCCCTGTCCGGGTCGTGGCAGGACTTGGGTCACCTCAGTCTCACGACCTCAGATTGGTCTCGACCTCTCCTGGGGTTGAGTCATGACCAGACCGGGGTCATCACGTGGGTCAGCCTCGAGCTCACCTCGGGGACATCTGGGCGGTCTTGAAGGACCTTCTGAGAAGCCTCGAAGGACCTCTGGGTGGTCTTAAGGGACTTCCCCGGGTGACCCCGGGTCGGGCATTACAATGCCTATCGCAGGAGCCCATGCCTTCCCGCCAGACGCGCTCATTGGCGATCAAGGCGCGGACGGGCAAGTTTAGGGGTTCGAGGCGAGTCCGCCACCACGACTATGACTTCTAGGAGCGACAATCTAAGATGGTCTGCCTCACGGTGGCTTTTTTGCCCAGTGCACGATGCTACCTATTTTCCATGTTGAACGATACACCATCCTAGCCATGACTCGGGCTTACTAATTATTCGCTTGTGCGTAGGGATTTAGCGGATGGTCCTGAGCCCACCGACAACCAGTGTCAGCAGACTCCGAGGCATACCTCATTGTGGCTCTTCTGGCATCAATCGCTTATCAAATACCCACGATGATCTGTCGACGTCGCCTCATGGGGCGCCAAGAAGGGCCATCGCCGACAGCAGGAGCCGGGCAGATCTGCTTGGGATCGACAGATTTTGCAATGACGCATCATGCAAGATGTGCGACACGCACAGAGGATGAAGCCGACATCTATCCTCACAGTGCCGCTCACATACCGTGGTTGTTCGAGTGCTTGTCCCACGGACGCTACCATGCCGGTAGACTCTAATCCGCATTTACCACTGACATGTACCATGGGACGCGGTGGACCGGCCAACCATAGGGTCCCTTTATGCCGTAGACTTAAACGCATTCCCTCTATCTTTACTTCAATCGCTTAACGGGTCATCCTTTATAACCACTATTCTCGCTCGCAGTACGTGATGCACATCGCAGGTACGAGCACTTCGTGGAGCAGCCTAGACCGGCCCACCGATTACATATACCGTGAGCCGCGACTTCTAATCAAGAGACGGAGGACCGTGTTTCCGGGGGGCTATCCTCACTGTGTTAGCGCGACCGGGCATACTGGCAGATGCAGAAGAAGCTCATTTTTTACGTGTTCGTCGAGGACTACGCGGTGCACAGGGTGATGCACCAGTTCGGCCTCCGCCAGGTTGTTCTAGTTCCCGTCGGGACAAGGGTGCCCGACTCGACTCACGCAAGAGTTACACACACAACACATGTTTGTATATTTTTTTGCCAGTTCTGTTACGACGACTTCTAATTACAATGGTATGTTTTGCAAACATAGTAGGAGGGGTGGCACCAGGACGTAGTGGCCGGCCAAGATGGAGTCGTGGGTGGCGTAGTGGGCGAACGCCCTCGAGGATCGCGGCAGAGGACGACCAAGATTGATCCAAATACAGATGATGGGTACCTCCACCGGTATGCCCCGCAGACACGTACCAAGCTGGTGCATGTCATCGACCCTCCCCCTGCTCGCGTATCAGCACCGACCGACGCATACCCTGTACATTTCGCACGGAACGTGCACCTCGCAGTACATACTCTCGTGGTTCAACATGTTTGAGTAAGGTTACGTCAATTACAAGTTTGACACTTTCGTGTACTCCTTGCAAACGAACATCATCATCACGATGACGAGGGACTTTGGGTCGATCCTGGATAGGCTCACCCACGGGGCGGAGGTGACGCGGGACGAGACAACGTAGTTTGCCCGTCGTGTCTATAGTGGGGCGAGCTGTGTAGTGACCCTGACGTCGTGCAGGATGGTCCAGGAGGTGGCCACGTCGGTGCATACACCGAGGCCGGCATGTCCTATAGCCCAGTTAGGAGGCTCAGGAGGGGCAAGTGCATGTGCCCCGCCTGCGTCTGCGCCTTGGTAGACTGGAGGGTCCGGGTGGGCACGTGGGTATGCACCGCCACCGCCACCGTCATCGTTCCAAGACACCTACCCGAGAGCGCCAGGGCAGTATCCTTTCTTCCCCGACCTGTATGGACAGTACGGCGGGTATGACCCTTTCGCGCGCATGGCCCTCGAAGAAGGTATGTTTCCTTTCTTCATGTTTGTTATCGTCGAGATATTGTAGGGATTAACATTATTTGTCTTACAGTTACCCAGCTCACCGAGTTGAGTTTTCCTCAGACGATGACGCCACAAGGTCATGGGCGCGCTTTCTTGCGGATTACCCCGAGGAAATTAGGGGAGCAGCTGAGCTTGCACCCGTCGAGGTTCTTTCTAGGTCACAGCTTAGCGAACCCCCAACGGGCACGCAGTCACAGGTGGAGTTGACCCACGAGGCCTTGGGAGCACGGGTCAAGAGGGGCTCCGAGGCTCGCTCTCTGCTCCCACGACCTGCAGCTCGCTGAAGCCCGAGAGGGGCGACCGAGTGGGTGCAGATCATGTGGGACGGGCGACGACGGAGGAGGTGTCATGCGGCGCAGAGAGTGGCCCGATGGGGGTCTTCGTAGTGCTCTGTGTACTTGTATTATGTGTTTACGTATTCTACTTCGTAGTTACTATGACATTGTTGTCTATGCATTCCTTTTTTTGCATTGTGCTATAACTTATTCATATATTACTTACCAATCGTTCGTGCCCTAGTCGCTGAACCATTGGACGACTTGGCAGCAAAAAGTGGCCCACTACTAGCTGCCAAGTCGTCCAACAGTTTTGCGACTAGTCGATGTGTTGCTAAACCGTTGGGCCAAGTCGTCCAACGGTTTTGCGACTAGTCGACGTGTCACTAAACCGTTGGGCCAGTACGTGTTGCCAAGTCGTCCAACGATTGAGCGACTAATCTGCCAGTCGTTAAAACCGGTTGAGTTTGATTAGTCGGCGTATGTCGCTTCAACCGTTATTCACTACTTGTCAGCTAAGTCATCCAATGGTTGAGTGACTAGACACTTGTATACAAAGGTAGACCTGGTCCCGTCACGGTTTCTTTCGCCATTTCTCTCGGCAGACAACGAGAGCAAATCGGGAGAGGAGAAAAGGGGAGGGATATAAGGATAGGGGGAGAAGGTAGGGATAGGGAGAAGGAGAGGAGCTCGAGAGAGGAAGAGAGGAAGAGAGGAAGAGAAGGGGAGTAGAGGAGCTTGGGAGCGGTACAGAAGAGGAGGAGAGGAGCTCGGGAGAGGGGAATGATGGAGGAGAGGAGCTCGGGATGTGAAAGAGAAAGACAAAGGAAGCTCATTGATAAGAAGAGAAGGTTTCCGCGTGAAGGTAATAGTCTTGTTTGTTCTTGTTCTCGGCCGAATGTAGACGACGTGTAGCTACTTGTTGGTTTAGCACGTATTTGGGAATGCATATTGAGAAATCGCCGTTGCAATGTTTGAAATATTTTGGTGATAAATCACCATGTTGGAGCCTACAAGGTTGAAAGTTCATTACTTGTTGGTACGGTTCGTGAAGGTCCATACTGCATTGACTTAAGTGGTTTCCATTTAGTCAAGATGGTACACCTGCATGAGAATACTGATCCGGAGATGTCCCACGCTGGCTCACCTAAGCTTCTCCTTAAACCCCGAGGTGTGCAAAGGTCGCCGCATATGGCCTTTGAGTCCATTCCGCCATGCACATTCTGGGAGTTGATCGATCGATTCACACTTTGCCAGTATGGAAGATATTTCTAGAAGGCTGTAGGCATCATGGCTACGAGTGCCTGCTACTCGTGCAATCATGTCCAAAGGAGTCGCTTGAGGTTTTGCCGACGATTATCGTCTGGGCTAGGGAGTAGCAAGACAGCTGCAAGAAGTTCATGAAGAAGATGCGGTGGCCGATGTTGCGGAGGTAGAAGAGGAGGAGGTGACCGATGTTGTAGAGACAGAAGAGGAGGCGGTGACACATGTTGCCGAAGGCAAGGAGAGAATATCGCGACAGGCACGCCAAATTTCAAAGGTACAAGAAGATGCAGGGAGCATGTCGACAAAGATAGTGCGCCGAGATAGATCAATGACTTGGACAACTCCATGGAGGAAGCTTTAGAAGAGGATGGTGATGACTCTTTTCCGAGGAGATTTAAGGTCCCATCCCGCAGAATGGAATAGGTGGACGCGAGGGTCTTTGGCTGCGCACGGCGAGCATGAATCACCGGAGGAGTACCATGACGAGGTTCGTTGCGGTAATGTTTGTTGGACAAGGGATTACCGTAGGATGCCATTAATCTATGGGCCTTGTCCATGCAAATACTGCTTGCGTACTCAAATCTAGCTAGGAGCAAGATACCGTGGTTTATAGCAGTCGGTGTCCTTGGCGCAGCACGCACCGGAGACCTGCACGAGACTCACCGGATTGTTCCAAGGGAGGCGCACTCGCTAAAGAGTGTTTTGCCGAGGCATCGCAACCTAACATCGACCTTCATAGCCAATGTGATATACGCAGATAGCGAAGATGGACCTCAGAGGCCAAGCACATCATGGTGGCTATCGAGCGTAAATTAAGTACAAGATTAGCTACGAAGTATGTATGTATAAAAAAGGCTTTGGAA